>CM076579.1:287642469-288042047 GCA_034641835.2 Pinus albicaulis | reverse complement strand
GTTTATAGTTGATCACCATTCTAGCTTTACCTCTTACTATTTCAGAATGATTTCTTACCAGGAAAGCAGAGCATGAATAATGAGAATTACTTGGTTCAATTAATTGAAGATTCAGAAGTTCTTCAATCTTCTTTCTAATCTCTTTTTCATCACTTGGAGTACAGGGTATAAGTTTTCCTTTGACCCCATTGTCATGCAGAGTGATAATCTCTTGTTGGGGACTCTCTATACTCCAAAAGGCTTGGGGATTCTCTGAACAATTCTTTAACAACTCATCAAAAATAGTCATATGTTCAGGAGACCAGTCTGGATTTTTGTGTGCTTTCTGCTTGTTTTTATTCAGACTCCTCTCTTCATAGATTTGTAAGACTTCTTGCCAATTGTGGGAGCCATTTTGAGGTCTTTTAGAACCTGCTTTCTTTTGGCTATTCTCTCGTCTAGCTTCTGAATTAGCCAGGTTTAATCTGGGGACTGAAATTGCCTTTTTCTTGATGTTGAAGATAAATTTATCTTCACTAATGGTTACTGGTAATACGGAATTGATAAAAGGCATTCCAAGAAGTAAACTAGCAGATGAATCATAATGCTGAACAACAGAAAACTTGACAATACTCCCCCCAATTTTTAAAGAAATATTATCAACATAATGGGTGAGATTCACAGATCCACTAATGGTCTCGGAAACAAGAATGTTCTATAAAGGTTTCCATAAGCCTTTAAACAGAGAAGGACGAGCTAGATTATTAGAACCACCAGTGTCAATGAAGGCATCGACATTAATCCACTCACCTTTAACTTGAACTTCAACAGGAATATACAGAAGATTGTTAGTTTTAACAATCTTTTTTAGAAAAGAACTTTCATCAGTATTTATAGATGCGGGGGCTGGTAAAGATGAGGACTGAGAAAATGTCTTCGGATAAGGGCAAAAAGAATTCAAAGTGGATAATGGAGACAAGGAATGTAAAATGGGAGGTGAATTCTTTGGACCAATATTGGTAGAGATAGAAAGTGAGGGAACAACTGAGACAGTACCATCAGACAAATAGTCAGAGGTTTCATCAGTATACTCATCAGAACTATATTCATCACTGTAATGCAATTCATCTTCTTCATCACATTCAGTGTCATCAAAGCATCTATTCATTTTTTGACAAGTATCAGGAATTGATTCATTATCTGATAAAGAAGCATCAGTCAAGATATAGACATCTGAAACTTCATCTTGTGAATCAACAACTGACCAAGTATCAGCAAAATCATCAATTTCAATACAGGCCTTTAGCTTATTGGAAGCACTCTTAGGACATTTTCGAGCAAAGTGACCTTCTTGTTTGCAGATAAAGCAAGCATTATATTTTCTTGGTTGCCTGCGTTTTTTCAAATACTTAAATTTGCGGAAAGGTCTTCTAGGATTGGCTACTCTTTTAGGCTTGAATTTGCCATATCGTTTAGATTTTCTTTTCTTGAATGGAGTCCATGGCAACACAGAGCGACAAACATTAAGACCAGGAGAAAGATCTTGAGTTTTCTTTTGCCAACAGAGATATTTGACCTTCTCTTGGCATCTGAATAAAAGATCTATCCAATAGGTTTGTTCAATTTTCTTTCCTTGGACCTCTAGATCTTTCATTATTAGATCTCCTAAATTACCAGGCAGCTTAGACAAAGATGAATTTTTTTGTGTAGAGTCATTGGTCAGATTGGCTTTATAAATTTTGGCCATATATTCATTACCAAACTGATCTACAAACTTGAGATATTTTAATTCCATTCTTGCCAGATCTGTGATTATCTGCTTTTTCTCGTCTGCCGGTTCTGGAACAAATTGAGTTTTGAGTAGCAGTTCTAATGTAGCTAATCCTGCAGCAGCTACATTCATCCTTTCTTCATCAGATGGCCCCATCCACCAGTCATATACAATTCCGGCCATCCTTTTTTCAGCTAAGGCAAAAATAGAGATATTATCTAATTTAGACACAACTTGCATTTGATACAAGGCTCCAATCCATACTCTAATAGACTCAGCTGGATTCTTGGATTTATCTAAATCCAAAACATATCCACTGGAATTGGTAGCAAACAAATCTTCTTCAACCCTTGGGTATTTGGGAACCTCTTTAAAAACATGAGCTTTCTGTAAAGAAGGTAAAATGAAAGAAGGAAACTTAGTGGCAGCATTTTCCAAAGTGGCTATTTCACTTTTGGGCTTCTGAAAATTCAATGATTTGACTGGTTCGAGTTTCTTTTCAGAGGCTTGTACACTAGATTCAACACCACTTTCTTCTTGTTTTTCATCAATATCCCAATAGTTGGGAGTATCCATAGAAATGGAAAATGTAGGAGCTTTTGATTCTCTCCTTTTTCTCTCTTTCTTCTTTCGTTCTTTGGCTTCTCTTCTTTGTCGTTCTTCTTGTTGTTCATCTTGGAGAAGCTTGAGATTTTGGAGAATAAGCTCAGTCTGGGAGCCCAAATCATCTAGGACATCTTCAGCATGTGCACAACAAGTAGTAAGATAGTTACCTATCTGGTAGACTTCATCTAAGTCATTTGGATTGGTTGCAGTATGTTCTATCAAGGGAGCACAATCAACTCTAGTGGTTGGCTGTTTAGACATGGAGGAAGTGGTGCAAAATTTTGTCTTGGGAGGCCATTTTCCACCTTTTACAAAGCGACGATTGGCATATTTCCATTCTTCAACGGGAGCAAAAGGAATATGAGAAATACGATGCATTTTATTTACAGCAAGGAATGGTTTAGACTCTGGTATATACAATTCAGTTGAAGACAACTGAGGCTCAGAAGGAAAAACTTCTTCAATAGGAGGCATATCAACTCTTCGAGAAGAAGAGGCTTCGGAATGAGAAACAGGAACAACACATCTTCTTGGCTTGACAAGAGGTCTTGGGATCTCTGGTTTGGCAGGAATTAACTTAACTCGGCCATCAGAGATAGCAATACGTTTCATTTTAGATTCTGGCTTCTTGTCATCAGCAATGGATTTATACTGGAAATACCAATTATGAGGCAGTTCAGTAGGGTCATACAAGACACCTTCAACCTGAGCATTGGACAGACCTACTGTGACACAATATTTTAAGACTGGTTGTTTCAACTTTGGATGAGCAGTATTAGTTAATTGAAATGAGGTCTGGACTAAAACAGAAAGATACTCGCTATCCTCTGCTAATTGGAGACCTTGAACTCCAGTCATTAATTTCCAGCAATCTTTTAAGTGAGCATCAGTCAGACTTATAGAATAATCAGGATAAATAGTACCATATTGACAGCCAGTAGACAGGTTACCCATGATAGTTCCTATTCGAGCATGGTCATACTTCTGGTGTCAGGTATCAAAAACTTTAGCAATAAAAGGAGTGTTTAACCCATGACGGAAGAGAGGTGCTAGAGCAATACGAATTCCTCCAAAATGAAGATAATTGTATTTCTTATCTCTGGCATATTGGCGAAATTTTTTAATTTCATCATCATAAAAAAAATTCAGGGCTACTATCTGAACAGAGGGACCAGAAATATTTATAGTAACCTCGACTTCTTTTAAAAAAGACTTCTTCTTAAAGACATAAGACATAGGCAGTTTATAGACATCAGTCGCGTGAAGCGACGGGGGATCCCAAGTCTCGGGATTTTCTACAGATTCGTGAGATTCATTTGGATCATCAGACTCAACAGCGCGAGAAGCTACTTCATTAATAATGTTACGATCAACTATAAATCGAGACTTGGAATCCCCCGTCGCTTCACGCGACTGATGTCTATAAACTGCCTATGTCTTATGTCTTTAAGAAGAAGTCTTTTTTAAAAGAATTCGAGGTTACTATAAAGATTTCTGGTCCCTCTATTCAGATAGTAGCCCTGAATTTGTTTTCTGATGATGAAATTAAAAAATTTCGCCAATATGCCAGAGATAAGAAATACAATTATCTTCATTTTGGAGGAATTCGTATTGGTCTAGCACCTCTCTTCCGTCATGGGTTAAACACTCCTTGTATTGCTGAAGTTTTTGATACCCGACACCAGAACTATGACCATGCTCGAATAGGAACTATCATGGGAAACCTGTCTACTGGCTGTCAATATGGTACTATTTATCCTGATTATTCTATAAGTCTGACTGATGCTCATTTAAAAGATTGCTGGAAATTAATGACTGGAGTTCAAGGTCTCCAATTAGCAGAGGACAGTGAGTATCTTTCTGTTTTAGTCCAGACCTCGTTTCAATTAACTAATACTGCTCATCCAAAGTTGAAACAACCAGTCTTAAAAGATTGTGTCACAGTAGGTCTGTCCAATGCTCAGGTTGAAGGTGTCTTGTATGACCCTACTGAACTGCCTCATAATTGGTATTTCTAGTATAAATCCATTGCTGATGACAAGAAGCCAGAATCTAAAATGAAACGTAATGCTATCTCTGATGGTCGAGTTAAGTTAATTCCTACCAAACCAGAGATCCCAAGACCTCTTGTCAAGCCAAGAAGATGTGTTGTTCCTGTTTCTCATTCCAAAGCCTCTTCTTCTCGAAGAGATGATATGCCTCCTATTGAAGAAGTTTTTCCTTCTGAGCCTCAGTTGTCTTCAACTGAATTTTATATACCAGATCTAAACCATTCCTTGTTGTAAATAAAATGCATCATATTTCTCATATTCCTTTTTCTCCCATTGAAGAATGGCAATATGCCAATCGTCGCTTTGTAAAAGGTGGAAAATGGCCTCCCAAGACAAAATTTTGCACCACTTCCTCCATGTCTAAATAGCCAACCACTAGAGCTGATTGTGCTCCCTTGATAGAACATACTGCAACCAATCCAAATGACTTAGATGAAGTCTACCAGATAGGTAACTATCTTACTACTTGGTGTGCACATGCTGAAGATGTCCTAGATGATTTGGGCTCCCAGACTGAGCTTATTCTCCAAAATCTCAAGCTTCTCCAAGATGAACAACAAGAAGAACGACAAAGAAGAGAAGCCAAAGAACGAAAGAACAAAGAGAGAAAAAGGAGAGAATCAAAAGCTCCTACATTTTCCATTTCTATGGATACTCCCAACTATTGGGATATTGATGAAAAACAAGAAGAAAGTGGTGTTGAATCTAGTGTCCAAGCCTCTGAAAAGAAACTCGAACCAGTCAAATCATTGAATTTTCAGAAGCCCAAAAGTGAAATAGCCACTTTGGAAAATGCTGCCACTAAGTTTCCTTCTTTCATTTTACCTTCTTTACAGAAAGCTCATGTTTTTAAAGAGGTTCCAAAATACCCAAGGGTTGAAGAAGATTTGTTTGCTACCAATTCCAGTGGATATGTTTTGGATTTAGATAAATCCAAGAATCCAGTTGAGTCTATTAGAGTATGGATTGGAGCCTTGTATCAAATTCAAGTTGTGTCTAAATTAGATAATATCTCTGTTTTTGCCTTAGCTGAAAAAAGGATGGCCGGAATTGTATATGACTGGTGGATGGGGCCATCTGATGAAGAAACGATGAATGTAGCTGCTGTAGGATTAGCTACATTAGAACTGCTACTCAAAACTCAATTTGTTCCAGAACCGGCAGACGAGAAAAAGTAGATAATCACAGATCTGGCAAGAATGGAATTAAAAGATCTCAAGTTTCTAGATCAGTTTGGTAATGAATATATGGCCAAAATTTATAAAGCCAATCTGACCAATGACTCTACACAAAATATTTAATTTTTGTTTAAGCTGCCTGGTAATTTAGGAGATCTAATAATGAAAGATCTAGAGTTCCAAGGAAAGAAAATTGAACAAACCTATTGGATAGATCTTTTATTCAGATGCCAAGAGAAGGTCAAATATCTCTGTTGGCAAAAGAAAACTCAAGATATTTCTCCTGGTCTTAATGTTTGTCGCTCTATGTTGCCATGGAATCCATTCAAGAAAAGAAAATCTAAACGATATGGAAAATTCAAGCCTAAAAGAGTAGCCAATCCTAGAAGACCTTTCCGCAAATTTAAGTATTTGAAAAAACGCAGGCAACCAAGAAAAGATAATGATTGCTTTATCTACAAACAAGAAGGTCACTTTGCTCGAAAATTTCCTAAGAGTGCTTCCAATAAGCTAAAGGCCTGTATTGAAATTGATGATTTTGCTGATACTTGGTCAGTTGTTGATTCACAAGATGAAGTTTCAGATGTCTATATCTTGACTGATGCTTCTTTATCAGATAATGAATCAATTCCTGATACTTGTCAAAAAATGAATAGATGCTTTGATGACACTGAATGCGATGAAGAAGATGAATTGCATTACAGTGATGAATATATTTCTGATGAGTATACTGATGAAACCTCTGACTATTTGTCTGATGGTACTGTCTCAGTTGTTCCCTCACTTTCTATCTCTACCGATATTGGTCCAAAGAATTCACCTCCCGTTTTACATTCCTTGTCTCCATTATCCACTTTGAATTCTTTTTTCCCTTATCCGAAGACAGTTTCTCAGTCCTCATCTTTACCAGCCCCCGCATCTATAAATACTGATGAAAGTTCTTTTCTAAAAAATATTGTTAAAACTAACAATCTTCTGTATATTCCTGTTGAAGTTCAAGTTAAAGGTGAGTGGATTAATGTCGACGCCTTCGTTGACACTGGTGGTTCTAATAATCTAG
The DNA here is from genome assembly GCA_034641835.2 of Pinus albicaulis. Classification (NCBI taxonomy): domain Eukaryota; kingdom Viridiplantae; phylum Streptophyta; class Pinopsida; order Pinales; family Pinaceae; genus Pinus; species Pinus albicaulis. The sequence goes on along the minus strand of CM076579.1, from coordinate 288,035,402 downwards.
CTCGTCCTTCTCTGTTTAAAGGCTTATGGAAACCTTTACAGAACATTCTTGTTTCCGAGACCATTGGTGGATCTGTGAATCTCACCCATTATGTTGATAATATTTCTTTAAAAATTGGGGGGAGTATTGTCAAGTTTTCTAATGTTCAGCATTATGATTCATCTGCTAGTTTACTTCTTGGAATGCATTTTATCAATTCTGTATTACCAGTAACCATTAGTGAAGATAAAGTTATCTTAAACATCAAGAAAAAGGCAATTTCAGTCCCCAGATTAAACCTGGCTAATTTAGAAGCTAGACGAGAGAATAACCAAAATAAATTAGGTTCTAAAAGACCTCAAAATGGCTCCCACAATTGGCAAGAAGTCTTACAAATCTATGAAGAGCGGAGTCTGAATAAAAACAAGCAGAAAGCACACAGAAATCCAGACTGGTCTCCTGAACAGATGACTATTTTTGATGAGTTGTTAAAGAATTGTTCAGAGAATCCCCAAGCCTTTTGGAGTATAGAGAGTCCCCAACAAGAGATTATCACTCTGCATGACAATGGGGTCAAAGGAAAACTTATACCCTGTACTCCAAGTGATGAAAAAGAGATTAGAAAGCAGATTGAAGAACTTCTGAATCTTCAATTAATTGAACCAAGTAATTCTCATTATTCATGCTCTGCTTTCCTGGTAAGAAATCATTCTGAAATAGTAAGAGGTAAAGCTAGAATGGTGATCAACTATAAACCCTTAAATGCTATCACCAAAAGTTTCAATTATCCTTTACCTCGCCAGGAAACAATAATGCAGAAGATTCAGCATAGTAAGATCTTCAGCAAGTTCGATATGAAATCTGGTTACTATCAGATCCAAATCAAAGAAGAAGATCATTATAAGACTGCTTTCACCTGTCCTGCAGGATTATTTCAATGGAAAGTTGTTCCATTTGGTTTGAAGAATGCGCCTGCCTTCTTTCAACGGCGCATGGATTTTATTTTTGGAAAGTATGATTTCATAGTTGTATATATAGATGATATTTTGATTCATAGTCAAAATCTTGAAGACCATATGAAGCATATGCAGATATTTATTGATGAAGTCAGAAAGCATGGTATAGTTCTTTCTGAGAAGAAAATGGTCCTTTTTCAAGATAATATTGATTTTTTAGGAATTCATGTTATTCATGGCAAGATTCAGATGCAGCCTCATGTCCTCACCAAGCTCTCCGAGTTCCCTGATGAACTTACAGATAAAAAGATGATTCAGAGATTTTTAGGTGTGCTCAATTATGTCCATAAATACATCCCTAGGCTCTCTGAAAAGACTGCTCCAATTAGACAACATTTAAATTCTGGTTGGTCACCAGAAGCCACCACAGCAGTCAAATTATTAAAAGCAGAATGCCAAAAGCTACCCGAACTCAAACCTCCAGGTAATGGCTTTTTAATCTTACAAACAGATGCTTCTGATTTGTTTTGGGCCGCCATCCTTTTTGAAAGAAAGGAGGATACAGGTGAAGAAATTTTGTGTGCATATGCATCAGGTGAATTTCAGCCTCACCAGAAAAATTATTTCCCAGCTGAAAAAGAAACTCTCGCCATTTTTAATGGTATTCAGAAATTTGAATTATATCTCGCCCCTGCCAAATTTTTGATAAGAACAGATTCAATGAATTTTAAATATTTCTTATCAGCCAAGATATCAAAGCAACTAGCAAGAGGACGCTTGTTGGCATGGCAAATTTGGTTTCAGATGTATGATTTTGAGGTTGAATGGGTTCCTGGCATTTCTAATTATTTAGCTGATTCTTTGACCAGGGACATGAATAAAGCTCACAATCATCTGTGCTCAAGTCGAAGAACTGATCTGTTTGTTCTCCCAGGAAAAACTGCACAAGATGATAGTTTTGAAACTTTTGTCAAAAGATTTCAAATCCTTGATTTAGTTCTTGGTGATATGGTAGAAGAGATAAAGAAAATTGTTGGGCTAAGAATAAGAAGAAACCAATGGATTCAAAGATGCCAAGCCTGGAAATCTAAGAATGTTGGTGTTTTGTTAGGATTAGACGAAGAACTGGTGAAAGTCTATCCCTTGCCTAACATGAAGGTAAAGATTTATTTTAAAACTCTTGATGACTATTGGTCCAGAGTATACACTGATGAAATGATTCAGGTCTTAAAGACGTTGAATTATTATCAGATCATTGGAGGAGTTGATTTTTCCTTTGCTGTTTATACCACTGCAAAAATGCTCGATTTGGATGAAATCAACATGACTGATAAGGTTGAAATATTTTTAAGGTCTTTAAGAATTCCAGATCTATTTGAAGAAATTGATGCAGCATTCCTTCAGAGAAATGATGAACATTTTGTAGGTACAGATTCATTTCCCCAATATGAACTTTTTGAACCCTTTGCAGATTAGGAAATTAAAGATGGTCGCTGCAGAAAGAAGCCCCAAATGAGAGTATCACAATGTGTTGAAAGAACACTACAGTTTTTAAGAACCTTTTCTACACCATGGGATTATCAAAGTATAGAATTTAGAAATCCTGTTATCCCAAATCCCTTTGCTCAGATCTATGGTCCAGAAAGAATTGAAGAATCAATCTTAGCAGACAATGCTGAAGAAGTAAAGAAGATTTCGCTATGGCTCAAAGAATTCTATAAGCTCAGATTGCCTGAAAAATTGTCCCTGCTTAGAACGCTAGAGGAATTGCAAGGAAAGAAAAAAGTAATCAAATTGTTGATTAATCAAAAATCATTGATTACTATTAGTGTAATAAATGGAAATTGGACTGATGATGCACTTTGCTTAATAAGTTTACTATTGTCAACCAAGGTTTGTTCTTCCATGATTTTTGAATTAGGTTGGTAGCAGAAAGAAGATGTTAATCATAATTGCAAACTATGGGTTCAGTGTGCGATTGAACGTTCCGTCAGTATGTTTCAAATTTTCAAATGGGAATTGCTTGATGGAGTAGAGATGCCAGTTCAATCACTGCCCGAGTTCCGTAAAAGCAAGAAAGATTCTTTCCTTGACATAGAGATAGACCCAATGGCATATGTTAACAGGTGGAAGAAATCGGATGACAAATATCTTTTCCCACAAAAGAATCTTTATGTAACGATAGATACTATCAAATTTGATATAGGACAATCATCACGAGCTCCAGGAAAAGGAGAATCTTCTACAGTGACCACAAGAGAAAAATCAACTACAGGGAAAGGTAAAGAGAAGGAATCCGATGAAAAGGCTACCATATTTGTGGATTTGTACCAAGATGCTCAAGAACATCCAGATCACGCATGGGAATCGAAATATTTACAATGGGTACATCAGTCTTGGGCTAATCAAAATCTTCCTTCATCCTCATCTGAAATCAGTGAACCTGATCATGATGAAGATTTTGATAGTGACCGAGAACCGAAAGGTCCTTGGTAGTGCGTCGTTATTTTGAATTATTGTACTCGAGAATATTGAGCAGACATCGTCTGGGCCAGTAATGCCTGACAAGGACCCTCAATAATTCTCATATGCCTATATAAGTGTGTGTTTGTTTTGTGTTTGATCATCGAGTGTGAGAGTGAGATTGAGTGTTGGTGAGTATATGTCTTTGAGTGCTTTGTGAGAGAGTGTTTGTATTCATGCTATAAGAGATAAGAGACAATAAGGCTCTACTCTGAAGCATAACCTGGTATGTAACATATTATTTGAATTAATACTGAAGCCTGCTGGGCCGCCTGTCTGAGGACAGTTCTTTCCAAGATCACTGTAAGTCAGGATTGTAAAGCGAGTTGAAGACCGGAGGTGTCGTGTGTCCTCGTATTTCCCGTGCCCGAAGTGGAGAAGTGTGAGGAAGCTCTGCAATATTTCAGGAATTCAAGTAAGTTACTGAGTCCATCATCTTAATCATCTTAAATTGGGCAATTTGAATCTGGGGAATTAAATCAGAGATACAGGGTATTCTGTGGGGCAAGATAGGCAGGACTTTTAACAATTTAGTTTAAATGATGATGGAATGTTTAATACTGGTGAGAAGCTAAAAAGGGCATAGGAGATGGATCTTTTTCAAACAGAAGAAAACATAGAGTATTGAATGATTTCCCAAGGCAGAGCATTATACAATGGATTCTACCTATCTATCTTGAAAGCATTCAACCAGAGATATGAATGAATGAATGGCAAATATAACAATTAAAAGATGAACAAAAAGGAAAGAACAGTGCTAAAATCCATACCACAGGGATCCCACAAATTAGTGCTGCATTTCTTTATTAATTCCCTGCCAAACTGTTACAAACAGAGTGCAGAGCGTCCTCAGTGATTTCCAACTTATTCCTCACTTTATTCCCCACTTTTCAAATGACTCAGAAATTACATTAAATAGAAAAAATTTCAGGGGAGTAGATCCATAGAAGGAGGGGTTGTTTCAACAGCCCAGAAACTAAAATTTGAATATAGGAAAAGACCAACAATATGCCCCTGAAAATAAGGAGCAATACATTCGACTTCCTGGAGAAATTTTCTGTCATAACCAATGAAGGAAAAGAGGCAACCTGAAGAACATATCTCTTTTTCATCGCTGCTGTAGATATTTCTATGTTCATAATTAGTTCATGGCCTTTGACCATTGTCTCTGTCTTTACCCTTTGAAGAGAAACCAACTGTTGAATAATAATGCCTTTGAAACCACTGAAATCCATATTTGTCGTTTCAATGAAGAAAAGTCCCTTTTGGGTGAAAAAGAGCAAAGGAAAGGATGGTGGGCCTAAATCGCGATCACAGATCGCAATTGCAAATCGAAATCGGAAGGGGGAAGGGGTATTGGAACGATGCAATTGGAAGTTTGCGATGCGATAGTGTATAGGGGGAAATGGGTCTGTATGGGGGAATCGCAATCGCAAATCGGGAATCGCAGCTGGAGGGCGCATTGGAACGACGTAACGAAACTTGCGATGCGATTGGAAGAAATGCGATGGGGATAAAGGATAAGCGGAAGGAGTAATGGGGAAATCCCTTTAAAAAAAATAAAAATAAGCTTTGTTCTTTTACAAAGGAAGACCCCTTTTTCTTTGGAACAAGGCGGAAAGTTTTTTAAGGTGGGACCCATGGGGAATCGCATCGACAATTTTCAATCAGAACTAGATCAATCAAGATTTATGTGATGCGATCGGATCGGAAGCAAAGGATTGCGATCAGATCGGAAGCAAAGGGTTGCGATCGGATCAGAAGAAATGAATTTCAATGAAAAAATTTAAAATTATATGAAAAGGTAGAAGTTATAAAGTCTAAGGGACAAATGAGAAAAGGGGTAAGGTTAGGCTTTTGGGGACTTTTATTCACTTAGGCATATTTTCCAATCCAGAAGTCAGTTTTGGGAGCATGATATGTCGTTGGAAAGCTCTTTCCGGGCTCTATCTAATGGACATACTTAGAACATGATTTTACACTGAAAATACTATGGAAAACACCTTTGAAGAGCAGGGTGGTAGCTTTGTAGAGATAACAACTTTTGAAGCTCAACTTATTACATATAAAGACATAAAATTACATAAGAAATGATAATAAAAGCAAAGTGTCATGTTTTCACCTCAAAACATGTTTTGAGGTGAAAATTCCATCAAGCTTAATAGAACAACTCTTTGATTTTTCTAGATATTGTGCCTTTGAGTTTATTTGACCTCCTCATGACCTTGCTAATATTTATTGACACTTGACTCATTAATTTGACCATGATGAGACCCTAGAACCTAATGAGACCAACCCTATGACCTAATAACATGAATTGTGGAGTGAAAGTTTATCATAATTGAAGACCGTGTTATCACCCTAGTAATTCTCAGGTTGTGGGATGGGGATTTTTGTAGTTAGGAATGCCAGGGGTAACCAAGAACCACTTTGGGAATTCAAGATCTAGCCTTCTTGAACTACAGAGAGGGATCTCTTCGTATGATTTAGCTTTGTTTTAGTAACATATATTAGGCTAGCTATGATTGTCTAGTTGGGTTTGATTTTAAAATATTAGTGGGAATAAAATTATTTCAAGGTATACCAGAAGGATCTACCAGAATATTGGGCAATGGAGTCAACTGTCTAGGCAAGCAGAACTAAGAAATAAGGCTCAGAGATGCAAATGTATTAAGGGCAAGATAGGTGACCTTCTAAGGCTTTGTATAGGCTTGATTTGATGGAGTGGGTGGAATATGAGCAAAAGGGCACTTAAGAATCCTTAAGCTACAGATAAGAAGATTGAAGAATGGGATCTAACTGGGACCTAGAACAATTGAGAATTCTATGGTCCGGTTATCAAGTAGAAAACATTAAAATGCCAACAAGTTTTGAAATAGGGAGCTTATTATCACTAATCTTGTTTAATTTTTCTTTATTTGATCATTACAGACTAGAAACACATAATATGAATGAATGTAAACTTTGAAGAAATACACTGAAAACAAGGAAAGAACGAGACTTATCTTGTCACGACAAGAATCCTTAGCTATGATGTCTCTGATCTCTTTCCAGTCTGCTGCTTTCACTAATTGACTCACCAACTTCAATATAACCAGAAAATAAGACTATAGTTGTCTTGAGAAATTTTTATTCACTCTGAATACTTCGAATTATGCAGTATTTATACAAAAAACTGTTTACAAAATATCTCAGGAATTGAGATAATGTTTTAATAAAAAATAGGAAAGAAAACTTAATAGGAGGGACAGCTGCAAAACAGTTTGCAAGCTGTTACCTTTTTACAAGCAAAAATAGAACTGATTATTCTAATTTGAACTGATTTTTGATGTGCTGTGAGTACTGCTGGCATTAGGTGCATCTTATCGTTGAAAGTGGTTGAAGAACTTTCCTTCCTTTAACTTTCAACGCTGATACTCTTTATTCATCTGAATTGAGTTGTTTTACTGTGGTAACTGAAAATTAACCAACAGTAACTTTATTTTCAGTGATACTCTTTCACCTACTGATACACTTTAACCCTGTATTTTTTACCTTTGAGGTAACAGTAAAATATGAATTTCCAAATGATTTTCCTGTTTTTTATCCATCAAATTCACAGCAAATCTGTGAATTCTTGCCACTTTTCAGCAGAGGGGATCTTCATAGTTTTCAATTTCCTGTAGCTTTCATCTGATTCTGTATACTTGGCAAAGTTAGGCTTGATAGTGAACATATGCTTGATCTCATTATCTAAAAATAACAGATTTTCAAAATACTGAAGAAGTATTTTGCCAGTTGGTGATCCTTGAGGTAGAGGTTGTTTGGCTTGCTCTTTTGCATGATTTCTGATTTTTAGATCATAATATTTCTGAGGCATCAGCTTGTCATTCAATGCATGAATATTAGGCAGACCCGCTTCTGATAATATCTTGTATTTGGCCCAAAATCTCGAAATAGCCAAATTCATGTCTTTGCACTTGTCTTCTAAGTTACTCATCATGTTTCTTTTATTTAGGACTTTCTTGATTTGAAGGATAGTCTCTGTCCTATCAGTAATCTTCAATTCTTCCAACTCTTCTCTATTTTGCTGTTTAAAAAGGCTATGAGTTGAAGTGCTTGAGCAGGCTTATTCTCAATCTCTCTTTTGGTTTTGTCGATTTATGCACTGGCAACCTGTAGTAACTCCTTTTGTTCATAAATTATTCGAATTGAAGGCCATTGAGAATGAATGCCTTCAATGATCTTTGCCCATAAATGATTTTTAATATATGCCACTTGATCTATAAGGTTTATTTGTGCTTGCAGAATCTTCACCTGTTCTTGTAGTCAATCGGCCCTTTGCTCATGTCCTCTAAAAATAATCAAGGCAACATTTTTGGAACTTTCTAGATTTTTAATCATGCCTTTCAAACTAAGAATTTCTTTATCTTTAATAGATATGTCGTCCATGTCTTTGATCATGGCTGCTTGGTCTTGTAGTGTGCTCATCTGTGAGGAAGAAGAAGAAGAAGCAGAGATTTCCTGAGAAGTAATTGGCACTGCAGTGGCCATTACTCCCTGTGGCGCTAAGTGTTCAACTAATGTGGATGGAATAGAAATACTTACAGTAGGAATTACTGTAGGAATGTTAGCCTGTTGATTTTTCTTTAGGACTTCATTTTCTCTTACGAAAGCTTCCATTTGATTTTCCATTTCTTTTATTTGAGCAATCATCTTATGAACAAGTTGTTTGAGTTCATCAATTTCATTTCTCTGCTGAAGAATCTCCTTTGCTTGAGGATTTTCATTTTGGGGCAACTTCAACTGCCTTCTTAGGGTAGCTATATCCTCATTTTTTTGTTTAATAAATTTTTTTTCAATCTCCATATTAGCAGGATCAGCTCCTTCTTCCATCACTAAATCTTCTAGTGCTTTGATCCTCAAATTATTAGCATATAGTGAGGCCTTATCCAACTTCATTTGATTCTGGAGGTTGAGCACTATTTTCTCAAGCCTAATTGATTTCATAGTTTTACTGACAATTTTGGAATATAGCATTTCAGTATTGCTCATATGAAATTCAATTTTATCTAATTCATGAATGGCATCTGCATCTACTTCAAAATCTGTTTTGGAATAATCTGCTATTGATTTGGGATCATTTACTGTAGGCTTCAAGAATGACATTACTAATTTATTAGATGAATAATCAAATGCTGAAAGAAGCTTTTCTTTGTTTCCAGGATTTTCCTTGAGAAATCTAGAATATGCTTGATTCTTTATCTCTTCATTCTTCTCTTTAATCTGTCTGAATCTGATTTGAATCTCTGACTATGCATTGTCAGTTTCCTTAGAAGAAGGAGGCAAATCAACAGTTGTCTGGTTTTCCTTCATGACTGTGTCCTTTTGTTGTGTTCCAATTTTTACATTCTGAAGCTCTTTTAATGTTTCAGTGACTATTCTTGTAGCTTCATCATCTGTTTCATTATCTTCAATATTTACAGCCTTATCCCTTTCTTCTTCTGTTATTTTACTTCTCTTACTATAAGGAAATCTGAATTTTTTGTCCTCAATAGTTTCAGCTACGAAACTATCTCCTTCCCTATCTCTTTTATGTACATTATCAGTCTCTTGGCTTGTGGAAGCCACCTGTGTCTGTTCAATCTGCTTCCCTTTGCCACTGTCTACCTGTATTACCTGTACTACCTGTGAATCATCATCAAATAGGGTGTTTGGTTCCCATTCAATTTTATTAGCATATCTTTCAATATGGGGCTTAGGATCATGCAAGTAAACAGGCAACTTGCATTTTACCCTTATTGTACTCAAAATACCTTGTGGGTCATAATTCCATATAAAACTACATGGGAACTTGTAATATTTAAGTTTGACATTTATTTCATTGGCAGCTTCTCTGTTATTCACAATGAATGGCCCAATTTGATTTTTCAGCTTAAATTGGGTCTTTTTCCTGGAAGCTATGAAGTTGATTTCATCTACTTTCAATAGTTGTCTCAGATATTCCAAAGAAAATATTCTTGTAGTAACAAATTTTGGTAATTTATATGGGGCCAGGGATGAGCCATACACTCTGATTTCTGTGTGATTTTTATATAAATACTAGTCCCCAGTTTTATAGCTCTGATAGTTGTAGAATTCTTCTTGTCTCATCATTGATCCTAGGGATCTCCTTTTTTTCCAACAGATACATAGCAGGAGCTAGAAATGAGTCATTGAAATCTGCAAAACTATACTCTCTGTTCCATTTTCTTAGAATAGATGACCAAAATACTACTGACAGAAATTTTCCTTCTGCATCCACTTTCTGACATTCAATGGGAAACTTATCTGTTTGATAATATAGGAAGAGGTGGAGTAGATAAGAGGAGTATCTGAAGACTCCTCCTTCTGATAATCTGGATAACTGATAATGCATGCTTTCAGCATTGAATCTAGCAAAATTGAACAGAATGGATGGTGATTGAATAGGGCTTAGAGTTGACAGAAAACCTAGGATAGCCACATCAATGAATTCATCACTGGTGTATCCTAGTATGAAGGAGAGCATTGAGACAATCTGTCTAGTCTCATCTGGGAAATCAAAGGTGTCAAAAGGAGGATTTAACTTAGGAATATCAACTTGATTTGGACAAAAAGTCTGGTATATTTTGAATTTGGTATTGAAATCCAAGTCAAGATATAGTTGGGTTAAATCTTCTATTGATAGGGAAGAAAAATTGGGGTCATGATTCATTTGCAGCATGGAATTTATTGACTCTTCAGTGATGTAAAACAGGATCTCTTTTTCTTTGTTTACAATGCATCTTTGTTCTGGCATATAATAGGCTTGGCATAATCTGATAAAGTCAGGAACTGAATGAGTGAGAGGGACAATATATCTAGGCAGATTGGATTCCCAAACTGGAATATCTTTGTCACCCTTTTCCACTGATTTTCCATAGCACCAATTATAGACATCAAGCAGGTTAAATTCTACATTAGGGTCTAGTATTCTATAGTCCAGATCAACTAAGGGGCTATATTCTGGGGAAATGACTGGAGGCTGGACTGGTCTGACCTCTTCTCTAGAATCAGCCGTGAGGGCAAGGGTTGGCTTATCGATTTTGAAGGACTTAGGATGAGAGATTTTTGCAGAAGACTTCTTTTGAGACTTTGGGCCTCCATTCTTGGGGGTTACCTATTTCTTTGTCATCTCTAATCTGAACGAAGCAAGATGAAACGGTTTGCTAAGTTCCTTTATGAGAAAAAATGGTTTCTTGGTGAATTTCTACTGGAAAATGGGGTTTTCTGAGCAGGGTTTTGAGTAATGCAAGGGTTTTAAAGCTCAGAACATATATTAGGATTGATTTCAACAGTGAAACAGACCAGGGTCTGGGAAAAACTGCGAGAAAGGGAAATTAGGGATTCCAGGGAAATTTTGACAGAGTTTCCCCTGTAAAATGGACACTTTTATGTAGTTTAATTGGTGTAACTTTGGCAATTATTTGAAAATGACAGGAATTTTGAAATCTTAGAGGGCAAGCTCGAAGAAAAGTACCTGAAAAACCAACGAAATTTTGGTTGAAGACGTCGCAGAGGTGCTTAGTCTTCAATTCTTCGAAAATGGCTTTTCAGAGGGCAATGTAGCACTTTGTAGTTGAAATTTAGGGAAATGGGCATCGAAAAATGGCTCTGGTAGGTTGAAAAAAGGCTCTGCGCAGTTTCTCAGGGTTTAATGGTGCAAATTCGAAGAAAAAGGGTTTATGGACGTTTTCATAGTTTCAAAGGGAAAATGGTGAAAATTTGAATAAAACTTTGAGTTTTAATGTATTGAACTGATGGTGAAACCATAGTTAAATAAAATTAAACTTGGGTTAAGCAGGTTGGGTTTAGGGAATACCGCCAGTGGTATTCACGTTGGTTAAGGGTGGTAAATGGTATTTTTCATTTCGAATGCAATACAACGTGGTGGCAACACGTAAGCGTGGGGTGGTTTGGAAAAACCACCCATTTCGTGTGGCTTTGCCGAAACATCGAGCGTTTATGTTTGGAGTGCGAAAATGAACAATTGCTGTTGGATCGGGCCTTTGGGAGCGAACGGTCCAAATTAAAAGGGAAAGTGCGGGGAAAGGAAAATGAACAATCGCCATTGGATCGGATGGTAGAAATCTTATGCGATGGGAGTAGGTTAAATGTATTGAGATCTTTCGCACAAGTAGTTGACCTTAGGATCAAATGATCTTCCGAGGATCGGACGGTTGGAAGTGATTCCAACGGGTTAAGTCATTCACATTTTTTTTGATGGAAAATTAAGTGATCGGGAGGGTTAATCCGACGTTTTGGACTATGATTAGGAACTGGGGTAATGTATAATGTATGAGGGGAAAAGGTAAGGTTAAGGTTTAGACCTTTGGTTAAGAGATTTGGGGCGGAAATTATACAGGGGAAAGATTATTTTTATTGAAGTTTAGTTTAGACGAAGCTTCAATGATTTTTTATTTAAAACATATATAACGTATGTTTTAAGCTTTTTCTTCTTATTTTATTTATATGGATAGTTAAATCAAGGAGATTTAAATACCATAGGGTCAAGATTACATATAAGGATAAAATTTTCGCCAAAGGGGTTATAAAGGGGGATTTTTATTTACGCATGTGGGCATAAATAACTTTAGCTTAAGTTATAATAAGTGGGTTTTTGGGATTTATTTATAATAAAGGAGTTATATAATAGGAAAAGGTCAATTGTAGGGAGTTAATACATAAGTTAGAGTTAATATGACAAGGGGACAATGAATATTCAAAAACACATTAATATAACTAAGGAAGTGAAGATTAAAAAGCAAATTTACATTGTGATAATTTCATCACTTATACTTAGGATAAAATGTGATTTTGAGAGCTTTATCCTTTGAAATGATGTGGGAGGTTAATCAAATGAGGATTTTAAGTAAAAACGAAGTTTTACTTAGGATTTTTCAGGGGACTGAGTGCATGAATGATAAATGATGTGATTGAGGGATTAATATAGACATTTCACACTTTCAACTGATCAGTCATAGAGCCTTGGGTCCGGTCCCAACAAAAGTCAAGGAAATGCCTTGAGCCTTTCTAACTGATAGTATAGAATGTTTCATGACTATGGGAAGGGGAAGTTATTTATTCTGAAGCCCATGATGAATGATGTTTACAATGAGATTTTTCACCTTCTTCTACCTACCCATCTTACCATGCTAACATTTTTTCTTCTTTTTTAACAAGGTGCATTTAAGCTAGCAACCTTTACAGCATTTATTTTTCTGAAAGCAAGAAAACTATCTAACTCTACACTTATGTCATCCATGAATCCAGATTAAACTGTTGGATTCAGTTTATTTCTCTACCTAACTACTAAATTGTTAGGATTAAACTGTCTAACAACTCATTATTCTCTATCTACAACAATGGAAATTGAAACAATGATAAGTTAAGATTGAATTGTTTAACTCATCATGGACTAATGGCATTTATTGACACTCTTCCATAGTCAAAAAGTAAAAAGTAGTGGCATTTATGCTTGCTCACTTTCATGTTTTATTCATTTTTCTTTGGGGTCTTTTATTTTTTCTAAGTCCTTTGATTGTTCTTTTAGGACTTTTTACCCTCTTTTTGATTTTTTTGATTTTTTACAAAATATGTGAATACAACTTGTAGAAGGAAAAGTATGTATAGATTTACAATATTACCAATAGTCAAGTCAAAATTATGACCCCTATATTATAGGTTGCTAGCAGACCATAGAGAGGAGAATCAGTGAGTTTCTGCACGAGGGGAAACTGATGAAAAACCACTACCATTAATGAAGCCATGACCTAATGGAATGATGAAAATTTATGGTATGGGACTCCTACTATGCAAATGCAAAAGAGTAAATTTGATCACTGATGGTAGTATGACAAGACTGACACTAACAGGGTCCATTGTGGCAGATGGATGGTGGAAGTACATACATGAAAAGGTAACCAAAAAGGTAAAGTAAATGTATTTGAGGCATCAGATGCCTTGGATATGTTGGGAATGGTTGTTCTCAATGTTTTGCATGGTGTAAACAGATAAAGGAATTTCTCTTAACCTAGACCTTATGATATTTGGTAATCATGTTGTGATCATAATTATGATGATGTGCATATATGTATATATGCATGTATGTATGTCATTGATTGAGAGGGTCATCACGGATCTTGATGGTTTTATGTTGTTGGCTTATATGTATATATGTATGTATGTATGATGTTGTCTAACAGGATCATGATTGTTTTATGCTAATGATTATATATGTATTTATTTATGTGTCTATGTCAATGTATGACAGGGTTATCAGGGATCATTCTTTTGGATTTATGATTTCTTATGTAGGTGTATGGTATGAAGAGGTTCCTGGCTATGAAGAATCAAGTGGTCTAGTAGCCTTGACAGATCTATGAGGTCAGTGTCATGTGGGTATGATTTGATATTATGTAATTATACTATGTATATTCTTATGTTATGGATAAGTAATGTTGAGGGGTACATTAGTGAAGTGAAAGTAATGTGATATGTAGCATGCTAGAAAGTGGAAAGACACTAGAAGCAAGGTTGCTTTGTGGGGTCAATGTGTGGTCTATGGATGTGCAGTACTACTATTTTGTATATGTTGTGCATGTTGTATATTGAGTGACTATACCTATGGTGTTGTGTAATGTTGCATATGTAGTATTGTGCACATATGATGTTGTATGCTTGTTGTATATATGGTGTTTTGTGTATATTGCATATGCAGTTCTAGGTATAGATGGTGCTATGTACATGTGAGATATGCGGTGATGTGTACATATAGTATTGTGTGCATTATGGATGTGTGGTTTTGTGTGCATATGGTGTTGTGCGCATGTTGGATATGTGGTGTTGTGTATGTATGGTGCTATGTGCATGTTGAATATGCAGTGTTATGTACATATGGTGTTAAGTGTGTGATCTACATATGGTACTATGTACATTTGGTGTTGTGTGCATGATTGTACATATGGTGTTGTGTGCATGATTGTACATATGGTGTTGTATGCATGCAGTGTTGTGTACAAGTTGTACATGTGGTGCTGTGTATGGTTGGTGTTGTGTACATGTCGTGCATGTGATGTTGTGTACATGTGGTGTCATGTACATGCCATGCATGTGGTGTTGTGTACATGTGGTATCGTGTACACATTGTACATGTGGTACGGTGTACATTTGGCGTTGCAATGGTGTGCACACGTTGTGAAGGTAATGTTGTGCACATGTGGTACTTCTACATGTTGTGCATATGGTAGTAGTATACATGTGATATTGCGTGCATCTTGTACATATTAGGCTTCAAAATTGATATCTTGACTAAGCCGAGCTAGAGGACGAAGATTCTCCATATGATCGTTATAACAAGACCTTTCCAATGATGGCATTCACTAACACCATTATGCCAAGTTGAGCATGATCGTTCTGATTGTGTTGATCCTTCAAGTGTTATGTATCAACTTTTGGTTGTTTTATAATTGCCTTGCTGCCTATAAAAGGGTCAAGTCTGTAATAACATAGATTATTCGAGTTTTTATTTATATACAAAAAACATTGAGTTACCAAACTACTGTCAGAATTTTCTCTGTAATTGAAGACCAAGTTTCAATTAATCAAGCATGGCTATGGTTTGATCTGTTCATTTCAAGTTTCAGATTGCTTGTGAGTATCTAATTCGAATGTATTAGAATACTTCTTCTATCATAATCTCTTTAAGCTTACCCAGGTGTGGCCAGACCCACCATCATCTGGGACAAGCTCCTTTGTCGAATTCTAGGTATTTAAATGTGTGTTATTTTTTTATGTTCATTCCCATTCAATCATTCACAAATTATGTTTAGTTTCTTTGAAAAACTATGTGACAAATGCTATTTAATATCATAGTGTTTATGATTGTTTTTAGCTTCACATTCATCAATTGGTAATGAAGGCAAGAGTGTTGGATATGCATAGATGAATTGCTAAATGATTGTGTGAATCTACTGCACGGAGATATACTCTGTCTCTCCGAAAAGGAATTGAGCCTTTGTTGATTGCTAAGTCTAAAAAAATTACATACATTATCTTATGATAACAATTTTGAAGTGAATTCTCCTTTGAATACATCGAATAGATAAAACTGTGATGTAGTTTCAATTTGATAAATAGTTGGGCTATGTATCAGATTGCGAATTATGAGTGCCTGAAGAATCTCAATTTCATTTATGCATTTAGTGATCGTTCTATGATGGAATTTGATTTCTAGTATGCATGAGTTGAAGAGTGAATGCAATAGATAGAGGCTGACATTTTGTTTCAGTTAGATAAACCAGATCTCATGGTTGTTACGATATTTATAGTCAAGTTTTGAATAGGCCACATTATTTCTTTCTAGAATGGTGAATTATTTGGTAAAAAAATGATTTCATTAGGTAGAGTAGCTTAGCTTGAAAAGCATTGGGTGATTAGCTAGTTTTTATGATTTTTTCTAGGATAGAATTCAATAATGAAATAGTTAGATCCTCATTTTATCACTTCTTAAAGGTATAATTCATATCTAGTATTTTCATTTTGTTGGGGATTGATATGTGTGATTTTTTTTAGGTGAATTAGTTTAGTCAAGTGCAGTAATAGTCTAATTTTCTTCAGTTCGATTTTCTTTAAAACAGGGTTAATTCAATTGAGTAGAAGATGGTGATTACACTCAGACAATAGGATATGTTTGGTTTGAGTACAATTATTTGGATTTCATAAAAGAGTTTTCCATTCTCAGAATAGAATTTTAAGGTCAATAAATTAACAATGGGTGTGTGAACAATTAGAGAATTGTCTCGATGTTTCTTAGGTCGAGTTATTCCTTAAATGCTATAATAGCTTAGGTGAATGCCAGTTTTAATTGATCTCAAAGTGAGTTTCATAGATGGAAGTTTGTAATTATTTTTAGAAATATTTGATTTGATTATTTTTTGGAACAATTGTTTTCTAGTTTAATTGGATTGCATAAATATTAGGTTGAAGTGGAGTAGTGTGATTTCATTCTTTGTTTGCAATTTAAATAGGCCTTACACAACGAAAATTGTTCATCGTTTTGTACCAAGCGATCATTATTAAGGAAACCTATACAATCTGACACAAGCTGATTCCAAAGCATAGTACAATGCGTGTTTACGAGTCCTGGTTGACAATTAAATAATAGGAGCTTTAATTCGCTTACTAAACCTCTCAAAAATTTTGGCGATGTTGTCGGGGAAGTTGTATTTTGGTTCAGGTAAAAACTATTATTACAGAGTTTTCAAAGGTATTGTAAGATAGTCAGAGGGTGGAGAGTGTACAATAAGACGTGAGTGAAGAGCCACACATCCACTATTGTGGGGTTGATCCAACGTCTGACCATTTTTTCTTATCTTTGAGCTTTGTTTTCCTTTCCTTTATGCATAGAAGTAGAGGTAGGCCTAGAGATAGTAAAGGTAGATTTATTTCTAGTTCACAATTTCCTGAAACTTTTGGCACGACAAAAATCCCATTAACTAATTCCGCTAATCATTACACAAGAACTAAACAAGAAAAAGGGAGCACTAGCGGTAAGGATATTTTACAAGGAGAACTCCCATTTCAGGAAGAAGGCAATTATCCACTAAATCCTTCTCTAGTCATATCAGTAGCAACACATATGCAACCAACATGGCACATAATGGAGGGGAAAAAAGAAACAATGAATGAAATAAGGAAGAAAACAATGAAGAGGGGGAAGGTCCAAGAATGACTCTCTTTGGAAGAAACGAGGATGGACCAAGAAACCAAGATGGACCAAGGGGAGGACTGGACGAAGAAGAAGAAGAAACTACCTTCAGATTTCCTATCCTTGATGTAACCAAGGAAATTACTATGAAAAGTATACCAATGACATCTCTTCTACTCTTCTATGGTAAGTCCTCTGAGGAAGCAGATGCCTTTTTATTTTGTAGGTTTTAACCCTGTACAAAAATTATCTGCAAACGAATCTTAAAGACAGAAAATAAACAGTAGCGAGAGCATAAAACATAAAACAGATAAACACAAAGATATTCCCATGGATCCCAAATCGGGACGACCAGCCTAATTTTTCATTATATTCCTTTTAGTGTTACAACACATATATATACATGCCGAAGCATACATAAACCCCAATACATTAACCCTGGATTAGAACATAAATGTAGTTCCCTTGATCGGATCTACAAAATACCAGGGGCCGAAAACCATCGTATCCCAAAACCATGTGCAAACCCATGCACAAAACCATGGGTGGATCCGCCCACCGGAAATAAGGACCAAATTTTTTTTCCGGAGAACTACCCTGGACCCTGACAAGGGGGGATACCACCCCCCCTGTGACCCCCACCCCCCCCCCCCCCCACGTTGCGCCTAGCGCAACATACAGGGGGGACTATCGCCCCCCCTGTGACCCCCCCGCGCGTGATTAGTCGTGGAAAGAATATAACACATACCCAACATTCTCCCACTTGTTGTTTTCTTTCCGTAGGGGGCCACAGGAGAGCTTAGTCATTAGCCCAGTTCTGCAACACCCATTGTTTCTCTACACCAAGAGAAATTTTGAGTGTTTACAGACTTCGTCAATGCATCTGCAACATTCTTCAAAGTGTCCACCTTTACCAGCAACACCCTTTTAGCCTCAACCATATCTCTCACAAAGTGATATTGAACATCAATGTGCTTTTTCTTTGAATGATAAGCAGGGTTCTTAGCTAAGAAAATTTCACTTTGGCTATAACAATCTATCCTTATAGCTTGTTGCACCAACCCCATACTTGAACACAATCTCTGCAACCAAACTGCTTCCTTGCTTGCATGAGTGGCTATTATGTATTCAGCCTCTATAGTTGAAAGAGCCACTACAGAATTTCTTTTACTCATCCAACTGACTACACCTCCAAATAGGCTAAACACATACCCACTTGTAGATCTTCTTTGGTCCAGATCTCCAACCCAGTCTGCATCAACAAAACCATGAATGCCGAACACTCTTTCCAATCCTGGTCTTCCCTGGTAGCACAAGACATAATCACTAGTGCCACGTAAATATCTGAAAACCCGCTTCACTGTTGTCCAATGCTCCTTCCCTGGGTTTGACATAAACCGTGTCAATACTCCCACTGCATGTGCAATGTATGGTCTAGTACAGAACATTGCATACATCAGGCTACCCACTGCACTTGCATATGGGACACGGGACATATCCTCCTCTTCTTCTTGTGCCTTGGGACACTGTTCAGTAGACAACTTTGTACCTACAAGAATCGGAACATTGATCGGTTTACTATCCTGCATATTGAACCTCTGCAATATAGTCTCGACATACTTCCTTTGGTTTAACCAGAGCTTCCTCCTTGCTCGATCTCTCTTAATTTCCATTCCCAAAATATAGTTTGCAACACCAAGATCCTTCATGTCGAATTTGGAGAATAGTTGGGTCTTCAAATCTTGGATAATTTCTTTGTCATTTCCAATCAACAACATATCATCCACATACAAGACCAAATAAATAACACGATCACCAATTAATTTAAAATAAACACAGTGATCCTCCTTGCTTTTGGTAAAGCCAAGTCCCCGTATGTAGGTATCAAATTTCTGATACCACATCCTTGGTGACTGTTTTAACCCATACAGAGACTTCTTTAACCTGCATACTAGTTCTTTCTTCCCCTTCACCATAAAGCCTTCAGGTTGTTCCATGTAGATCTCCTCTTCCAGATCCCCATGAAGAAATGTTGTCTTCAAATGTTGTCTTCACATCCATCTATTCTACCTCAAAATAAAATGCAGCAGCAACAGATAAAAGTAATCTAATAGAAGTAACTTTGGCAACAGGAGAAAAAATATCACCAAAATCAATTCCTGGCACTTGGGAATAACCTTTTGCTACCAACCGAGCTTTATATTTCTCCACCTTTCCTTCTAAATTCATATTCTTCTTAAACACCCATTTTCTCCCGATAGGCTTCCTTCCAGCTGGCAACTCCACCAGATCCCATGCCTCATTTTTATGCAAGGATTCCATTTCATCAGCCATGGCCTCCTTCCAGAGTTTTCCATCCTCTGAATCTACTACCTCCCTGATAGTTCCGGGATCATCATCAGTTATAGTTAAAGAAAAATTTGAATAGAAAGATGGCTCTACCTTTCTGGTTATCTTCTTTCCCGAGATGATCTTCTCACAGCTAGAGTTTGTGGCTCTTCCTCTTCTGAGTCTTCTTCTGTTGTAGAGTCTGATTCATCCTCCTTTAGCTCAAACTTTATCTTCTCAGGTTCCTTTGGTAGGACTTCATGTTTAACAACATCTTTCACCTCTATAAACACCACATCTCAGTTGTACACAACCTTCCTTGTTTCTGGGTTCCAAAGCTTGTAACCCTTTAAACCTTCCTTATACCCAATAAAGATGCACCTTTCAGATTTATTATCCAACTTGGTCCTTTTCTCCTTTGGAACATGTACATATGCACCACATCCAAATACCCTCAAATGTGAAAGAGAGGGTTTCTTACTAGTCCATACCTCATGTGGAGTCTTATCCTCCAACGCTGATGAGGGTGATCTGTTAACCAAGTAACATGCAGTCTCCACTGCCTCTGCCCAGAATTATTGTCCTAACCCGGTACCACTGTGCATGCTTCTTGCCTTTTCCATCAGCATTTTTTTCATTCTCTCTTGAACTCCATTTTTCTGAGGTGTGTATGGAGTAGTATTTTGCCGTGCTATACCACACTTTTTACAGAACTCTTCAAATTCCTTCTTGCAAAACTCCCCACCATTATTTGTCCTCAGCACCTTTATCTTCTTCTCTGTCTATTTTTCCACTAGAGCCTTAAATTTTTTAAATCTTTCAAAGACTTCAGATTTCTTCCTCAAGAAATATATCCATGTATTCCTTGAGAATTCATCTATGAATGAAACATAGTACATAGACTTACCCAGTGATGGAACCGACACAGGTCCAAACACATCACTGTGCACAAGCTCTAATATCTTGTTCGCCCTCTTAGCACCAGAAGGAAAACTCACCTAATTCTGCTTCCCATATACAAAATGTTCACAGAAATCGAAATCCAGAGAGCTATTATAAATACCTTCTACCATACCATTTCCATGCAATATCTGAAGGCCCTTCTCTCCAATATGTCCAAGACTTTGATGCCATAGCATAGTCTTTTCTCCAGAGACCGCTAAGCTTTCCGTTCCACTTTTGGGATCCATAGAACTGTTGCACCCAGCAATAATAGTGCTACCCTGAAGCTTGTACAGAGTTCCAATCAAAACTCCCTGCATTAATACCAGTGCTCCCCGAACCATCTTACAGGTATCTTTCTCAAACATTGTTTTTACACCTGCATCATCCATCTTGCTTACAGAAATCAGATTTCTGGCCAATGCAGGAATGTGCAGAACACCAAGAAGTGTTCTAATCCTTCCACCTTGCAGCTTCAACTTGACTTTTCCACGTCTGATGATTCTGGCCTTCCTATCATCACCTAAGAAGACATCGCCGCCATCATATTTCTCATACTTGCAGAACCACTCCCTATGGGGAGTGAAGTGAAAGGATGCACTCGAGTCAATAAACCATGACTCATGATCTACATTTATATTTGAAGAAGAAGCCAAATACACATCCCCACCTTCATCCGAGGTGGTTTTTGCCTCTGCATAAGGAGCATCATCAGATCCCTTTCCTTTCTCAGGAGCTTTAGATCTGTAGTCCTTTTTGTAGTGCCCATCCTTTCCGCATTTCCAGCACACCTTTACAAACTTTCCAGGAGATTTAGATCTCCCTCTAGATTTAGATCTCCCACTCGAAACCTTATTCTTGTTTCTGTTCTAGGACCTTCCTCATACAGATAAGGCATCTCCATTCTGACCCTCCATATTTCTCCATCTAATTTCCTCTGACAGCAAGGCTGAGACAATGTCATCAAAATTCAAGGTAGTTGTATTGCTTCCTATTGCAATAACCATACTGTCCCACGAGTCTGATAGATAACACAACAAACTGATGCACTTATCTTCATCTGAGATTTTAATGTCAACAGATGACAGCTGACTTACCACAGTATTGAAGGCATTCAAATGCTCTGTCACTGAGTCTCCATCCTTCATCCTCAGGTTATACAGCTTTTTCCACAGGAATAATTTATTCACCAAAGACTTAGATTGGTACAAAGTCCCTAGCTTGTCCCACAAGGTCTTTGCCGTAGCTTCCCCAAATACATTCAACAATACTGAATCTGAGACACACAATCGTATTGTGCTCTTTGCCTTCTGATCCAGCTTCTTCCAGTCTTCATCTGACATTGCCGTTGGTTTAGTACCCGGATCTACCACGATCCACTGATCTTTATCCACCAGCAGATCCTCCATCTTGACCTTCCACAACTCAAAACTCTAACCATTAAATTTCTCGACCTCTATCTTCCCACCGCTCACCATCTTATTTCACTGCAAGAATCGATCCCACAGATCTCCCATTGAACAGGGTCCACCTCAGGCCCGAGAAAAAAACCCCTCAGTAGCAAAGGCGTCCCTTGAAGCCAAAACTGCTCTGATACCAAATGTAGGTTTTAACCCTGTACAGAAATTATCTGCAAACGAATCTTAAAGACAGAAAATAAACAATAGCGAGCGCATAAAACATAAAACAGATAAACATAGAGATATTCCCCTGCATCCCAAATCAGGATGACTAGCCTGATTTTTCATTATATTCCTTTTAGTGTTACAACACATATATATACATGTCGAAGCATACATAAACCCCAATCCATTAACCCTGTATTAGAACATAATCGTAGTTCCCTTGACTGGATCTATAAAATACCAGGGGCCAAAAACCATCGTACCCCAAAACCATGTGCAAACCCATGCACAAAACCATGGGCGAATCCGCCCACCAGAAAATAAGGACCAAATTTTTTTTTCCGAGGCTACTGCCCCCCCATTACCCCCCTAACGTTGCGCCTAGCGCAACGTATAGGGGGGGCTATCAACCCCCCTATGACCCCCTCGTGCATGATTAGTCGTGGAAATAATATAACACATACCCACACATATTTGAGTTCGATATTTTATGCAGGAGTTACAATTATTATGATGACGCACATAAACTTAAGTTGTTCCTAGCCACCCTGAAAGATGTAGCCCTTAGATGGTTCATGAGCCTAGGTGAAAACACCATTTACTCTTGGGATGATATGAAGTCCATATTTCTTAAAAAATACCAAGACTTCTGCAAAAGTAGGGATGTGAATGATATTCTTAGAATGCAACAACTGGACGATGAAAGCTTAGAAGAATATCTTGAACGTTTCCTATATCCTTTTCATAAATCCTAAGGGGCACATCTAGGCGAGAAAACTGTTGATATTCAACAAGATTTTTTTTTGGCACCCATGATCCTAGTGAAAATTAATCACCTACACTAGGGTGGGGCCCACAGGCTACTTTTAGGTGCATGTCTATTTTTATTATCCCTTAATTTAGATGGAAATTAAACTATAATATATTCTCCATAAGAACTTGAAAATACTTAACTGAAGTGGAAAATCAGTTAGCTACGTGAATTTCGAGTTAGAGGTTGGTTGGTGGGACATGTAGAGTAATTCTAGTTGTAACTGAGTGATTCTAGTTGTAACAAAGTTGGAAGTGCAGTGGTGCATGAGTTTGTGCAAGTTGTAAATAGTTTAACTCAATTTTGCTAGTTGTAACTGAATATACACTAGTGAGAGATCAAGTGAATTAATTATTAATTCATTCACATGTAGTGATCTCACATGCAACTGAATATTTACTAATATTAACTGCATGCATATTAGATCCAGTGGAGACCCAGTTGAGCTCTAGGTGAAAGGGAAGATAACTATCAATTGTGACATTATCCGCTTGCACACATGCAAGCACACACAAATTGGATGTGCTCATGATTCTTGTGCAGTCAAGGCAGGCATGATTGCATCAATTCATGGATTGCATTCAGCAGGGATTGTGCAGTGAAGGAAGGTTGTCTGGAGATAGTAATTTGGCTAAGGGATTTGCCAATTTTTGTATGACAGTGTGAGCCAATTAGATGATGTACTGAGAGCTCTTGTGAGAATATTTTTGTATGTAATTGTTTCATGATCCATAATATAATATACAATAGAAGATAGTGGGGTTTTTGTCTATAAGCTTTCCCCGAGAAATTATCTATGTTGTATGTGATTAACCTTTCTTCATGCTTATGTGACTGGTGAGTGTGTTTTTAATTCCGCAAATATTTGTAGAAGCGATTCAGTATTTAACTTTATAAAATTGTTAGATCGGGTGAATCCATGATATACATGCATATTTTATAATTTCTACATGGTATTAGAGCACAGGAAATTGTAGAAGTGAAGCAGGAGCTGACTTTGTGACTGGATAGAATTCAAATTTGCAGAAAGACTTTCTTGGTGCTACAGCGGATTCAAGATCGAAATGGATTTCAATGGCTCAAGGTTAGAGTAAACTCAAGGGAAGCTTGAACTACATTTCTTGGAAGGACAGGATGGAGGTGGTACTTGAAGAAAATGGCTTGAAGGAATTCATTGAAAAAGATGTTTCTAAGCCAGATGCTACAGATGCTTCCAATCTTGATGCATGGAAAAAGAAAGTGACAAAGGCGTGGAGGATCCTATTGGAGGGAGTATGAGACCAAATTTTCTCAAGACTCCATGGATAATCCACACCATATGCTATGTGGAAGGCTTTGACGGATCTATTCCAAAGCAGCAACGACCATAGGAAATTGGCGCTCAAAGATACACTCATGAAGATCAAGATGGAAAAAGGCAACACCATTCTAAAGTATCTCACAAAATTTTTCCAATGTTGGGATGAACTAGGGAGTGTGGGAATAATAGTCGATGATGATGATTTGGTGATTTTGGATCTCCTAGGACTTCCTGAGAGTTGGCATAATTATGAATAATTTTTCAACGGACGGGAAAAAATTCCAAATTGGGAACGACTATGGTCAGATCTAGTGTAGGAGGAGTTCAGGTGAAACACCAGAGATGGCTCTTCATCAAAGCATGATGATGAAGAGGATTGTGATTTGGCTGCCAAGGAGAAGAAGGGGAAGGGGAAGAAATTCCATTCTAAATCCGAGTCTAAAGGCAAGAAGCAGGACATGTCCAAGGTGAAGTGTTTTCACTATTATAAACACAGGCATTTTGCTACTAATTGTCCACAAAAGAAGAAGAACAAGAAGGTTGTTGGATCTGCAGCTAGTGAGGCCCTTCCCTCGCAATTTGAGCTTGAATTCTCCTTGATTGGATGCATGGTGTTAGTACATTGGGATCGGTGTGGTATTTGGATAGTGACGCTTCCTTTCACATGACGAGAGATAAGGAAATTTTCAGTGACTTGGAGGAGAAATACCTCCAGATGCATATTGATATGGGAGATGATGGATGATACAATGATACTAGGATTCATACCATTACCTTTCAGAGGGAGTCAGGTAAACCATTTCAATTAAAATATGTAATGCATGTATCAAGTCTAAACAAAAATTTGGTCTCAGTCACAATGTTGGAGGAGAGAGGCTATGATGTTGTATTTAGTGATGGAAAAGCTTTCTTGCGACATAAAAAAATAGGTCAAGCAAAGAGGATAGGGATTCGAGTTAATAATCTCTACAAGCTAGAGGTAGATGGTTGTGCTGCCATGATGGGAACAGAAAAAAAAGTGGTGAGTCGGGATGAGGGAGAATTATGGTGCAGGCGATTGGGCCATCTTCATCATGGAGCCTTGAAAGTCATGCAACAAATATCTACTGGACTTCCAATGAGAACACTTGCTTAGTTAGATCAGTGCAAGGGTTGCACCATGGGGAAGTATGTAAAGTCCACCTTTCATGAGAAGGAGAATCGAGCTTCTAGGATCCTTGAGAGATTTCACAGAGACATGTGTGGACCATTCTCGGTTGCTTCAACAACAAAACATAAGTAATATGTAATATTTTTTTATGACTTTTCTCATAAATGCTGGATCTTCTTCAAGTAGAAGAAATATCAAACATTCTCCAAGTTCTGTGAGTTTAAGGCATTGGTGGAGAAAGAGTAGGGGAAGCAAGTGAAGGCTCTTAGAAGCAATAATGGTGGATAATACATCTCTAACGAATTCAAGAACTTATACAACAAAGAAGGAATTCGAAGAGAACTCATAGTGCCTCATAACCCACGGAAAAATGAGGTCGCGGAGAGGAAGAACAGAACGATCGTGGGTGCAGCATGAGTGATGTTGCATGATCATGGCCTACTAATGCATTTGTGGGAGGAAGCATGCAACACTGCAGTTTATTTGCAGAATCATTGTCCTCATAGAGTACTTGGCATGAGTATACCTGAAGAAGCTTTCATTGGTAAGAAACCGGATGTTTCACACTTTAAGATTTTTGGCTTATCTGTTTATGTGCATGTGACCAAGGACACCGGGAAGAAGCTGGAGTCGACTGCTAAAGTTGGGATTTTTTTGGGGTATAAAGAAACACCCCATAATTATCGTGTGTATTTCCCAAACAATAGAATGATTGTTGTGCGACGGGATATAAAATTTGATGAGGGGAAATCCATGCGGTTATCGCTTGAGAGGGAGCTGGAATTGCATGCAGAGGAGGAACTGTTGGTTCCCAAAGATGAGTATCTAGATGTGTATCGGCCACAGGAGGATTTTCATGGAGTGGAGGAAGCCACTCATGCAGAGCCATCCATCAGAAATGGTAGAAGGCACACCATGAAGCTGATAGGCTAAGAATTGATGGTGCACAGAATTTAGGAGCCCCTACTTCAAAGTGTAGACAAAGACAATCTCCTGACCGATTTACTGGATACATGGATCTCACGAGAAAATGTATTGTGACTGAACCATCTTCCTTTCACTAAGAAACGCAACAACCTAGTTGGGTTGATGCAATGGTGGAGGAGTATGACTCCATTGTAAAAAAAAGTGCATGGGAAATTGTCCCAAGACCGGTTGAAAAATCAGTGGTAGGTTCGAGATGGATCTACAAGGTAAAGCAAGTTGCTGATGGGAGTGTGGAGAAATAAAAGGCTAGATTTGTGGCCTAGTGCTTCTCACAAATCGAGGGGATAGATTATGATGAGACCTTTTCACCTGTCACAAGGTACTCTTCCATAAGGACCATCCATGCACTCTCAACGCGGATGGGCTGGCACATTGATCATATGGATATGAAAACTGCATTTCTCAATGGGATCATTGAGGAAGAGGTGTACATAGAGTAGCCTGAAGGTTTTGATATCTTCAACAACGAGTCACAGTGTGCTGACTCAAAAGAGTGTTGTATGGGTTGAAGCAAGCACCTTGTGCTTGGTACACTCAGATAGACAGCTATTTCACCAAACTTGGCTTCACCAAAAGTGAAGCAGCTGAAAACCTGTACCAGATTGTGGTTGAGGGTAAAATATTGATAATTGTTCTTTATGTTGAAGATTTAATTTTTACTGGTGATGAGCAGTTGATGCACTCGTGCAAGGACGATCTTGCAAGGGAGTTCGAAATGAAGGATATGGGCCTCCTTCATTATTTCCTTGGACTAGAAATATGGTAGCGGGATGGTGAAATTTTTATATCTCAAGGCAAGTATGCAAAGGAGATACTAAGTAAGTTTAACATGGAGAGTTGCAAACCCATGGATACTCATCTTCCAAGAAAGAGGATGCTACTTCTGGAGAAGTAGTGGATGCTACTGCCTATCGACAGTTAGTGGGTTTGCTAATGTATCTAGTGAACACGAGACCAGAAATTTGCTATGTGGTTAAACATCTGATTCAAGATATGCTAATAAGTTATAGAGACCTAACAGAGCCAACTGCAGAAGTTGGGATATTTTTGGGGTACACAGAAACACCCCATAATTATCGTGTGTATTTTCCAGACAGTCGGATGACTATGGTGTGACGGGATATAAAATTCAATGAGGTGAAAGCCATGAAGTTGTCGCTTGAGAGGGAGCTACACTTGCATGCAGAGGAGGAACTTCTTCTTCCCAAATATGAGCCTCTAGATGTGGATCAACCATAGGAGGAGATTCATGGAGTGGAGGAGTCCACTCATGCAGAACCAAACATCATACAAGGCAGAAAGTGGACCACGGAAGCTGAGAGACTGAAGCTTGATGCCACACAGAATGTAGGAGTCCCTACATCACAGCGCAGACAGAGACAGTCACCTGACCAATTTATTGGATACATGGCTCTTATGAGCAAGTGTATCATGATAGAGCCATCTTCTTTTGAAGAAGCAGTGTAGGAGCCCACATGGGTAGATGCCATGGTGGAGGAGTATGAATCCATTGTCAGAAACAGTCCTTGGGAGATTGTTCCAAATCCGGTGGGAAAATCAGTTGTAGGATGAAGATGGATCTACAAGGTAAAGCAAGCTGCTGATGGGAGCGTCAAGAAGTATAAGGCAAGATTTGTTTCTTAGGGCTTCTCACAAATTGAGGGGATTGATTATGAAGAAAACTTTGCACCTATTGCACGGTATTCTTCCATAAGGACCATCCTTACTCTCTCAACACAGATGGGTTGGCACATTCATCAGATGGATGTGAAGACAGCATTCCTTAATGGGATCATTGAGGAATAGGTGTTCATTGAGCAGCCTCAAGGATTTGAGATCTTCAGCAATGAGTCACATGTCTGTAGGCTCAAAAGAGCGTTGTATGGGCTGAAGCAAGCACCACGTGCTTGGTACACTTGGATCGACAACTATTTCACTGGACTTGGATTCACCAAGAGTGAGACAGATGCAAACCTGTACCAAATTGTGGTGGAGGGTAAGATTTTAAT
The DNA here is from genome assembly GCA_034641835.2 of Pinus albicaulis. Classification (NCBI taxonomy): domain Eukaryota; kingdom Viridiplantae; phylum Streptophyta; class Pinopsida; order Pinales; family Pinaceae; genus Pinus; species Pinus albicaulis. The sequence continues at coordinate 288,007,045 of CM076579.1, read as the reverse complement.
AATTTTTATTTATGTTGATGATTTAATACTAACGGGTGATGAGCAGTTGATACACTCATGCAAGGAAGATCTTGCAAAGGAGTTTGAGATGAAGGATTTGGGCCTCCTTCATTATTTCCTTGGATTGGAAATATGGCAGAGGGAACGTGAAATATTTTTGTCTCAAGGCAAGTATGTCTGGGAGATAATGGAGAAGTTTCACATGCAAGGCTGCAAGCCTATCGACACTCCTCTTCCAGGAAATTGGAGGAAAGAGGATACTACATCGGTAGAGGTAGTAGATGCCACTATTTATCGACAGTTGGTGGGTTCGCTCATGTATTTAGTCAATACAAGACCATACATATGCTATGCGGTGAACCAACTTTCAAAAATGATGGTTAAGCCTACCAAGCTCTTTTGGAAGGTGGGAAAGCATGTCCTGAGATATCTCAGGGGCACATCTAAGTATGGTTTATGGTAAAGACAGATGGATGAGGTGAAGTTTCATGGCTTCATGGATGCAGATTGGTTAGTAAACCCAACAAACAGAAAGAGCACATCAGGAGGTATTTTCAGTATCGGATCTACGACATTTTCTTGGTACAGTAGGAAACAAATATCCGTGGCACTCAATTCAGCGAAAGCAAAATACATGATAGCAAGTCAAGCTGCATGTGAGGCTATCTGGATGAGGAAGATCCTGGTTGGTATGTTTGGTTCACATTTAGATCCTACAGTGATACATTGTGATAATCAAAGTTGCATTAAACTCTCGGTTAATCATGTGTTTCATGATAGATCTAAACATAATTATATATGGTATCATCATATCAAACATTGTGTAGCGGAAGATCATGTTGCTTCAACACATTCTTACGGAAGATCAGGATGCAGATATTCTGATGAATCAACTCACCAGGAGCAAATTCGAATACCATAGAGGCATGATCGGGGTGAAGGATAATCCATATCTTGTTGAGAGGGAGTGTTGAGATTCAACAAGATGATGAGCTTAGTGAAAAGAGTTGCCTTCACTAAGTGGGCCCATAGGCTATTTTTTGCGCAAGTCTATTTTTAGACATGGTGATCATATTTCAAAAGCTGCAGGATATTATTTGTGGATAGTTGATCAAGTTCGAAAAGTAGATGAAATTATATTTTTAGAATATTGGGCGAAGTCTATTTATAGATCGTCGATCTAAAAATAGGAGTGTCAATTTGTAATATTCCTAATTAGCCCAAGCTAATAGGAATATTTCAATTTTTTTCTTTTTTATTATTTGATGAATTGTTGATATTGCAACAAGATGATGAGCTTAGTGGAAAGGAGTCGCCTTCACTAAGTGGGCCTGCAGGCTATTTTTGGCGCAAAGTCTATTTTTAGACTATGTCTATTTTTAGACATATGGATCATGTTCTATGAGTTGCAGGATGCTATTTGTGGATGGTTTTTCAAGTCGGAAAAAATAGATGGTTCTATATTTAGACATACCGGGCGGAATCTATTTTTAGATTGCCATCTAAAAATATATATGTCGAATATTATTAGCTCTTAATAATATTTAGACTCTAAACATTATCTTATTCTCTTGAGCACTTCGCTATGGCACAGATGTGTACTGTGAGGCTGACAGAAGGAATTACGCTATTCCTGAGGGTTAAGTGGAGCTATTGCATGGATACTTCAGTTAGAACTCATGTGACAGAGTTTGGTGGAGTTGATTGAGGAGTTAGTGGAGTTGTATTCAGTTTAACTAATCTAAACATAGTTGAGCTATTTGTATCTATTTTAAATAATTGATACAATTATTGAGAGTGGTGTGAATTAATTATTAATTAATTCGCTAATTATAAACTCATTAATCAACTAAATAATGCATTAGTTAACTTCAGTGCATGGACAGTTTCAATGGAGACCAGTGCAGAAATAGGTGAAAGAGTAGGTTAACTATCAGTTATGACTATACAGTTGCTATTTGCAACACACAAATAATTGGAGAAGCCCATGAGCATTTCGCAGTACAAGCCAGGTGGTTTATGTTATTTAATGAGCCATACCATCGCATTGATTACGCAATAGAGGTTGGCTATCAAGTGGCAAAAGATTGGAGCATGTGTTTTGCTAGATCTAGCTTGATAGTGTGTAGAAATTCGAGGTTGTACTGAGAGCTTGTGAGGAGCTTTGTATAATGATTGTTACATGATCTCTATGACATATAATATACAGATAGTTGGGGTTTTCAGCTTTAAGTTTTCCCATGAAATACCGTGTTCATGTGTGATTTTTTATGGTTTTAATGTGCGCATGCGATTGTTTTTATTTCTGCAATTAATGATCAATGGTAGGAGAGATTCTGTATTGTGCATGAAGATAAAATAGTGTGTAATTAGGAGAATCTCGGTGGATAACATATCAGTTATTCAAATTTCTACATGGTATCAGAGCTATATTGATCATTGGAGTATTTGCAAAACATTGAAGCGGTTGAGTTTTGAGCTGGTGGAATTCGAATTTGCAGTATTGTTTTCTTGGTGTCGAAGTTGAGATGTCTTTCAACGAATTGCGATTGGAGTATGCCCTTGAGGGCAGCTCGAATTATATTGCATGGAAGTACAGGATGGAGGCGGTGTTGGATGACAATGGGTTGAAGGATTTCATAGATGCAGAAATTCCAAAACCTACTTCTAGCGATGCTGCCATACTTGACGCATGGAAAAAGAAGACAGCAAAGTGTCGAAGGATTATGTTGGAAGGTGTGAAGGATCACATAGTGTCCAACATTCATGGTAAAGCTTCTCCATTCTTGATGTGGAAAGCGTTGACAGACTTATTCCAAAGCAAGAGCGACCAGAGGAAGTTCTCGCTCAAGGATAAACTCAGGAACATAAAAATGGAGAAAGGCGACCGTATGCCCAAGTACCTCACGAAGTTCATCCAATGCAGGGATGAGTTGGGAAGTGTGGGGGTGACTGTAGATGACGAGGACTTGGTGATCTTGGATCTCCTTGGGCTTCCGAAGAGTTGGCATTCCTATCAAGACTCTGTCAATGGTCATGAGAAATTGCCAGGATGGGAGCGACTTTGGTCGGATCTTGTGCAAGAGGAGATAAGGCAAAGTACCAGGGATGGATATTCATCAAAGAACTTAGATGAATAAAATTTCACTTTGGCTACCAAAGCAAGGAAGGGGAAGAGCAAGAAGAATGCTTCTCAATCCGGTGTGAAAGGCAAGAAGCAAGACAATTCCAAGGTGAAGTGCTTTCACTATCACCAACACGGACATTACGCCACTAATTGTCCACAGAAGAAGAAAAATAAGCAAAAGTTGTCGGGATCACTAGAGGCCTTAGCCTCATGCTTGAGCCGGATTTTTCACCGATCGCATGCTTTGTTTCAAGTGTGATAGGTTCGTTGTGGCTTCTTAACAAGGTGCGTATTTTCACGAGACAGAGATCAAGATTTGTTTACCGATCTAGATGAGAAAAGATCTATGGAGGTACATCGAGATGGCGATGATAGTAGATACATTGAGACCGGTATCGCTACAATTTCCTTTGAGAGGGAGTCTGGTAAACCCTTCGTATTGAAGGAAGTGATGCATGTTCCAGGATTGAAGAAGAATCTTATCTCTGTGGTGATGTTAGAAGACAAGGGATATGATGTTGTCTTTAGCGAGGGAAATGCTTTCCTGCGCAGTAAGGAAACTGGTGAGACCCAGAGGATAGGGGTTCGAGTTAAGAACCTTTATCAATTTCAAGTAGATGGCTGTGCAGCAATGGTGGGAAAGGCATAAGGAGTGGTGAGCCGGGATGATGGCGAGTTGTGGCACTGGAGATTGGGCCACCTTCACCATGGAGCTTTGAAGATACTGTAGCAGATTTCTACTGGGCTTCCTAAGGGTACTCTTGCATAGTCAGATCAGTGCAAGGGATGTACCTTAGGAAAATTTATGAAAGCCACCTTTCACGAGAAGGATAGTCATGCCATGACGATCCTTGATAGAATTCACACAGACATGTGTGGACCTTTCTCAGCAGCTTCGACAGCAAAGCACAGGTGTTATGTGATATTTGTTGATGATTTTTCTTGTAAGTGTTGGATCTTCTTCATGCAGAAGAAGAGCGAGACATACTCAAAGTTCTATGAGTTCAAGGCATTGGTTGAGAAAGAATCGGGGAATTAGGTGAAGGCAGGAGCGACAATGGTGGTGAATTCATCTCTGGCGAATTCAAGGACTTTTGCAGTGCAAAAGGAATTCAAAGAGAGCTCATAGCACCTCATAACCCACAGCAGAACAGGGTTGCTTAGTGGAAGAACAGAACGATCGTGGGTGTTGCACGGGCGATGTTGCATGATCAAGGCCTACCCATTCACTTGTGGGTGGAGGCATGCAATACTGCAGTATATGTGCAGAACCGTTGTCCTCACACGATACTTGGCATGAGTACACCTGAGGAGGTGTTTTCTGGTAAGAGGCCTGATATTTCCCATTTGAGGATTTTTGGTTCACCTGTTTACATTCATGTGACGAAGGATGCCAGGAAGAAGCTGGAGCCAACTGCAGAGGTTGGGATATTTTTGGGGTACACTGATATGCCCCACAACTATCATGTGTATTTTCCAGACAGTCACAAGACTGTTGTGCGACGGGATATCAAATTTCATGAGGAGAAAGCCATGAAGTGTTCGCTTGAGATGGAGCCACACTTGCATGCAGATGAGGAGCTATTAGTTCCTAAGGATGAGCCTCAAGATGTGGATCAGCCATAAGAGGAGGTTCATGGAGTGGAAGAGACCACTCAGGTAGCGCCAACCATCAGAGGGCGGAAGTGCACTACAGAAGCTGAGCGACTGGCTCAAGATGTAGAGAAGGTTGTAGGAGCACCTACATCACAACGCAGACAGAGACAGTCACCTGACCGATATATTGGATACATGGCTCTTATGAGCAAGTGTATTGTGACAGAGCCATCCTCTTTCGAGGAAGCTGTGGAGGAACCCGCATGGGTAGATGCCATGGTGGAAGAGTATGATTCGATTGTCAGAAACAGTGCATGGGACATTGTCCCAAGACCGGAGGGGAAATCAATGGTGGGTTCAAGATGGATCTACAAAGTGAAGCAGGTAACTGACGGGAGTGTGGAGAAGTACAAGGCAATATTTGTTGCCCGAGGCTTTTCACAGATTGAGGGGATTGATTATGAGGAGACCTTTGCACCTACTGTAAGGTATTCTTCCATACGGAAGATTCTTTCTCTCTCAGCGCAGATGGGGTGGCACATTCATCAGATGGATGTGAAGACTGCATTCCTCAATGGAGTCATTGAGGAGGAGGTGTACATAGAGCAACCCGAAGGTTTCGAGATCTTCAGCAGCGAGTCGCATGTGTGCAGGCTCAAGAGAGCGTTGTATGGGTTGAAATAAGCACCTCGTGCTTGGTACACATGGATAGACAGTTATTTCACCGGACCTGGATTCTCCAAGAGTGAGGTGGATCCTAACCTATACCAGATTGTGGTGGAGGGTAAGTTGTTGATCATTGTACTTTATGTAAATGATTTGATTTTGACAGGTGATGAACTATTGATACACTAATGCGAGGATGATATTGCAAAGGAGTTTTAGATGAAGGACTTGGGCCTCCTTCATTATTTCCTGGGATTCTAAATCTGGCAGTGCAGTGATGGACAGTTTGTTTCTCAGGGTAAGTATGCCCGGGAGATACCGGAGAAGTTCAACATGCATGGCTGCAAGCCTGTTGATACTTCTCTTCCTAGTGGATGGAGGAAGGAGGATGCTACTTCGGCGGAGGTAGTGGATGCCACTATTTATCGACAGTTGGTGGGGTCGCTTATGTATCTGGTCAATACACGACGTGACATATGCTATGCTGTGAACCAGCTTTCACAAGCTATGGTTAAGCCAACCAAGCTCTTCTGGAAGGCAAGCAAGCATGTATTGAGATATCTCAGAGGCACATCGGGATATGGATTATGGTACAGACAGTCGGATGAGGTGAGGCTATGTGGCTTCACGGATGCAGATTGGGCAAGGAGCCCAACAGAAAGAAAGAGCACATCTGGAGGTATTTTCAATACGGGTCAATAGTATTTTCTTGGTACAGCAAGAAGCAGAGATCCATGGCACTCAGTTCAGCAGAGGCCGAGTATATGGAAATGAGTTTGGCTGCATGCAAGGCTATATGGATGAGGAAGATCCTGGTCGGGTTGTTCGGTTCACACTTGGATCCTACTGTGATTTATTGTGATAATTAGAGTTGCATCAAACTCTCGGTTAATCCAGTATTTCAAGATAGATCTAAACACATTGACATCTGGTATCATCATATCAGAGATTGTGTGCAGTGGAAGATCATGTTACTTTCATACATTCCCATGGAGGATCAAGATGCTGATATCTTGACAAAGGCACTCACCAAGAGCAAATTCGAATACCACAGGGGCGAGATAGGGGTTGCAGATAATCCTTATCCTGTTGAGAGGGAGTGTTGAGATTGCAACAAGATGATGAGCTTAGTGGAAAGGAGTCACCTTCACTAAGTGGGCCCGCAGGCTATTTTTGGTGCAAAGTCTATTTTTAGACTATGTCTATTTTTAGACATATGGATCATGTTCTATGAGTTGCAGGATGCTATTTTTGTATGGTTGGTCAAGTCGGAAAAAATAGATGGACTTATATTTTTAGACATATTGGGCGGAATCTATTTTTATATTTCCATTCTAAAAATAGATATGTCGAATATTATTAGCTCTTAATAATATTTAGACTCTAAACATTATCTTATTCTCTTGGAGCACTTCAGTTAAGTGCACAGATGTGGCACAGGAGCTGACAGAAGGAATTACACTATTCTTGAGGGTTATGTGGAGCTATTGCATGGATACTTCAGTTAGCACTCATGTGACAAAGTTTGATGGAGTTGATTGAGGAAGTTAGTGGAGTTGTATTCAGTTTAACTAATCTAAACATAGTTGAGCTATTTGTATTCAGTTTAACTAATTGATACAATTAGTGAGAGTGGTGTGAATTAATTATTAATTAATTCACTAATTATAAACTCATTAGTCAACTAAAGAATACATCAGGTTAACTTTAGTGCATGGACAGTTTCAGTGGAGACCAGTGCAGAAATAGGTGAAAGAGCAGGTTAACTATCAGTTGTGACTATACAGTTGTTATTTGAAACACACAGATAGGTGAAGAAGCCCATGAGGATTGCGCAGTAAAAGGCAGGTGGTTTATCTATTTAATGAATCCATCCCATAGCATTGAAAACACAATAGAGGCTGGCTATCAAGTGGCAAAAGATTAGAGCATGTGTTTTGCTAGATCTAGCTTGATAGTGTGTAGCATTTGAGGGTGTGCATGAGAGCTTGTGAGGAGATTTGTACTATGATTTTTACATGATCTCCATGACATATAATATACAAATATTTGGGGGTTTTCAGCTTTAAGCTTTCCCATGAAATACTGTGTTCATATGTGTGATTGTTTGTGGTTTTAATGTGTGCATGCAATTGATTTTATTTCCGCATGTAATGATCAATGGTAGAAAATATTCTATATTATGCATGAAGCTAAAATAGTGTGTGATCAGGAGAATCTCATTGAATAATATATCAGTTATTCAAATTTCTACATGAAAAAAATGTAAAGGAGGACATGGAAAACTCCTTAAATCAAAGAATAAATACATGCCCAATGTGAAAAGGGATAAATCTGGGCCTTTGTAATAAAATCCACTTGTGTGTGAAACAGGATTGAGACAATTGATTGGGTCAACAGAACCAAATCTCAGTTCTGTCTAGATTCATTGAACCATCTAGAGGCTCAGCGCGGTTATAGATGGAGGAGCTTCATGTGAAAGGAGCTAAATTTTTGTAAGTGGTTTAGGGTTTTGCACATCCTCATCTTATAAAAGGAAGGATAAGGCTCAAGGAAAACATTGTTGAAGATATTCAGAATTGATTCTGCTTAGACTAATTTGAATTCTCTAGGCTGTTTAGCCTGAGAATTGTGTTTCATAGCACAAGAGGGTTTTCTGTTTAGAAATCCTCTCTCTCCTTCCATTGAGCAGCTCTTGGAGGAGGTTGTTTTTCTTTGTCCACTATTAGGCTTTGAGGCCAAGCTCCATCTCTCTTAGGCAGCGTAAATCTAGTCGGGATTTACTTGTTTCAGTGAGCTTCAGCATGTGGGATTCTAGATCTACAGAGATCTAGCTTGTTTTAGGAGCCTCTTCTCATGGAGTGTGTCTTTTAACCTTTTGGAAGAGTGCCTCTCCTGATTGTGATTCAGATCCATATATTGGCATCAGGCCAAATATTATTTCCAATTGATTGCACATTTTCTCTCCCTGAGCTGCGTAATTCTTGAGGAGCATAGATGCATGGGTTTTGGAGTTCTCCTGGAGGAGAGATATCTAGTCGAAAGGATTCCTTCCTTTCACTATGGTGATCCATGGATTGGCCAACCAATCCATGTAACCTTCAGATATGATTTATTTGCTGATGTATTTACTACGAAATTTCTGAATACTACTGCAGAACTGTGACTTAGATCTCAGATCTACTCACTATTGTTCATCATTTGCTGAGATCCCCAAGGGGAGTGTAATAAACATCCTATTTGGCTTTATGGTATATTATATATCTATGTTTTCATGTAAAAAAATTTTTTAGATCTATAACTAAATAATAAGAAGCTTCAGCCTCCTAGAATTCACACTAATAACTTTTATGTCTTATTTCATGTGTTGCAGCACCTCATTTTGAGGCCTTTCTTTATGAAAAGATCTGTTTTTCTTAGTATAAATCATTTGAATCATATATGAGTTGCCATAATGATTTTCCATCATTATTTCAGTTAAACTCTTAATAAAATCACGCTATAGCAGCTTCAGTACATTCTGTATAATTTAAGCCATGGGAAATCAGGGTTTTTAAGCCTAGTTGGGGAAGGAGGAACTGTTTAACCTAGCTAGAATTATCTTTTTGAGCTGAAATTCAGAGAGTAGGTCCCTCATGACCTACAATATCAAATAAAACCATAATTACATCTTATTTTTAGGCAGATACCTGAATACATGCATTTTAGGGCCAAAATCACCTCTTTTCCCCACCCTTTTGAGTCCAAAGTGAGTTATAAGCTACTGAATAATAATTTCTTTGAAGGATATGTCATTTTACATCTTTTATAAGTCATATTTTTGCATCTCCAACTTTGTAATACCTTAGGGTATTCTCACTGTTGTAGAAATTCCAGATTTGGAATATTACAGTGGTATCAGAGAAACTTTCTTGGCTCAGCCTGTGAATCTAAGCCCAAGAAGGAAATAAAGATGAAGAAGATGAGTTTTACCTCATCATATTCCATATCCATGAAGAGTCTCTTCAAATAGGGTACACAGACAAAGGAGGAAGAAGAAGAAAATGAAACTCCTAGAAGGTTTCAAGAAGGAGAGGAAGACCCATGCACTTCCTAACCTCACAAAGAAGATAAATTGTACAGAAAAAACAATATCATGGCTCCACCACTTTTAAGAATGATAGAAGAGGAGATCTTCCTGATCCTTTTCCATACTATGAAGGGTATTGGAGAAAATCTCAAGAAGATTGAAAGGGTGGAGACTTGTACCAGCACTGGCACAACCTTGGAGGAGCAGCCTTCATGTTCAGTAATGGAGGAAGACTACACAGTTGCAGAAGAACCTCTTGATTCTACATCCCACCAAGGTATGATTCAAAATCCATATTTTTTCATTTCAGCACATTGTATGAAGAGATCTACATTTTTGTATGCTACTAATTTAGAGCAACAAAGTTGCACTGCGCTACGCAAGAGAAGTAAGGAAGAAAGGAGGCACAATTCCTCATGGGGGCATTCAAATTGAAACTTCATTCATGAAGAAATGGAGGAAGAAATGATGAATGGTAGACATCTTGAAGTGAGAAACCTTTTCTCCCTTCTATATGCCTCTTTCTCAATGAGCACTCCCCAGCTCGAAGAGAAACTTCTACCTGCAGAAGATCCAGAACCTCAATGGTTTTGGAAGGACATAGATGAGAGGTATTCTCTTGAAGATATCAAAGGTATTTAATTTCAAAAGCCCTTGAAATGTAGAAGGTTTAGAACCATGAGGACACAAAGAGGAGATGGGGAAGAGGGCCAGCCTCATTCCTATCCATTGCAGAAGGTTGAAACACCTAGGAAGGTGATTGGATTGCGGAGTGGAAGCATGGAGGGTCTTCTCCACTCATGTATTAATTCATCTCTCATTAAGGAGGTCTCGTTATATGAAGATTATGGCACCATCCCTGGGAAGCATTTGTCATCACTATTAAAGGATGAGACCTTGAAGATTGCAGAAGGCAAAAAGGAGGGCAAGCTTCACATGGTAAGAAACATTTGTCCCTCTTTATTTCAGAATAATAATGAAAAAAGAAGGAAAAATGATCTATTCAAGAAAAGCAAGGACACATTAGTCCACACATCATTCCATGATCTATGCCTTGATGTCTCCTTACTTGAATGGATTCCACCAAGGAGCTCCCATGATGAGCAGAAGAGAAAAGTGTTCCCTCAACCTTGTGCATCAATGTCATCTCTTTCTAAGAGGGAAGCCAACACAACATTGGAGACTTTGGGTAAGAAGAATTCTTATGTAAATCACATCTTATTTCATGATTACATGTATTCTCTTACTTTAAATTTGCAGGAAATAACTCCCAAAGGGAGTGTTTTACCTTACAAGCTTCATGGCCAACTATGGGCCAAGATTATTTTCAAATATGGCCACTCCCTTGATGGGCTAAGGGAGGTGTTACAACATGATGGGTGCTTCCCTGAGGCACCAAATATACATTTCACTTTCAGCCATGGTGGAATGATAAGGGAAACAAGTAAGTGGGGTGCAAACCACTTACCATATCTAGATCTGAAGCAGGGAGGAGATCACCTATGTTGGTTCCTATTGGGTGAGTTTGGGTACCACCCAAGGCTTTTGAATTTCCTGCCTGATGCCTTGTATTTCAAGAAAACAATGCATAAGAAGAAGGCATGTTTGTTTGGGTTGATGAGAAGAGAGTATGGACACCCCATGATGAATTCCATGTCCATACATCTACTTGTATCCATGATGTATGTACACGTATTTCTATTTAGAATGGATATCATAATCATGTATGTACTTTGGGTTGGGAGAAGATGTAACATTCTCATGGGATGGAATAAGGGAGCATGTTTATATCATAATGTTAATGATGCTCCAATATTTATTGTAAACATGAGAGGAGGAAGGGTACACCATCCACTGACACTTAGTCCATATTTTTGTTGGAGAACCTATGGTAAAAATGATTTGTTCACTATATGCATATGAGGTTGGGCAAGAAGGCTCACTAGAATCCGTGAAGAGAATCATGAAGGTCCAAGCTCCTCTTGGCTTCATGAGGACTAAATTTTTATAGCCCAGGGTCAACAGCTCCACATCCATCAACAATGGGAAGAGGGACAGTGTGAGTTGAGTATATTTATCTCTCATTTCCAGCCTTATAGCCCCTACTCAATGCACATGATGGGGATTAATGATTGTTTATATGAGCTATCAAGAATGGCTCCTTTTATTTGGATGATAGCATGGAGAGTAAAGGCTCTTAAAGGGGTTGAATTACCCTATATTTACAATCTCTCATGCCTTCAGAAGACTGATGGACAGCTTGTAATTCTTCCTTTGTATCTCCCAATTCTTCATGATGACAGTTATATGGTTCATTCCAGGGAGGATACAATTCCATTGGAGATTTTGTAGCACTCACCTTGCAGTTGCTTGAGGACAAGCAACAATTTTGGAGGGGAGGACTGTAATATTCCTAATTAGCCCAAGCTAATATGAATATTTCATTTTTTTTCTTTTTTATTATTTGATGAATAAAATGTAAAGGAGGACATGAAAAACTACTTAAATCAAAGAATAAATACATGCCCAATGTGAAAATGGATAAATCTGGGCCTTTGTAATAAAATCCACTTGTGTGTGAAATAGGATTGAGACAATTGACTGGGTCAACAGGACCAAATCTCAGTTTTTTCTAGATTCATTGAACCATCTAGAGGCTCAGCGCAGTTTTAGATGGAGGAGCTTCATGTGAAAGGAGCTAAAGTTTTGTAAGTGGTTTAGGGTTTTGCACATCCTCATCTTATAAAAGGAAGGAGAAGGCTCAAGGAAAACGTTGTTGAAGATATTTAGAATTGAGTCTTCTTAGACCAATTCAAATTCTCTAGGTTGTTTAGCCTGAGAATTGTGCTGCATAGTGCAAGAGGGTTTCCTATTTAGGAATCCTCTCTCTCCTTCCATAAAGTAGCTCTTAGAGGAGTTTGTTTGCTTTATCCACTATTAGGCTTTGAGGCCAAGCTCCATCTCTCTTAGGCAGCATAAATCCAGTTAGGATTTACTTGTTTCAGTGAGCTTTAGCAAGTGGGATTCTAGATCTGCAGAGATCTAGCTTGTTTTAGGAGCCTCTTCTCATGGCGTGTGTCTTTTAACCTCCTGGAAGAGTGCCTCTCCTGATTGTGCTTCAGATCCATATCTTGGCATCAGGCCAAAGTGGTTTTCTAGTTGAATGCATAGTTTCTCTCCCTAAGCTGTGTAATTCTTGAGGAGCAGAGATGCAGAGGTTTGGAGTTCTCCTGGAGGAGAGATCTCTAGTGGAAAGGATTCCTTTCTTTCACTATGGTGATCAATGGATTGGACAACCAATCCATGTAACCTTCAGATATGATTTATTTACTGATTTATTTACTGCATAATTTCTGAATACTACTGCAGAACTATGACTTAGATCTCAGATCTACTCAGTATTGTTCATCATTTGCTGAGATCCCTAAGGGGAGTATAATAAAGAGCCTATTTGACTTTCTGATCTATTATAGATATATATTTTCATATACACATTTTTTTCAGATCTGTAACTAAATAATAAGAAGCTTCAGCCTCCTGGAATTCACGCTGATAGCTTTTCTATCTCATTTCATGTGTTGCAACACCTCATTTTGAGGCATTTCTTTATGAAAAGATCTGTTTTTCTTAGTATAAATCATTTGAATAATATATGAGTTACCATACTGATGTTCCATAATTATTTCAATTAAACCCTTAAGAAAATCATGTTTTATAAGCTTCAGTACATTCTGCATAATTTAAGCCATGGGAAATCAGGGTTTTTAAGCCTAGTTGGGGAAGGAGGAATTGTTTAACCTAGCTAGAATTATTTTTTTGAGCTGAAATTCAGAGATTATGTTTCTCATGACCTAATATATCATATCCAACCGTCATTCCACCTTATTTTTACGCAAATACCTGAATACACTCATTTTAGGGCCAAAATCACCTCTTTTCCCCACCCTTTTGAGTCAAAAGTGAGTTATAAGTTGTTGCATAATCATTCCATTGAAGGGTATGTCATTTTAAATCTTTTATAAGGCATATTTATACATATCCAACTCTGGAATACCTCAGGGTATTCTCATTGTTGTAGAAATTCCGGATTTGGGATATTACACGATTATTATTAGCTCTTAATAATAATCTGACAATAAACAACAACTTATTCTCTTGGAGAACTTAGTTTTAGTGAAAATATTTGGAAAATCATTGGGATGAAGGAATTACACAATTCTTAGGGTTTATTGGTGGTTCATGCATGGAGGACTCAGTTAGAACTGAAGTGGCAAAGTTATGACAGAGTTGGAAGAGCAGCTCATGGAGTTGTATTCAGTTTAACTCAGTTAGACTCAGTTAAGATAGTTGTATCTAGGTTAACTAAATGATACACCAATGAGAGTGGAGTGAATTAATTAGTTAATTAATTCACAAATAATAAGTCATTAATCAACTGAACAATACAACAATTAACTACAGTGCATGTCAGTTCCAGTGGAGACCCACTAGAGAGATAGGTGAAAGGGAAATGTGGACTATCTGTTTTGAATATAATGATGCATTGATTGCACCACACACACATTAGATTTTCCAATGAGGATTGTGTAGTCAAGGCAAGGGTAATTCAAATTGATTCAGAGCTATTCTTCAGCAGGGATTGTGCAGTGGAGGCAGGCTAGTAGGAGGGCAGAGATCAGTGCATGGATTTGCAAATTTCTTCTATGTTAATGTGTGACAATTGATTTTACTAAGAGCTTGATGTACTAAGCTTTGTATGATATTGTTACATGATCTCCATGATACATACTATATGATAGTTGGGGTTTTCAGATTTAGTCTTTCCCGTTAAACAACTATGTTATGTGTGATTGTTTTTATTTATGCTTCACATGTGTTTGAAATTAATTTTCCGCAAAATATTAACAGTGGAATGATTCTGCATTTTGCAAGAAGTTAAATATTGTGAGATCAAGGGAATCTGCATGTATGCATGCTTAGTGTATACTAATTTCTACACTTTATTCAAATCAGTCTTGTATTTGGTTCTAAACAATGACAACACAAATTTAGTATCAAATAATAAATTTTTTATGGCTACCAAATCATAAGGTAATGAGAAAGATCTTACCGATTTTTTAGGAGGATATTATGAAGAACTTGAAGCTGGCTGAGATATTTTCCTCCTTAGGATTCTTTCAGGATATTCAATGGGCTAAAATGTATCTGGATCAAGATTAGACCTGGTATACCTTTTTCAAGAAGCCAGATCTACTTTTCAAGAACTGCCATTATGAAATCAAGCTTATGAAACTCGATCCCATCATCCAAGGGATCAATTTCCAATAGATTTGTGTCGTACACCGAGAGAAATTTTTTTGTTTTAGCTCCCTAGCAATGGTGCAAAGATTTTATCACTCTGCCATATTCCTAAGGCTAAAGAAGGAATCCCAATAGAGGTAACCACAAACCAAGCTTTGGAATTTATAGCTATCCTTATCAAGTCGGAGAGGGCTCTCTCCAAAAGGGTCACAGCCAAGAGGGTTGGATAAATTAAGTTTTTAGGTTATATATTTAGTTTATGGGGTTTTTTTGATTTGATTTTGGTTGGGTAATCATTAGATGAAGAAATTAGGTCAAGGAAAGCTAGGTCAGGGGAAAATGAGATAGGGTTGCAGGGATCAATGGGGCAAGGTAGGCACAAGGTTTATCACTTGAAGAGGATTGTAATGGAATGGTGTTGAGACTGAAAGAAATAAAATAAGAGCATGAGAGATGAATTCTTCTTAGACAGATGAAAATGAACAAACTATGATTAATTCCCCAAAACAGAGCATGTGCAAGCATGTATTCTAGTTATCAAACTTCAAAAATATCATATCATAGAGATGAAGTGAACATGAATACAATACATTCTAACATAATAAATTGAAGAAAAGACAATGATAGACATCAATACAAAGAGTATCCCATAAAGTAGTTGTAACTCCTCTTTATTAGCTGGCCAAACTGATTAAAATAGTTCCTTGATCAATACATTAACATCCAAACTATTTCCAACCCTTGCTAAGAGTGAAGAAAGAGACTAAATAGACATCAAAAAATCGTTCACTCATCCTCAAGGGTCGAATCCATGAGGTGAGTAAGAGATATACAAAATAATGAACTGCAAACTGAAGTGTAGGATGGTCCAATTGACTCACTCCTCATTACATTCAACTAATTCATTATGAATCAATGATGAATTTTACCCGATGAATCTACCCTAGGTCACTAATCTCAAATATAATTACATTTACCATCATTAATGACATGAGTAGAAACATTACTTGCTGAAGAAAAAGTCAAAATTTCAGAGAAATTTTGAAAAATCAGCAAATTTTTCATTTGCACCATATCAATGTCATTTGTGCCATATCAGTGTCATTTGCGCCATCTCAGTGTCATTTGTGCCCTCTGTCTTTAGGGCCACTTTTGGAGGCCTTCCTAGTGTCCAAATCATGCCCAAGACGGCTTGTTGGAAATCCTTGTTTGTCCACTTTCTGAATATGCCTCAAGTTGTAAAAATGTATTTCATTTTCCCCCTAAAATATTCATTCTCCCAAGACTGGTATTTGTGTAGCTCCTAGGTCAAAAAAAGGGGTTGAAAGGTAAATTTTTTATGGTTTTTTGAGCTTTTCACCCATGAAAAATGGAAACCAAGGCTGGAAACATGGTTTTCTGAGATGCATTGGTCATTAGGAATCAATGATGCCTTCCTTCTCCTCAAAACATGTGCCAATTATTTGTGTAGCGCTTAGGGCGCTGCGAAAATGCCCAATTTTATGTTAAAATATTGTCTCAAAAAACACAGAGATTTCCAGATTTTCAAAAAAAGTTATAAACTGCCTCAAAATTTTTGGAAAGGATGATGATGATGTATCTAATCTTGGAGGGAAACCTCAGCAAGGATTTCCAACTTATTTTTCTCCTTCATGGTCAAGTCTTCAATTTTGGCATTGGCTCTTTTGTGCTTGGCCAATGCAATTTTCCCCTTTCGTGCTTTATTTTTGAATTTCCTCCTTAAAAAGTCATTTTCCTTATTTTTTCTTTGCTAGCAGCTTCTCCAAGTGTTGATTGGCTCTATCAAGCCATGGTTCTCTATTCTTATTGATCTCTATAGTAAGATTCTCATTTAGGGTTAGCTGATCAGCAAGCTTGGCTTCCCTTTGCCTCTCTACAACTAGAGATATTTTCTTCATCATAAATTAAGCCATACCTGTCCAATGTTTCATCTAGCATGATTTTGGCCTTTTGAGCCTCTCTTTGAGCAGTGTAAAACTTAACCTCATCAATGACCTGTTTGATTTTCAATTTTTCATTCTCTTGCTCAAGAAATTTTATGACATATATAGCCCTGTAAAGATTAGTTTGGAGCTCACTAATCTTGGCATCCTTACCTTTGATGGCTACATTTATGATTTTATCATTGTCATCCTCATCCAGGTCAAACAGCTGAAATTCATGCTATGTTTCATGAGTGTCCTCCTCATCATGAATGACTGGCTCAATGACCCTCTCTTTACCTTTGTCCACCTATTGTGTTGATGTAGAAGGCATGGCCCCTTTCACTCCAAGTGAAGAAAACACATTCCTAAAGCCTCTTTATTAGGTTTTTGACAATGGCTCAACCTCAACCATACTAGCCCATTTGGATTCAATGTCCTCAATCCTGCTAGGTGTCCCAAAATCATGATGAGATGGAGATAAAGGATCATGATGAGATGGAGATAAAGGATCATGATGAGATGGATATGAAGGAGGTGAAGGGGACTAATCTGATGATGATGAGTGAGCCATGGGTTGAGATGATGAAGGGACATTTTGTACATGTTGAGTGGATGGCTCATTGAAAATTTCATTAGCTATGAAGGTGCTCCATGCAATGTTTAGCTAATTGAGATGGTGAAGGAATATGATTTTTTACGAGGGAATAATGAAATTGGCTTTCCATTTTTTGTTCATAGTCCTTTTTCTGGGCAATGTATTCCATCTTCTCTATACTCTCAAAAATATAATAAGGTATTTTAAGCATCCTTACCCTATTGAAATGCATTAGGAGTTAGATGTAATAATAATAGAGCCTTGAAAATCTACCTTCACATGAAAAATACTTCATGATTATCTTCATCATTGGTGCATATCTGTCCAAGAGGTGTGAAAAAGGGGAAAACCTCTTTGTTTGATTTTGGTGTCTTGGTTTTAGGAAGAAGTCAAAATATTGTTTATTCAACCTACCTTTCTTGAACCATTTCTTCCCAACATTTGGGATCCCTGTAGCATCTGAAAAGACAGCAGTGGATAAGGTAAAAGTGACCCCAGCTAATTTAACTTGGTTGTCATGGAGTCTGAAGATGAAGAGTCTAGTCAACATGGTATGGTGTTTTACCTTTTTCACTTTCTCACAAAAATCATAATGGTAAACATGTTTAAAGCATGTGACAGTCAATGGAGAAGCTAAGAGTTCCCTAATGTTGGCAGGTTCAAGTCTGAGCACACTTCCTCCTTTATGTGTCCTCCTTATCTTTATTTCCTCTCTTTCACTGAATTATGTGATCCGGATTTATGTAGGAACGCAACAGAATAAACATATAACCATAAATACAGAGATGCAGTAGAAATAACACTTCATTTCATTAATATCAAAGAACTGAAATTTGCTTATAGACAGAATGGAAATAAAACTAGCTAGGGCGTTGGTAGCTATCTCTGAGAAGAGATGTGGCGGCTACAGGCCTCTGAACTCAGTTACAATGAGTCTCGAGGGCCTATTTATTATTGAGAAACAATGGAGAACCCTAAACATCCAAAAACCTAACCCTAGGAGATGAAGCGCCAAAACTATGGGCCCCGTTTGGGTAAATTGGTGTTTCAACTTCCCAGGGACGTAACTTTGGCATACTATCTTCGTTTGACACACATGATACATCATTAGAAAGCTCTATTTGAGGAATACAACTTTCACAACAAATATCATTTTGGAATGAAATTACGATGCCCAAAAAACGTCGTTTAGGGCCTCAAAACAGCTCTGGAAGTTCAGGACCCAAAAAAAATGCTAAAAATAGTAAGTTATGCCGAAACTGAAAAATTGAAAGAGACAATGGTGGGGGCCCAAGTGGAATAGGTGGGTGGCCACCAATATCCACCTGGATCATTCCTTCCCCCTTAGGAAGCAATGGTCCCCATTGCATTAAGTTCCTCCATGAGATGAGGAAATTTCTGCTGAACTTGGTCCCTGGTGAACCACTTGCCTTGTTGCAGGAGTTGGCCAGCTTTGACAACCCGATACAGTTGGATCTTCTGTTGGCGAGTGTTCTTGATTTGCATGTCCATCATACAATCTGTGGTGGCCTGATCCATGCAGTCTGGGTTTAACTCTACTGGTGTGAGTTGTTCTGCAATGTCAAAGGTGTCCAGTAGAGGTGGGAAGTAAGGACGAAGGCGATCCACATTGAAGACTGGGTGTAGACCAAGGAATGAAGGAATACTAAGCTCGAATTAATTGTTCCCTACAGCCTTGGTGATGGTGTACGGCCCGTATCGGAGTGGGCAAAGCTTGCAGTGGGGTCCAGTGAGGCGCTCCTTCTGCAAATGTAGCCATACTTTGTCGCCCACCTGGAAGTTGTGTGGAACCCAGTGTTGATCATGGCGCTGCTTGTACTTCGCATCGGCTCTGTCTAATATATCATGAACCTATTGGCATATGTGTTGAATGCGCTCGATGAAGCTACTTGCTTTGTCAAATTCAGACTGGACATGAGCTGAATCGGCCTGAGCAGCTGCAAATGGCATGGCTACGTCAATGGGACATAGTGGCTGGAATCCCAAGCCCACCTGAAAGGGGCTATGGCCAATTGAACTGTGGAGAGCCCTATTATAACTATGCTGTACATAGGGGAGGCTCTCATACCATGTGCATGGATGCTTTGAATTGTACATGCGCAGAATGTGTACAATCATTCTGTTGACAACCTCTGTCTGGCCATCTGTTTGGGGATGGAAAGCTATGGACTTGGTGAGCTTTGTGTCTAACATTGACCAGAGGCTGGACCAAAATGTGTTGAGGAACCTGCTATCTCGATATGATATGATAGACTGTGGGATCCCAAAGTGCACCCACACTCATTCAAAGAAGATTTTAGCAGTGGCTTCTGCTATGATATTCTTCTTACATGCCACCATAATGGCCATCTTCGAGAATCTGTCAATGACCATGAAAAAACAGTCATTTCCAATCTTAGTAGAAGGCAGGCCCGACATGTAATCCATGGAGATGGATTCCCAAGGTCGACTAGGGGTAGGTAGTGGAGTATATAGGCCTTGCTTCTTGATGGTCGGTTTGGCAATGGCACAAGCAGTGCAAGATCTGATGTGTTTCTTGACATCCTTTCGAAGGTTCGGCCAATAGAAATACTTCTGTATTATTGCTACTGTTTTCTCAACCTCGAAATGCCCAATGACTCGACTATAGTGTGCTTCCCATATCATCTTGGCACGCTCGCTTGAAGGAACACAAAGGTGTCCCAGGTGACATAAAAGTGCATCTTGGAGGTGAAAATTTGGAATTTGCGTACCCCCCAAGAGTGCCTTATAAGTGTGGCCGAATTTCAGGTCACTCTCATAGAGAAGCGGCCAATCAGAAGTCTCGTGCCCACAAGAGTTGAGCACGGTGGTGAGTGCCACAATCGGTGGTCGACTGAGGCCTGCAACATTATTGGTGCTACCCTTCTTGTACTTGATGTTCAAATGAAACTGTTGCAGATATGTGGACCACTTCTGATGGCGATCATTCTGCAACTTCCCTTGTGTCTGTATGAACTGCAGGGGCCAGTGGTCTGTGTGGATGATTGTTTCCTTCCCCAAAATTTAATGCTTCCATTGTCGACAGGCTTGCACAATGGAATACATTTCTTTGTCATAGGTGGGATACTTGCGAACTGTCTCAGACAATGTCTCACTGTGATATGCCACTGGATGTCCCTTTTGGGTAAGAACTGCCCCAATAGCATAGTCAGAGGCATCTGTCTCGATCTCAAATGGTTGTTTAAAGTCTGGTAATGTGAGCACTAGGGTAGAACAGAGGCGATTTTTCAATTCTGTGAACGCCTTCTGTTGAGGTTCTGACCAAAAGAATTTTTCTCTCACTCCTCCCTTGGTGACTTGACTCAAGGGCCAAGTGATATGAAAGAATCCCAACATGAATCTACGATAGAAATTAGCAAGACCCAGAAAGCTGTGAAGCTCTGTCATAGTGGTTGGGGCTGGCCAATCCCGAATGACTTGGATCTTGGCTGGATCCACATGCACCCCCCTTTCATCAATAATGTATCCTAGATATTGAACTTGGGTCATGCCAAACGTGCACTTCTCCAAATTGGCACACAACTTGTGTTGCCGCAGTGTTTGGAGGACTTGTCGGATGTGATGAAGGTGCTCTTCCCAAGTCTTGCTGAAGATCAGAATTTCATCCAAGTACACCACTACGAATGAGTTGGTGAATGGCCGCAAGATGTCGTCCATCATCCTCATGAAGGTTGCGGGAGCATTCGTCAACCCGAAAGGCATGACCAGCCATTCAAAAAGGCCTTCCTTAGCTTTGAAGGCAGTCTTCCACACATCAGAGGGTTCAATTGGTACGTGGTGATACCCAGACTTCAGGTCGATCTTACTGAAATATTTTGCACCTTGGAGTTGGTCCAGAAGGTCATCAATCCGTGGGATTGGGTACCTATTCCGGACAGTAATCTTGTTCAGCGCCCGATAGTCAATACCGAGTCTCCACGTCCCATCCTTTTTCTGTACCAACACGATCGGGCTCCCACATGGTGATGAACTTGGTCTGATGTGACCTTTCTGCAACAGCTCCTGAATATGCCTCTTGATTTCATCATTTTCCAGAACAGAGCGTCGATAGATCGGTCCATTGGGTAGCAGCGCACCTGGGGTCAGATCAATCGGGTGCTTGACCTGACAGTGCAGAGGAACCCCTGTGGGTGAGGTGAAGATGTCCCCGTACTCCTCCACAACCTTATCCATTTGTTGTTGTCATGCAGAGGAGCCCTGTCTGGAGGTCGTGGCCACATTCTTCTTCTTGCCCTGGGGGCAGATCATCAGGAAAACGAATTTTCTAGTTTGGGAAATGAGTTTACTGCATTTTTTTGTAGTAACCAAAGAGATAGTCGCAGGAGGTGGTACCTCTGGTATCCTATACAACTTATTTCCCAAAGTAACAATAACAGCACAAGGTCGAGACTCATACACAACATGATGCTTCCACAAGTATGGTTGTCCTAATAATACATCAGAAACATCAATAGGAGAAACATCACATAATACCTCATCCGTGAAGGGCTTGATGCTATAGGGAAGGCGACACTGCTGGCTGACGCGGAGATCTCGTCCTTGGTGAAGCCACCCGATGGTGTATGGATGTGGGTGAGATGTGGTCAGCAAGCCCAACCGCTTCACGGCGTCTGCTGAAATGAGGTTCTTTTGGCTCCCATTGTCGACAATGAACTGTACAGGGGAGCCCTTTACCCACATCTGGGAGTGGAAGAGACGTTCCTCCTCCTCTGGATCTTCCGGTTCCTCCTTCTGGACCTTTGTAGTGGCAACAGTGGCGTTGGGCTCCGCATCAATAATATGTTTCCCTTTTTCATTCCCCTTTTCGGGTTCTGATTCGGAGTCAGAGCATGCATCTGACTCAGAAGCCCTCATCTCGGCCACTAGTGACTGCTTGGCCCGACACTCACTTGTGTTGTGAGTGGAGCTCTTATGGAACTCACACCACTTTCCCGTGTCCTTCTTTGGCTTTACGGTGTTGTTCTTGTCTTGTGGATTTGATGGGTTGTCTTTAGCCGCCATGCTCTGTCCTTTGTTTTGCGGTTTGGAAGCACCTTTTCCTTGCTTTTGATTCGCAGATCCAAAGTCTCGCTTCTTCTGTTTGAATTTCTGCTCAATCTTGGCAGCATACCGGTATGCCGTACCAAGCGAGGAGATGTCGAGGAACTCCATTTGCTCCTGAATGTATCTGTGCAGACAGCTGCGATACTTTAGCACCAAATGTTTCTCTGAATCTTTGATACCCAACTTTGTGCGCAGGGTATGGAACAGATTCGTCAGCTCATGCACATCTTGATCCCTTTGTTGTCGCAACGTGGTCCATTGTATGTACTTGTCCTCATAGCTCCCCACGGGATAGTACTGTTCCTTGACGGCATCTCGGAAATAATTCCAAGTTGGTACGGCTGAGAACAAAGAGGGTTCTGTCTGGTCCTTGTTCTCACCGTAGGTTTCCCACTAGTCCTTAACATGGGGGGTAGCTTTGAGGAGTGCAAAAATAATCTTCTCCCGGTCTGAAAAGTCATGAACAGAGAAATATCTTTCTAATAGATTCAACCATCTATCTACGACATATTTGTCTATTTTACCCTCAAATATGGGAATGTCAAAATTTACTTGTACCTTAAAAGGAGTCGCACCTCCAGAGTGGCTGCTGGATGCAGATGCGTCGCCGGTGGGCAGCCGTTGAAGGATCTGAGCAAAGTTATCCATCATTGCATTCCTTTGTTTTTCGAGGGCCTCCTCGAGCGATATTTTGATAGGATCTCTTGCTCCCTCATCTTTCTTTTTTCCCCCCATGGGCGTCCGTCAAGGTTTGCGAGGCTGATCTTGTAAAGGTTCCACCAGATCAAGCCCCAGCTCCTTATACCCCGACCTTGTTGGTGACATGCAAAGAAGGATCGGGAAAAATTAGACCGCTTTGATACCATTGATCCGGATTTATGCAGGAACACAACAGAATAAACATATAACCATAAATACAGAGATGCCGTGGAAATAACACTTCATTTCATTAATATCAAAGAACTGAAATTTTCTTATAGACAAAATGGAAATAAAACTAGCTAGGGCACTGGTAGCTATCTCTGAGAAGAT
This sequence comes from Pinus albicaulis, assembly GCA_034641835.2. Lineage (NCBI taxonomy): Eukaryota > Viridiplantae > Streptophyta > Pinopsida > Pinales > Pinaceae > Pinus > Pinus albicaulis. Next base: position 287,983,628 of record CM076579.1, on the reverse strand, counting down.
ATGTGGCGGCTACAGGCCTCTGAACTCAGTTACAATGAGGCTCGAGGGCCTATTTATTATTGAGAAACAATGGAGAACCCTAAACATCCAAAAACCTAACCCTAGGAGATGAAGCGCCAAAACTATGGGCCCCGTTTGGGTAAATTGGTGTTTCAAATTCCCAGAGACATAACTTTGGCATACTATCTCCTTTTGACGCACATGATACATCATTAGAAAGCTCTATCCGAGGAATACAACTTTCGCCACAAATATCAAATTGGAACGGAAGTGCGATGCCCAAAAAACGTTGTTTAGGGCCTCAAAACGGCTCCGGAAGTTCAAGACCCGAAATAACTACTAAAAATAGTAAGTTATGCTGAAACTGAAAAACTGAAAGAGACAATGGTGGGGGCCCAAGTGGAATAGGCGGGTGGCCACCAATATCCACCTGGATCATTATGTGTTTTCCTCTTATGTTGCCATGGTGTTTTTGTTAAAACCTTAGGGAATAGGAAAGGGAAATGGGAAAAGGAGATGGGAAAGGAAAAATGAGGGATATTTTTGATAGGGATATGTGAAATGGGGAAGGGATAGGGAATAATTATATGATATATTTAGGGTAGGAACTTAGGGATTTGGAAGCCTAGGTAGATGTAACATCTATGACTTAGGGTTTTGGGAGAAAGTTATAGGAAAAGGGAATTTTGTAAATGAGGGATTTGGGAATGGGTTTTTCTAACTGTGGGAAGGATTCAAAGGGTAAGGGGGTTAAAATTTAGTGCTTTCACAAATAAAATGAGATACTAGGGTTTTTTCCTCAAATCAAACACCAATTTACAACTTCAACTTGCAAAAATTCAACACATAAACTTAAGAAGATGAATTTTCATGGCATGAACATCTTACTGTTTGCAGGAGGTAAATGAATGAGTTGGTCGAGATTTGAAGACAAATTCTGATCACTTGGATAGTTTGTAGAGCTTGTTGGTCATTTGCGCCATGGACATAGCATTTGTGCCTTTGACTAAGAATTTGTGCCCTTCTCTACGTATTTGCGCCATAAACAACACATTTTCACCCTCCTAAACGTATTTGCACCCTCTTAAACGTATTTTCACCCTCTTGAACGTATTTGCACCATCATTTCAGGATTTGCGCCCTCAACTCAGGTTATTTTTCCAATTTTGCTCAGAATTTTGAAAATTTGGTCTCTTTGAGTGCTTGTTTGATGTTTGGAGGAGGAAAATGAATTTGAATTAATGTCTACTAGTCATAAATATCTAATTGAATTTGAAGTCAAATTTAAAAACCCACTTTTCTAATGTCTCATTTCACTTTTTTGAAACATTTTAAGATTTCCCTTTCATCTAATTTTTCTTTCTTGCAGGATGGTGTTGTTGAAGTTTGACACCTTTCTCTTTCAGTTTGGCATGTGTGTTTTGATTTGGTAGCTAGGGACTGGACTTATTACATATAGGGAGCATTAAATTACATAAAAATTAAAAATAAATTACATCTCTTTTTTCATATCAAAATTACATTTTGATATGAAAATCATAAAAAAAAATTACAAATTAAAATATCATATTTACATGATGATAATCTTCTGCAGCAGATAATGAAATGTTTATTGAGTCACTCTCACATCCTTTGCTAACCTTATAGAGATGAAATGATTCATTTTGGACCTTGAAACCTAATTACCTAATGGGAACTTGGATGACATTTGATTTCATTGTTGAATTTGACTGACATAAGACAAAGTGAAATGAGCTTTTCAAAAGTAATTTTATGCTCAACAAGACATGAAGGTGGGCTAGCAAATGAGAATATATGAGGAAGAGTGAGGTTTTATGATTAGGACTACCATTAGTGAAACAAATTTTAGCATGACCTAATGGAATGATATAAAAAATTCAAGAGGGAGCAGTTCTATGAATAGGAGATGTTATGCGAGCATCTACAGGACCCAAATTATCGACAGGTTCTCCAAGAAATGGGACACCTAAAATGAGGATTAAAAGAGTGAATTTGATCCCTGATGGCAGAATTCATATTATAACACTAACATATTCCTTGAGAAGTCATCTATGAATGAAACATATTACACATACTTACCAAGTGATGGAACCGACACAGGTCCAAACACATTGCTGTGTGCAAGCTATAATATCTTGTTCACCCTCTTAGCACCAGAAGGAAAACTCACCCAATTATGCTTCCCATAGACACAATGTTCACAGAAATCAAAATACAGAGAGAAATTATACATACCTTGATCAGATTTGGATCATGGACCTAAGTGATAGCTCAGAATTCAAAGTGTTCATAAGTGTGCTAAACCTGAGTGACCAGATATATCTCATCTTCCTGATTTCAGTGCCACGAACGGTTCAAAAAAGGGACACTGTATGAAGAAGTTATCATGATTTGAAAAGTACAGTAAACTACAATTTTTGGCCTTTGACCAAGTTTGACTGGAATTTGGGAAATTTAAAAATAGAATATTCTAAGGAATGTTCCTAGGATATTCCTAAAAATATTCCTTGGAATATTCCATTCAAACCAATCAAATCATGCCAAATGGCACGTTGTGGTTTATTGGATGAGTAGCACGTGTTTTTAAATAGCCAATTAGAGGTCACCATGTGGTAGGCCCGAAGGCTGCCATGTGGCCCAGGAATGGTAAAAAAAAAAAAAAATTAGAGCAGCCGAGGTTGAACCCTGGACCTCATGCCTGTCGGGCCCGCGTGTTACCACTCGTGATATGTAAGTGACTTATCCATATAAGTATTCATGTTATATTTAAATTTTATTGGAATCTGAGTTGGGGCTCGGAGAGGGGCCAGCCTCCCCATAAGACCGTAGCCCGTGACCTAGGGACAAAATTCATAACCACCAACAGTACTCTAGCCATTTACGTCGATGTCACATGGAAACATTAATAAATGGATAATCCACATGGTCATCCTAACAGTTTTTAAAACTGGATTTTGGGAACTATTACCCACAGTTTAATGCAAGTTTCGCTCCAATGCTAGAATTTAATGCGGAACCGGGTTTGGCATATGGCCACCCCTAACTGCCCACATTTATTGTCGCGGTTTTATTGTTAGATCAGTTATCACACCATAAAATTTTGGCATTTTTCTATTTTAAACTGTAGTTAAGTGCAGTTCCTCCAATTTTTATGGAGTTTTTTAGGGGTCACTGGACAAATTGAGTTTAGGCTCTATATTAAGCTAGATTCAACCAAGTTTTGAGTTCCAATAGTCAATTTCGACTATCTCAAAAATTCCAGACTCATTGGTGAGGTTTGGAGAGCCATTAGAGGACTTTTGAGCAATTTTTTGCTTCAGAGAAGTTCTAGGGGCCACCATGGGCCAGCAGCAATTTGAGGCTTAGCCAGTGTAGCTAGAGGCATTTCTCAGTAATCCAATAGTCAATTTTGGATGTTTCAGAAATTCTGGAACTAATGGTTTTGTTTTTAGAGCCTTTATAGGATTTTTGAAGGTCGATATGCTTCAGTGAATTTCCAAGGGCCACTAGGGCCAACAAGTGCCAACAACAATTTGAGGCCTAGCCAAGGCAGCTAGAGGCATTATTCAGCAAACCAATAGTCATTTATAATTGTAATGAGAATTATTAATCCATTTATGGAGTTTTCAAAAGCTTTTCAGGAATTCTAGAAGTCGAGAAACCACAGAGAAATTTTCTTTGACCCTAGAGCCGGGGGGTTCCACCAGGTGTTGGAGGAAAAATCGGAGCATCCAAAGGCCAATTTCAGCAAACCAATGGTCTATTCTGACTATTTTTGACATTATAAATCCATTTAAGGGATATTTAGAGTCATTTGAATACTTATGAAGGTCAAATATCCATAGGGAAGCTCAGTGTAGCTCAAGAGCACCGACAGAAGGAATCAAGTCTAAGGAAGCCTAGATCTGTTTTTAGAGTGATGACAGACATGATAGAGGTATAATGGTATTATAAACCCTTGCTTTAGTTTATTTAACCATTGGAGTTGATTTTTTAACTTGTAAAAGAAATTTTTCCATAATCCCAAACAGCCAAGTCAAGATGACAAGAGCTCAAGGAGACGTAGCCCACAATATTCGGGTGAAATCCTAGATTAAATTTTTTGTTGTGTTGATGTTTATTTGTTGCATTATATGGTTTTCACACATGTTTAATATCAGCAAAAAAAATGGTCTTAAAGCTCTTAAACAGTTAAAAAACATACACATGTTTCAAGTATAAAATTCCACAAAATTCAAGTATAAGCTAGATCTTTTATCTGTTTAACTGAGTGGGAGGTTCTTGAAAAGCATAACAAGTTATCCAACCCATTTTCAGATCAGGTTGGTATCAGAGCACTAGGTTGCTTGTTTGACTTGAAATGTGTTTTAAGAGTGCAAATAATTTAACTATTTGCAAATTTATTGTTGCTTACAAGTTTGAGTTTGCTAAAGGTGAAGGGGAGCTACTGTTAGCTAAGTCTAGAAGAGGACAATAAGGAAGAAGGCTGAAGGAATTATTCTTACCCAAAGGACCTCAAGGCAACCCTTTAAGCACAAGAGGGATTGTTTGCAAAAGGCTGCTTGAAGAAGAGATACAAGCTGTAGAAAAGAGCTTGAATCTAAAGCTATATTGTTCGGAAGCTTTGTCAATTATTTTTGAAATATTTTTTATTTTTTGTTGAATTTGTTTAGTTCATTTACATAATGATGAAAACTTCTTCAAGTGAGTCTTCTAAATCCACTTTTACAATATTCTTCGATGAAGAGATGAAGAAAGACTTCTACATCCTGAAGGATATGGTGCAAATTCTGTATGAAGATGGAAGGGAAAGCACTAGAATTCATGAGAAATTGGTTGCTATGAAGCAAGAGAAAGAAGAAATTCTCCAAATAATGCATGAGATGGAGATGCAACTCCATCAAGCCCAAGAGACCTTAACCAAACACATGTGTGAAGAAGAGTAAATCACTCAAATTTGTCTTCAAATTCTTCTTCAGATAGATGTGTAGGTTCATTTGAAAAACACACTAGAGGTATAGGGTCCAAGTTGATGTTTAAAATGGGCTATGAAGGCAAGAGTTTAGGCAAACATGCACAAGGCATGATTGATCCTATTTTGGTTGAGGAGAGGCCTAAGAATTTTGGTCTTGGTTATGTTCAATATTATGGTAAAAACTCCAAAGCCATGAAGGCATGTGAGACAACTTCAAGAAGAAATTTTGTTCCAAGTTCTAAACCAAAACATGTCAAGTTTTTTTTCAAGTTTATTTCCATTTTTTTAAGCCTATGTTACAGCAAGATGTGTGTAGACATGTAGCTTATGGTGAGCATGAGAGTTCAGATAGTTTTCAAGACATGAACACTGATCTTAATCTTCAAGAGAAAGTTGGAGCCTCTACAAGTTCATCTCCTCAATAAGGTAAAAAGGATGGGCATGCAAAGAAGCATGTGAGGTATAATTCTTCCCATAGTCAAGTTGATTATGTTTATGCAAGGCATGACAATTCTGCATGCTTGAATGGAAGAAAGAGTTGTTGTGCATATTGTGGTCTGTGTAACCATGTTGTTTCAAAATGCTGGAAGAGGATGAAGGCATACAGGAAGTAGTTGAGGCAAAGGAAACTTGCAAAGAAGGTGCATAATACTTGCACACATTGCCAGAATAAGGGACATGTTGTTTCCCAATGTTGGACATTGCATCCAACTAATCGTCCCAAGCACATGAAGCAAGAGGACAGAAAGACTAGTGAAATTAGAACCAAGGATTCCATCATTAATTTGAGAAAAAATGTTTCACATGATGAATATTTTCAACAACAAAATTCATCGTGGAAGTGTCTTGGTAAGAAGTAGTTTGACTTATTGACACAGTAAGGCATACACTCATTTGTACATATGCAAATTTTAGTTCTATATGCATTTTCTCTATTGTAATCTCACGTTTGTTTGAGACACCTTGGATCGATGATCAAGGAAGCGATGTTCAGCTACCTTCTATCAATTTCTCGCTAGAAATTTCTTGGCGATTTCAAGGAAGACAATTCTTGACAGGAGGACAAGCGCATCCAAGAAGGGAAGTGTTGACTACCTTCGAGTTATGGTTCAAAGGCACTAAGCCATGCAAGGAAAGTGTATGGATGCTAAAAAGTGACAGTGTTGTACTCTCATCTATTGTACATATCAGTATATCAGTCTTTTGGGGTCCAAAAGATTTTGAATGGGGAGGTGTGATCAGATTTGGATCATGGACCTAAGTGATAGCTCAAAATTAAAATTGTTTAGAACTATTCCAAACCTGAGAGACCAGATAGATCTCTTCTTCCTGATTTCGGTGTCATGAACGGTTCGAAAAACCGACACCGTATGAAGAAGTTATTGTGATTTGAAAAGTCCAGTAAACTGCAATTTTTTGCCTTTGACCAAGTTTGACTGGAATTTGGGAAATTTAAAAAGAGAATATTCCAGGGAATATTCCTGGAATATTCCATTCGAACCAATAAAATCATGCCAAGTGGCACATTGTGCTTCATTCGATGAGAAGCACATGTTTTTTAAATCGCCAATTAGAGGCTACCACGTGGTAGGCCTGGAGGCCACCACGTGGCCCAAGAATGGTAAAAAAAAAAATTGTTGGAGCAATCAGGGTCCAACCCTAGACCACGTGCCCACTAGGCCCGCATGTTACCACTCACGCTACGTAAGTGACTTAACCATATAAGTCTTCGTGATATATTTAAATTTTATTGGAATCCAAGTTGGGGCTCGGACGGGGGCCAACCTCCCCATACAACCGTAGCCTGTGACCCAGGGCCAAAAGGCGTAACCACCAATAGTACTCCCATCATTTACAGTGATGTCACATGGAAACTTTAATAAATGGATAATCCGCGTGGTCAGCCTAACTTTTTTTTAAACTGGAGTTTGGGAACTATTACCCACGGTTTAATGCAGGTTCTGCTCCAATGCTAGCGGTTAATGCGGAACGGGTTTTGGCATGTGGATACCTCTAACCACCCACATTTATTGTCACTATTTTCTTGGTGGATTAGTTAGCATGCCCTCAAATTTTGGAATTTTTCTATTTTAAACTGTAGTGAAGTGCAGTTCCTCCACTTTTAGTGGAGCTTTTTAGGGGTCACTGGACAAATTGAGTTTAGTCTCTATCTTGAGTTAGATTTGACCAATTTTTGAGTAAAAATAGTCAATTTAGACTATCTTAGACATTATAGACTCATTGGTGAGGGTTTCAGAGCCATCAGAGGAATTTTGAGCAGGCTTTTTCTTCAGATAAGTTCTAGGGGCAAGCATGGGCCAGCAGCAGTTTGAGGCTTAGCGAGTGCAGCTAGAGGCCTTTCTCAGTAATCCAATAGTAATTTTTTTATGTTTCACACATTCAAGAACTAATGGTGTGGTTTGAAGAGCCTATAGAGGAATTTTTAAGGCTGATATGCTTCAATGAAGTTCCAAGGGCCACTAGGGCTAGCAAGTGCCAACAGCAGTTTGAGGCCGAGCCAGGGCAGCTAGAGGCCTTATTGAGAAAAAAAATAGTCATTTTTTATTGTAATGAGAATTATGAATCCATTGATAAATTTGACAGAAGCTTTTGAGGACTTATATAGGTCGAGAACCCACAGAGAAGTTTTTTTGACCTGAGAGCGAGGGGGTGCCACTAGGTGTTGGAGGCGAAACTGGAGAAGCCGGAGGCCAATTTCAGCAAATCAATAGTATATTCTAACTATTTTTGACATTATAAATCCATTGAAGGGATTTTAAGAGTTATTTGAAGACTTTTTAAGGTCTAAGAGCCACAGGGAAGTTTTGGGCAGCCCAAGGCCATTAGTGGATGGAGGCCTAGATTGGGGAGCCAGTGCTCTTTTGGAGGAAACTGTAATATTCCTACTTAGCCTAAGCTAAGAGGAATATGCAATTTTGTCTCATTTTATGTTGCATGAATAAATGAATGAAGGAGGACATGTAAAACTCCTAAAATAATGAATAAATCAATTCCCATATGAACATGGATAAATCTGGGCCATGTAAACAAATCACTTGTAGGTGTGAAAGGGTTTTGAGCTATGAGACTAGGTCAACCTTGACCAGATCTACACCGTTGTCTAGATATAATGTACCTCATGAAGGGACAACATAGTTCTATAAGGAGGCCCCTCATGTGAAAGGAGCTAACTCATCAAGGTGGTTTAGGGTTTGCAAAGGCTTTCATCTTATAAAAGGAAGGGGAAGGAAGTAAGAGAAGGTTGTTGATTGTCTATATTTTTGAGTATCTTCTCTGTTTAGACTAATACCATTCTCTACTGTTCAGTGGAGAATAGTGCTGCTTAGCACTTGGAGTTCCTAAACAGGGATTTCACCTCTTCCATTGAGGATTCTTGGAGGAGTCTTGTTGATTTCATCCACTATCATGCATTTGGCCAAGCTCTACTTCCAACTGCAACGCAGATCCAGTGACGGTTTGGTTGCTTTTGTAGGTTGCAGCAAGTGGAACTCTAGATCTGTTCAGATCTAGCTTGTATTGGTGCCTCTTCTCAGTGAGTGTGTCTTTTAACCTCTTGGAAGAGTGCATCAGTTGTTTGAGCTTCAGATTTGTATCTTGGCATCAGGCCAACTCTGTTATTCAAGCTACAATGCAGTTTCCCTTGAGGGACTACATTATTTTCAGTGGAGGTTTTGCAGGGTGTTTTGATCCCATTTTTTATGAGAGATATCTAGTGTTGGGCTTTGCCTTTCACTTTGGTGATCCTGGATTAGCTTGCTGATCCATGTTCTGTTTAGATATGATCTTTTTTAATGTAAATTCACCTTCAGAAATTCCTGAATAATATTGCAGATCTGCTACTTAAAACAAGGGGATCCTGTAATAGAGCCTTTCTAGTGTACAGATCTGAAATGGATCTAATATTTTGTACACAGATCTGCTCTAGATCTGAAGTGTAACATTTAGCTGTTGTAGCTCCATAAAATAACGTTGTTAAGCCATTTTTCAGTTTATACATGTGTTGCAGCCTTCTTTTCTAAAGATTTCTTTCTCTCTTGTCTTATGTATTCTGTTGTCTAATGCAAGAGCATCATTGTAAATCAGTTTTGCTGCTGTATATTCCAAGTTTATCTTATTTGATAGCCTCCTAGTCATGCTCTCCAAGACTGCGTTATTTCTGAAGAAGTTTGATTATGCATAGGTGCAGCCCCTCTTGTAGGGTGTTTTTCAGCTAGACTAGGTGGTGTGAGATCTATTTACCACACCTAGTTTGATTTTTTTTTACTCCCCTTTTGGATATAGACTCCAGATCTGTTGATCTAAGGAATCCAAGGGCTACAAACTCATTTCTATGCATAAATATCATAGAAGTGCATTATTTTAGCAGGCTTGCTGTGAAATCCCAATTTTGGGATATTACAGTGGTATCAGAGCTCCTTTCTTGGCACAGCCTGTGCTTTCACTGGAGAACCGCAACCATGTTGCATTCAGAGGAAGACGAGCACCTTATTAAGAGGGAGAAGAGGTATCAGAATAGAATTCATAATAATTTTGATTACACCACTGATGATCAAGACAAGGGTAAAGCCCCTGAAACTGCAAGTGATATAGAAGGAGAAGAGTTTGCAAAAACTCTTTTGGAGGCCATGCAAGATATTGCTAGAGATATCAAAGAGATGAGAATGGATAGGATGAGGGAATCTCCTGGGAGATTTCATCATGGGGAAAGCTCTAGCATGTCTCGCCACTGGACTGGTCAACCAGTGAACCAGCCACAAGCTCCACAATGCTCTACTATTCCTACCTTCTTGGTTGTTGTAATGTTCCCAAATTGGGATTGCACAATAAGCTTGGAAAAATAACGCACTGCTTGGAAGATTGATGTCCAAAAATGAGTTTGAAGCCCTTGGATCCCTTAGATCAGCAGATCTGGAGTCTAAATCCAAGAGGGGAGAAAAAACAAATCAAACTAGGTGTGGTAAGCAGGTCTCCCACAACCTAGTCTAGCTGGAAAATGCCTTACAAGAGGGGCTGTAGCTATGCACAACAAACTGCTTCAAGAATAATGCATTCTTGGACCATATGAGTAGGAGGCCTTCAAATATGATTAATAAATGAATGTACAGCAGCAAATCAAAATTAAAGTGAAGCTCTTTCAATATACAGTAGATTACATGAGACAAGAGAACAATATTTCTTCAGAAAAGAGAGCTACAACATATATATATATATATATATATATATATATAGATATATCAGTAGGAATGGCTCAAAAACATTATTTTTAGGAGATGTAGCAACTGCATATTACAACTTAGATCTAGAACAGATCTATGGACAAAAAATCAGATCTATTTCAGATTTGGAAACTAGACAGTTTTCTTTACAAGACCCCCTTGGGGTTTTGACCAAATCATGCATAAATAAGAGTAGATCTGAGATAAAAGTTGTAGATCTGTAAAATGCTACAGTAATTTTTGAATATAACATTACATTACAAAATATCAGATCTAAACAGAACATGGATCAGCAAGCTAATCCATGAATCACCAAAGTGAAAGGCAAAGCCCAACACCAGATATCTCTGATCAAAACTAGAATCAAAAAACCATAGAGAATCTCACATCAAAATAACACAGTCCATCAATGGAAACAAAGTTGTAGCTCAAAATGACATGGATGGCCACTGCCAAGTTACAAATCTGAAGTATAAACATAAGAGACACTCTTCCAGGAGGTTAAAAGACACACTCCATGAGAAGAGACTCCCAAAACAAGCTAGATATTTGCAGATCTGGAATCCCACTTGCTGCAACTTGCAAGAGTAGAAAAACCCTCAATGGATCAGCGCCAAAATTGTAAGTAGAGCTTGGCCTCAAGCCTGATAGTGGATCAATTTAGCAAATACTCCTCCAATAATCCTCAAAGCAAGAGGTGAGATCCTTATATAAGAACTCCAAGCACAATCCTCCACTAAACAACAGAGAATAGTATTTTTCTAAGCAAACAAAATACTCAGAAATATGATCAATCAACAACCTTCTCTTGTTGCCTTCCCTTTCCTTTTATAATATGAGAGCCTTTGCAAACCCTAAACCACCTTGATGAGTTATCTCTTTTCACATGAGGGGCCTCCTTCTAAAAATGCGCTATCCCTTTAGGAGATGAATTGAACTTAGACAACGCTGTAGATTTGGTCAAGGTTGACACAGTCTCACAGCTCAAACCCCTTTCACACCTGCAAGTGATTATTTACATGGCCCTGATTTATCTGTGTTCACATGGCATTGATTTATTCAGTATTTTTAGGATTTTAACATGTCCTCCTTTATTCATTTATTCATGCAATATAAAATAAAACAAAAATGAATATTCCTCTTAGCTTAGGCTAAGTAGGAATATTACAGTCCTCCCCTCCAAATTTTTGCTAGTCATCAAGCAACTGATAGGGTAAGAGTTGTAGTCATTCTCCTCCTCCATTGATGCAATCGTCAAGGATCAATTCCTCATCATAAGCCAAGTGCTCAACAAGCCAATGCATCATGTATTGTTCCTCCAAGGCCAACATAATATGTGCATAGTCCATCCCTTGAGGAGTGAAAAAATCAACAAAAATAAACATGTTTGAAGCAATGCTACATCTAAAACATGTATCATGAAGTACATGTAGAAGTTCCAAACCATGTGGTACATACACACTGCTCATCCTCTGTCCATAAAACCCCATAAACAATACAACTAGATCATCTAAGTATGGAAGCAAGACTACATATATGAAAACTGAAATTTTCACTTGAGGAGGTGGGTCACAATCCCACATGTGATGCCAGCACAGTGCACCTCTTGTCTTCATTAGATCCAGGTGTTGTAAGTGGAATTCCCACCACACTTTTGCTGCATGAGTCACCTTAACATGGCTGAAGGTGTTACATAACATTGGTGCCTTTGGGGAGCACCCATCATGAAAAGGAATCTCCCTTTGCACATCAAGGGAGTGGCCAAGTTCAGAATTTCCATTGGCCCCCAATAAACTATGAGATCCACATGATCTCTCACTCCCTTTTGGAGTCTTTTAATACAAAAACATGGAATGTAATAGATCAAAAAATACAACTTGCTTATCATGATCAAATCCTTTACCATCATAGTTCTTCACACACATGGAGTTGTGCATGAACATTCCCTTCCACTCAAGAAAAGGAAGAGCTGGTTGTTGTACTCTTGAAAGTGTTGATGTAAGTCCTCTCTCATGCCTTCCCAATCAAAAATCTTCATGATCAGGGAATAGATCTTCATTGAATACATATGGCTGAGGAAGAATTCTTCATATGCTCCTTGTAGGATCTTCTACTTGAGCTTGGAGGCTCTAGACAGCAAGACCTTACCATGATTATAGATGACTCCCCCTTGGACTAAGTAGCCCTATTCTTGCTTCATTCCATCTAGTATCATACCTGGGTGGAAATCTTTGGAATACTCTACCAGCAGTTGAGATTTCCAATAATGACAGCGCTGCTAATACATCCATGGGAGTGCTTTCCTTGTTGCTGATTATCTTTTTGACATTACACATGCCAAAATGGTTGTTGGAAGGTTGATCCTCCCATTCCTTTCCTCCCACAGCACTGTAGCTTGGTCTTCCATTGCTCCAATCCTCCCCAGATCTAGATTTGGAGCAGCATTTTGTGAGGCTTCCCCCACAAGATCCGAATCTGATGGCATTCCAAGTGGTTTTCCATGAGATAAAAATGTCCCTTGCAGCATCCTCATGAACATGAGAGAAGGAACTGTGAGATCCCTGCTTCCACTGCGAAAATACATCTCTATTGTTTGTGTGGAAAAATTAGGTCAAGGATAAGTGTTCATGCCTTGAATCATTTGTGGTTTCCCACTCTTCAAGTCCACCCACTCCATTTGAAAGGCTTTCCAATCAGTGGTGACCTTCCCCAAGGTAATCAACCATTGGACACCCAAGATGATGTTGGTGTTTGGTATGTCAACTACAAATAAATGATCCACCAAAGTGTAGGATCCCATGGTGACAGAGAGTGATGGAACATATTGCATGCATTGCATGGTCCTATCTCCTAGGACCAAAACAGAAAATCCCTCAAAAGTATCAGTGGGAATTTCTCTCCTTTGCACAAGGTGAGCATCAATAAAATTGTGGGTTTCCCCACTGTCAATCAAAACAGATACTCTTTGATTCATAACTGAACCATGTACTCTTAGGGTCAAGTACTTAGGCACTCCTCTAAAAGAGGAAAGAGTCGCAATTTTTGGAGCAAAGGCTCCCTTCCCATGTCTGGATGGTGTTTGATCTCCCTCTTCATCTTCATCAGCAATGTGACCCCTCCTAGGTTCATCTCCTTCATCTTCCTCCTTAACATCTGAGAAGACTTCAATGTAGTGTGATTTTCTAGTAGCACATCTGTGTCTTGGTGCCCATGACTCTTGGCAAGTGAAGCACAGTCTCTTCCTCCTCAATTCCCTCCTGAGATAAATATCAAGAGGTTTTTTCAAAGATCTCTCCTTGGGAGGAGCAGATTTTCCTTCCTTCCCCTTAGAAAAGTTAGGGGCCTTACTTTGGAAAGTTTCCTTTGCTTTTGGCAAGGCATCTTGGATATCTCTAGCCGTCTCAATGGCATCTTGCAAAGTGATGGGCTTGGTATATTTAAACAACCCATGCAAAGGTTCCTCCAGGCCATCGATGAACATGTAGACTCTCCTTGCTATAGATAGATCAAGGACCATGACTGATAATCTCAGGAACTCAGAGATATAAGTCTCTACATCTCTTGACTGCTTCAGCTTTGCAAGGCTTATGAAGGGTGCTTCAGGATCCTTTACTTCAAACCTCTCCACCAGTATTCTAGTAAAATTAGCATAGGTAGTCACAATGATGTGTCCCAATGTAGACAACCCATGGAACCACCAATTGTGTGCTTCACCTTCAAAGTGCAGTGCTGCAATCTTGATGGCTTCAACTTCAAGGAATTTGTTCAACTGAAAATAGATATCCAACTTTTCTACCCATGCCTTGGCAGAGCTGGAGGATGACCCATAAAACTTGGGCAAAAGTAATCTGCCCATAGTGTGGTGTCTACCATGAAAGAATCCACCATCTCTATATTGCTGCTCTGGTCTCCTTCGGTCCTTGAGATGAAAAAAGTCTTGGAAACTCAAATTATCCTTGAATCTCTGACTCTGAGAGTCATACTCCACAAAGTAACCTTAAAGGGAGTCTTTCTCTTGTGGTCTTTCATTCTCCACATCCAAGAAGGTAGGCATAGTGGAGCGTTGTGAGGCTTGTGGAGCTTGTGGTAGGTTCACAGGTTGACTAGTTCCATGATGAGACATGTCAGAGCTTTCTCCTTGATGAAATATCCCAAGAGATTCCCTCATTCTTTCCACCCTCATCTCCTTGATCTCCTTGGCAATATCTTGCATGGCCACTAATAGAGTTCTTGCAAACTCTTCTCCTTCTTTATCACTGGTAGTTTCAAGGGCTTTACCCTTGTCTTGATCTTCAGTAGTATAGTTGATTTGAAATGTGAGAACTTATTATTTCAAATACAGAGATAGAATGTTGGGGCATTAATTGGTTATTTCACCTTTCAAAGAAAGGATGAAACTAGAGGCTACCTGGCCCACAAACAGACTCTGTCTAAAGAAATAATCAGTAAACACTAATGATCTGGTTATGAAAGTATTTGTTGTTGGTTCAAAGTATTCATTAACCATAGAAAAATGTATGCAAGCTTTAAAATGTGTTTTGCAATTGGAACAAAGTGACTTTGATGAGTTTATGTGTCTTTTTACATGTAGGAGGTTTGTTTCATTTTACTGTTTAACATATTTAATTCTAAAAATAAGCAGTAATAAACACACAGCATATAACTCAGCATATGATGAGGTAGTTCACCCCTCCTGGGCTATGTCTGTCAGGTCCAAGGATCCTAAATGGGCATGTCCTTACTCTTATTATGATCTTAAATTATTTATACAAAGTGTATAAAGCCTAAATAGGCGCAATTAGCTGCATAAACAGATTCAGAGTGCTGAAAACAATAAGAATTGACTATAGTTTCACCTTCAACAGATAACCATAGCCTAACATAGCTCTCCAATCCCCAAGCCCTGGTGGCTCTTCAATCTTCCACACTGATCAAACACCTGAAGAAATGTCGTGATGGCTCTGCAACCTACTCCAGTGGCTCTGTAATGTTCCAAAACCCCCAAAACAAAAACAAAAATTTGCTCCAAATGGACTCTCCTAGAAAAAGTTATGTCCAACAGAATTTTTGCCCAGTTTTCCCTTGAAAAGCTCCACTAATTGTGGAGAAATGGTGTTAACTCCAATTAAAATAGCAAGAAACGCCAAACTTAGCAGGCGCGCTCCACCATTTTCCGGACAGTTAACGGTTATGTTAAATGCTGGGTGGATGGGGTCACATGGACCACTGTCCAACCCACCGATATTAATGTTACCCCACACGGTTTCCAAATCGTAATATTAAATTGCACGAAAATCACCGCTCGATTGTTCACATGTTAACAACGGTGGTAATATATATATCCACAGAGTTTACGCCTGTGGTTCCGGGGTTTGGTTACATGGTTAGGGGGATGGCCACTTTTTGACCCCCACCCGTAGACCACGTTAATTCAAATATAATTTGTTCCCACTCATAACCAAGTTCTATGGCTGTGGTGTAGTGGTATATTGTGGCTTTGTTGAACCTCAAGTCATGGGTTCGATTCCGGTGGCTTCACAAAAAATTTCATCGACATTCGTTTGCAATTCTGGGGCCACGTGGCACTCGATGATTGGCTCCTTCTCACAAAATATTCCATATAATATTTTTGTGGAATATTTTGTAGAATATTCCCAGAATGTTTTGTGGAATATTCTCTTTTTAATATATTTTTACCCAAAGTCAAACTGAGTCAAAGTGGGCTTTCTGCCTGAAATTAAGAAACTTCAAACTTGAATATCTTCGTCATACAACATCAGATTTGACTGCCATTCACAGCTATAGGATCGTTTTGATGAGATCTTTCCTATCGTTCTGGTTTGAACCAATTCTGAGAAAATAAATTTTTGAGCATTTTTCCAAATAGGACATGATCACCTGATCAATAGTCATACTTCTTATGACTTCTATTTTGGTACCTCTTCTCCCTCTCATAAGAGGATCATATTCTTCTGAATTCAACATGGCTGGTGCTCCAAGGCAAGCACAGGTTGTGCCAAGAAAGGAGCTCTGATACCAATGTAATGTTCCCAAATTGGGATTGCACAGCAAGCTTGGAAAAATAACACACTCCTTGGAAGATTTATGTACAAAAATGAGTTTGTAGCCCTTGGATCTCTTAGATCAGTATATCTAGAGTCTAAATCCAATAGGGGAGAAAATAAAAATAAAAATAGGTGTGGTAAACAGGTCTCCCACAACCTAGTCTAGCTGGAAAACACCCTACAAGAGGGGCTGCAGCTATGCACAACAAAATGTTTCAAGAATAACGCATTCTTGGACCATATGAGTAGGAGGCCATAAAATATGATTAATAAATGAATGTACAGCAGAAAATCAGAAGTAAAGTGAAGCTCTTTCAATATACAGTAGATTACATGAGACAAGAGAACAAGATTTCTTTAGAAAAGAGAGCTACAACATATATATATATATATATATATATATATATATATATATATATATATATATATATATATATATATATATATATATATATATCAGCAAGAATGGCTCAACAGCATTATTTTCAGGAGTTTTAGCAGCTACATATTACAACTCAGATCTAGAATAGATATGTGGACAAAACATAATATCTATTTCAGATCTGGAAACTAGACAATTTTCTTTACAAGATCCCCTTGGGGTTTTGACCAAATCATGCATAAATAAGAGTAGATCTGAGATACAAGTTGTTGATCTGTAAAAAATGTTGCAGTAATTTCTGAATATAACATTACATTAAAAATATCAAATCTAAATATAACATGGATCAGAAATCTAATCCATGGATCACCAAAGTGAAAGGCAAAGCCCAGCACCAGAGATCTCTGATCAAAACTGCAATCAAAACACCATAGAGAAGCTCACATCAAAATAACGCAGTGCATCAATGGAAACAACACTATAGCTCAAAATGACGTGGATGGCCACTGCCAAGTTACAGATCTGAAGTAGAAAGAGAAGAGACACTCTTCCAAGAGGTTAAAAGACACACTCCATGAGAAGAGCCTCCCAAAACAAGCTAGATCTTTGCAAATCTAGAATCCCACTTGCTGCAACTTGCAAGAGCAGCAAAACCCTCAATGGATCAGCATTGAAATTGTAAGTAGAGCTTAGCCTCAAGCTTGATAGTGGATCAATTCAGCAAATACTCCTCCAATAATCCTCAAAGGAAGAAGTGAAATCCCTGTATAGGAACTCGAAGCACAATCCTCCACTAAAAAACAAAGAATAGTATTTGTCTAAGAAGACAAAATACTCAGAAATATGATCAATCAACAACCGTCTCTTGCTACCTTCCATTTCCTTTTATAATATGAGAGCCTTTGCAAACCCTAAACCACCTTGATGAGTTAGCTCTTTTCACATGGGGGGCCTCCTTCTAAAACTGCACTGTCCCTTTAGGAGATGCATTGAACCTAGACAATGCCATAGATTTGGTCAAGGTTGACCCAGTCTCATAGCTCAAACCCCTTTCACACCTACAAGTGATTATTTACATGGCCCTGATTTATCTATTTATCACATGGGCATTGATTTATTCAGTATTTTTAGGAGTTTAACATGTCCTCCTTTATTCATTTATTCATGCAACAGAAAATAAAACATAAATTAATATTCCTCTTAGCTTAGGCTAAGTAGAAATATTACAGTTGTGGAGAATTAAGGAACACAAGAGCAAGCATCCCTTGAAGACTACTTTGTGGAATATGAATCTTAGAATCAGAGATTCAAGGACCACTTGAGTTTCCAAGAGTTTTGTCACCTCAAGGAAAGAAGAAGACCAAGGCATCAGTATAAATATGGTGGATTCTTCCATAGTCATGATAGGCATCACTCTATGGGTAGATTCTTTTTTCCCAAGTTTGATGGGTCATCCACTAGTTCTGCCAAGGCATGGGTAGAAAAGTTGGACATCTACTTTGAGTTGAAAAAAGTTCCCGAGATTGAAGTCATCAAGATTGCAGCGCTGCACTTTGAAGGTGAAGCAAAAAATTGGTGGTTCCATGGGTTGTCTACATTGAGCCATGCCAATGTGAGTGCCTACTCTAGATTCACTAGAAGACTGGTGGAGAGGTTTGACAGAAAGGATCCAGAATCACCTTTCATGAGCCTTACAAAGTTAAAGAAATCTGGAAATGAAGAAACTTATATCTCTGAGTTTCTGAGATTATCTGTTATGGTTCCTGATCTATCTACAACAAGGAGGGTGTACATGTTCATCGATGGCTTGGAGCAACCTTTGCATGGGTTGTTCAAATCTACCAAGCCCATCACTTTGCATGATTCCATTGAGAGGGCTAAAGACCTCCAAGATGCCTTGCCAAAAGCAAAGGCAACTTTCCAAAGCAAGGCCCCTCACCTTTCTAAAGGGAAGGAAGAAAAATATGTTCCTTCCAAGGAGAGCTCATTCAAGAAGCCTCTTGATATTGAAGTTAGGAGGGAGCTGAGGAAAAAGAGACTATGTTTCACTTGCCAAGAGTCATGAGCACCTGGACATAGATGTTCTGTTGGGAAAGCACACTACATAGAAGTCTTCTCAGACTTGGAGGAGGAAGATGAAGATGATGAACCAAGGAGGGGTCACAACACTGATAATGTTGAGGGAGATCCAACACCATTTGGAGATGGGGATGGAGCCTTTCCTCCAATAGGAGGAACTCTTGCATCTTTGAGAGGAGTGCCTAAGTACTTGACCCTAAGAGTACAAGTTTCAATCATGAATCAAAGGGTATCTGTACTGATTGACAGTGGGGCAACCCACAACTTTATTGATGCTCATCTTGTGCATAGGAGAGCAATCCCCACTTCTACTTTTGATGGATTCTCTGTTTTGGTCCCAAGAGACAGGACAATTCAATGGATGTAATATGTCCCATCACTCTCAGTCACTATGGGGTCCTACACTTTGGTGGATCACTTTTTTGTAGATGACATACTAGACACCAATATCATTTTGGGTTTCCAATGGTTGATTACATTAGGGAAAGTCACCACTAATTGGAAATATTTGCAGATGGAGTGGGTGGACATGAAGAGTGGTAAACCCCAAATGATCCAAGGCATGCATACTTATCCCTCACCAATCACTTCCACACAAACAACAGAGATGGATTTGTGCAGTAGAAGAAAGGATCTCACAGTCCCTTCTCTTATGTTCATGAGAATTCTGTAAGGGACATTCCTATCTAGTGGAAAACCACTGGGAGGCCACCAGATTTAGATCTTGTGGGGGAGGCCTCACAAAATTATGCTCCAAATGTAGATCTAGGAGGGATTGGAGCAATGGGAGACCAAGCTACAGCATTGGAGGGCTTGGGACAGCTCAAGAGTGAGGGGAATATTCTCCCTGCATCACTATCACCCTCTCTCTTTTCTAGCTCTGCACTGTGGGAGGGGAAGAATGGGAGGATCAGCCTTCCAACACACAAATTTGTCATGAGAGATATCAAAGAAGATATCAGCAACATGACAGGCACTTCCATGGATGTATCATCAACGCTGTCATTGTTGAACAGTGTGGATCTATATTGGAAATCTCAATTGCTTGTAGAGTATTCCAAATATCTCCACATAAGTATGATACTAGAAGACATGTAGCAAGAAGAGGGCTAATTAGTCCAAGGCGGAGTCATCTATCATCATGGTAGGGTCTTCTTGGCTAGAGCTTCCAAGTTCAAGCAGAAGATACTACAAGGGGCACACAAAGAATTCCTTCTCAGCCATATGCATTCAATGAAGATCTATACCCTGATCACGAGGAGCTTTGTTTGGGAAGGTTTGAGAGAGGAAACATATTAGCACTTTCAAGAGTGCATGAGCTATATGGAGTTGGGGCAGCCAAGGGACTCTATGCAAGAGTCATTTCAATCGTTTCTTCCTTCTTTTTAGAGAGATGAAATGTCCATGCACAACTCCATGTGTATGAGTAACTTTGATGGTAAAGTATCTGATCATGTAGAGCAAGTTTTATCTTCTGATTTGTCCTATCCTTTTATCATGTTTTTGCAGGTTATGACTCATAAAGGGAGTGAGAGATCATGTGTATCTCAGATATTTTGGTGGGCCAATAGACATGTTGAACTTGGCCACTCCCTTATTGTGCAAAGGGAGATTCCTTCTCATGATGGGTGCTTTCCAAAGGCACCAACCATATTTGATATCTTCAACCATGTTAAGGTGACTCATGCAGCAAATGTGTGGTGGGTATGCCACTTGCCACACCTTTATTTAATGCAGGCAGGAGATTCACTGTGCTGGCATCACATGTGGGATTTTTACCCACATCCTCAAGCTCAGATTTCTGCTTTCATATATGTAGTCTTGCTTCCATACTTGGTTGATATAGTTGTAATGTTTATGGGATTGTATTGAGGGAGGGTGGGCAGTTTGTATGTAGCACATGGATTGGAACTTATTCCTATACCTAATGCTACATGTTTTAGATGGAGCATTGCTCCAACCATGCTTATTTCTATTGAATTTTTCACTCCTGGTGGGATGGAATATGCACATCTTATGTTGACCTTGGAGGAAAAATTCATGATGTATTGGCTTGATGAGCACTTGGCTTATGATGAGGACTTGATCATTGATGGTATCATCAATGGAGGAGGGGAAGTACTACATCTCTCACCCTATCAGTTTCTTGAGGACAAGCAACATTTTGGAGGGGAGGATTGTAATATTCCTACTTAACCTAAGCTAAGAGGAATATGCAATTTTGTCTCATTTTCTATTGCATGAATAAATGAATAAAGTAGGACATGTAAAAATCCTAAAAGAATGAATAAATCAATGCCCATATGGACATGGATTGCAGGTGTGAAAGGGGTTTGAGCTATGAGACTGGGTCAACCTTAACCAAATCTACATCACTATCTAGATACAATGTACCTCATGAAGGGACAACACAGTTCTAGAAGGAGGCCCCTCATGTGAAAGGAGCTAACTCATCAAGGTGGTTTAGGGTTTGCAAAGGCTTTCATCTTATAAAAGGAAGGGGAAGGCAGTAAGAGAAGGTTTTTTATTGTGTATATTTCTGAGTATATTTTCTTTTTAGACAAATACCATTCTTTGTTGTTCAGTGGAGAATAGTGTTGCTTAGCACTTGGAGTTCTTATGCAGTGATTTCACCTCTTCCATTGAGGATTCTTGGAGTCTTGATTATTTCATCCACTATCAGGAATTTGGCCAAGCTCTACTTCCAACTGCAACGTAGATCCAGTAAGGATTTGGTTACTTTTGTAGGCTGCAGAAAGTGGAACTCTAGATCTATTCAGATATAGCTTGTATTTGTGCCTCTTCTCAGTGAGTGTGTATTTTAACATCCTGGAAGAGAGCATCATTTGTTTGAGCTTCAAATTTGTATCTTGGCATCAGGCCAACTCTGTTATTCAAGCTACAACACATTTTCCCTTGAGGGACTGCGTTATTTTCAGTGGAGGTTTTGCAGGGTGTTTTGATCCCATTTTTTATGAGAGTTCTTTGGTGCTAGGCTTTTCCTTTCACTTTGGTGATCCATGGATTAGCTTGCTGATCCATGTTCTATTTATATCTGATCTGTTTTAATGTAAAGTCACCTTCATAAATTCATGAATAATATTGCAGATCTGCTAATTTAAACTCATATCTACTCTATGAAATGCATGATTTGGTCAAAACCCCAAGGGGATCTTGTAATAGAGCCTTTCTAGTGTATAGATCTGAAATGGATCTGATATTTTGTACACAGATCTACTCTAGATCTAAAGTGTAAAATTCAGCTGTTGTAGCTCCATAAAATAACTTTGTTAAGCCATTTTGCAGTTTATACATGTGTTGTAGCCTTCTTTTATGAAGATTTATTTCTCTCTTGTCTTATGTATTCTACTGTATAATGCAAGAGCATCATTGTAAATTTGTTTTGTTGTTGTATATTCCAATTTGATCTTATTGTATGGCTTCTTTCTCATGCTCTCCAAGATTTCGTTATTTCTGAAGCAGTTTGATTATGCATAGCTGCAGCCCCTCTTGTAGGGTGTTTTTCAGCTAGACTAGGTGGTGGGAGATCTGTTTACCACACCTAGTTTGATTTGTTTTTTCTCCCATTTTGGATCTAGACTCCAGATCTGCTGATCTAAGGGATCCAAGGGCTGCAAACTCATTTCTGTGCATAAATCTCCTAGAAGTGCGTTATTTTAGCAGACTTGCTTTGCAATCCCAATTTCGGGATATTACACAAACGATCAATCCATTTTGGAAGTCTGATATGTGTTGGAGACAGTAGGTGATATTTTAGGGACAAAAAAATAATTCTAAAGGAGTTATTTCCATAGAGAAGCTAAGTGTATCTCAAGAGCACCGACAGAAGGAATCAAGTCTAAGGAATCCTAGATATGTTTTCAGAGTGATGACAACCATGACAGGGGTATAATGGTATTATAAACCCATTGGTTCAGTTCAATTAGCCATTGGATTTGAGTTTGTAACTTGTAAAACAAAATTTTCCATACTCCCAAAGAGCCAAGTCAAGATGACAAGAGCTGAAGGAGACGTAGCCCACGATATTCGGGTGAACTCTGAGATTAAATTTGATGTTATGTGTTTATGTTTATTTGTTGCATTATATGGCCATTACACATGTTTAATATCAGAAAGAAAAAAAAAAAACAATGGTCTTAAAGCACTTAAACAGTTAAAAAACATACACCTGTTTCAAGTATAAAATTCCGCAAAATTCAAGTATAAGGTAGATATTTTATTTTTTTAACTGAGTGGGAGGTTCTTGAAAATCATAACAAGTTGTCCAACCCATTTTCAGATCATACCTTCTATCATACCATTACCATATAGTATCTAAAGTCCCTTCTCTCCAATATTTCCAAGCCTTTAATGCCATAGCATGGTATTTTCTCCAGAGACCACTAGGATTTCAGCTCCACTTTTAGGGACCATAGAACTATTGCACCCATCAATAACAGTGCTACTTATAATCTTGTGCAGAGTTCCAATCTGAACTTCCCGCATTAAACCAGTGCTCCCTGAACCATATTGCAAGTATCTTTCTTGAACACTGTTTTTACACCTTCATCATCCATCTTTCTTACATAAATCATATTTATGGCCAATGTAGGAATATGCAGAACACCAGGAAGTGTTCTAATTCTTCCACCTTTCAAATTCAGCTTTAATTTTCCAAATATGATGATTTTGGTCTTCCTATCATCTCCTAAGAATACATCACCACCATAATACTTCTCATGCTCACAGAACCACTCCCTATGGGGAGTGAAGTGAAAGGATGCACCTGAGTCAATAAACCATGCCTCATGATCTACATGTGTATTTGAATAAGAATCCAAATACACATCCCCACCTTCATGTGAGGTGGTTTTTGCCTCGCTAAAAGGAGCATCATTAGATCCCTTTCCTTTTTCATGAGCTTTAGATATGCAATCCTTTTTGAAGTGCCCTTCATTTCCGCATTTCCATCACACCTTTACAAGTTTTCCTGGAGATTTATATCTCCCACTCGAAAACTTATTTTTGTTTCTATTATGGGACCTTCCTTGTACAGATAATTCATCTGCATTCTGGCCCTCTATGTTTTTCCATCTCATTTCCTCTGACAGCAAGGTTAAGAAAATTTCATCAAAATTCAAGGTAGTTGTATTGCTACCTATTGAAATAACTAGAATATCCCACGAATCTGGTAGAGAACACAGCAAACTGATGCACTTATCTTCATCTCATATTTTAATATCAACAGATGACAACTGACTTACCAGAATGTTGAACATGTTCATATGCTCTATCACCGAGTCTCCATCCTTCATCCTTAGGTTATAAATCTTTTTCCCTAGGAAACATTTATTCATCAGAGACTTAGTTTGGTACAAAGTCTCAAACTTGACCCACAAAGTCTTCGTCGTATCTTCCCTAGATACATTCAAAAATATTGAATCTGAGATACACAACCGTATTGTGCTATTTTCCTTTCGATCCAACTTTGCCCAGTCTTCATCTGACATTGGCATTGGTTTAGTACCCGGATCTACCATGATCCATTGATCTTTATCCACTAGTAGATCCTCCATCTTGAGCTTCCACAACTCAAAAATCTGACCATTAAATTTCTCAATCTCTATCTTTACACTGATATCCATATTCTTTAACGCAAGAATTGATCCTATAGATCTCCCACTGAAAAGATTCTACCCCAGGCCCGAGCAAAAAACCCCTTAGCAGCAAAGGCATCCCCTTGAAGCTGAAACTACTCTGATACAAAATGTAGGTTTTAACCCTGTATAGAAATTATCTACAAATGAAATATTAAAAACAAAAAATAAACAATAGTGCAAGCATAAAACATAAAACATATATATACAAATATTTTCGCCTGGATCCCATAGCAGGACTACCAACTTGATTTTTCATTATCTTCCTTTTAGTGTTACAACACATATATATACATGTTGAAGCATTCATAAACCCCAATCCATTAACTCTGTATTAGAACATAATAGTAGTTCCCCTTACCAGATCTACAAAATGCCATAAGAAGAAAACCATCATGCCCAAAACCATGTGCAAACCCATGCAAAAAAAAAATCCTAGGGCGTTGCCCCAGACCCCGTTCAGGGGGGTTATGACCCCCCACTTTGTGCCTTCTTCTAATCATGGAAATAATATAACACACACCCACTAATGTGTCTCACCTCTTGCTCTCATTAAGAGCATGTTTTTGTTGTTTCCATCTCATGTGTTTTAACTTCTCCTCAATACTAAAA
The DNA here is from genome assembly GCA_034641835.2 of Pinus albicaulis. NCBI lineage: Eukaryota > Viridiplantae > Streptophyta > Pinopsida > Pinales > Pinaceae > Pinus > Pinus albicaulis. The sequence continues at coordinate 287,958,600 of CM076579.1, read as the reverse complement.
AGCTTGATAGTTGACATTGCATTCCTGATCCTCCATTATTTATGCTCAATGTCCTTCTTCAACATTGTGCCATATAGCCTCTTTTTTGTTTCCCTTATTTCTAATAGGGCTCTTACAAATACGCAACTTACTCATACATGTTCAGTTGACCCATATGATCTTGGGTGTCATTGTTTCTATTATCCTCTTGTGTAGATGAGGAGGATTGTGCTTCACCAATTGACATGTTTTCCTCTTGGGGTATGGCATTGACCCCACGCTCCATGTTTTCACCTATAATTTTTTCCTTAGTCGTTTGACTGCAAGAAATATCTTCCTTTACCAATTCCTTGCTAGTGACCAATTTTCCTCCCCTCCTGTTATGATGGACATTTTTTCTTCATTCCCCTTTGGTTCTTACCTTTTTGGCATTACATGTGACCTGCAATCCCATTGAATTTATCTCTCTTTCAATTAGCTTCCTTTTAAACCATTTAAGGTTGAGCTTATTCAATTTTCCTAAAATTTCATGAGCAGCAGGTGAAACAACCTAGACTTTCCTCCAAATAGCTGTTGTGCCTCAATCTAGTCTCCTAAACTGAGTTCATTTAATTGTCAACCAGGATTTGTAAACTGCTGAAGTGAAATGTACCATATGTACCTAGGTGCTTGTTTCCTAGTGCGTTGTATGTAGTGTTTTGTGATGTTTTGGTCTTTTATGTTGATTTATGATGTTTTTTGGTCTTTTGAAGTTTTATGTTTACAATGAAAATGCCTAGAAAACTAATGAAAAGAGAGTGGTAGTCAAAAACACAGTTGAGCCTAATGTATGGAATGGAAAATGTAATCAAAAACACTGAAACAACATCTAAACTATGACTGAATAGAAACAAGATCTTGATGATGACTTTTTAAACAAATGACACAAACTAGACTTTGAGAAATGATCACTTAAATATGCAAATTTTCTAACTAGACAATCAGACACTAATCCTGATGCAACATTCTATTCTAAACTCATCTATTCATGACTAATTTCTAGTTCTATTCTGCAATTTCAATTGAAGGTCAGAGTCTATTCTTCAAGAGTTATTGGTTTCTTTTCAGGGTAGTTCTGTTGAGGAAAAGCTCTGTTTATAGTGAGGAATTTGCGGAGATATTTCAGACCTTGTAATGATGTTATCTTCTATTCCTAAAGTTATGGATCACTGATAGTTTTCAGAACAAAAAGATATTTGTAAATAATGAAGGTTGTCTTAGGAATCCTATCAACTAAAATGATCTACTGTGCAAAGGGTGACAGTGTGACTATGAGATATGAATGCAATGAATTGATTTAAACATGAGCTTAAGATGCTTCTAAACTAGAACAATGTTAAACCATAAGCCATCATCAAACTTTGAAATGAAGTAGCTGGACATGAATCAAATGCAAAATGAAACTCCGGAGCATTCTAATTAACATGCACTATCCTATGAAGTTACACAATCAGTTGTTCATCATGAGGGATATTTTGGAAGAGTTCCTTCTTGTGGAAGAGGTAGAACAATTTTGACTGTGGACTTGTATGCAATTGAAAGCAATGAACTGAAAGCAAATGAAACTAAGTTGTCACATCACAGTCATATCTTGAACTTCTTAAGTATGTCTTGGAAGAATTTCTTCTTATGGAAGAGTGATTAGGACAAGTGCAACTATGATAGTGAAGACTAAAAACTACAACTAATTCCTATGACACTATAGCTATTCATCATTCATTGTTAAGATTTATTGGAAAAATGTCTTCTTGTGAAAGAACTATGATGAATATAACTACAGTCTCTAGTTAAAAAAATAGATACAACTCCTATCCTACAGTACCATAGTCATTAAACATTCATTGTTTTGATTTATTGGCAAAGTGTCTTCTTGTGGAAGAACTGGAACGAATTATGGCTACGGTAGCTAGCTAAAACAAATACAAATCCTATCCTACAGTACCATAGTCATTAAACATTCATCGTTTTGATTTATTGGCAAAGTGTCTTCTTGTGGAAGAACTGGAACGAATTATGGCTACAGTAGCTAGCTAAAACAAATACAAATCTAACTGATATCCTACAATACCATAGTCATCAATCATTCATCATTTTGGTCTGTTGGAAGAATTTCTTCTTATGGAAGAACTGGAACGAATACGACCACAGTATATAAAACACGGCAACTACTAATTCAATATGCAAAACGTAAAGACAGCTAGGAAAAACTTATCTAGTTTACGCTAAGGAAATCCGTTCAAGGGGCAGGGGCCCTCTACCACTTGACGGCATTCAACTTCACAATTAAATCACGCCTTCAAGATAATTTTGTCTCCTCCATTAACAATGCAATAGTCTGAACATAATGCTCTGTGTCTTAAAAGACGTAACACAGAGTTTTACACCAAAATCTAGCAGCAAATCTACACAAAATTTCTAACTAAGCTCTCGGCCTATTCAAGAGTTTTTAAAGTAAATGCAAGTAACAATAATTACAATAATTTAGGAATGATGTCCTCCTAATCCAAATCATCTTAGGAGTCTTTAAGGTGGCTGCGTAAAAGAGAAAAGACACCTGGACTGTAACAGTCCTAGTAGGAGTCTTCTTTCACAAAATGTGTTCCCACGTGCATAACCGTACACAGACTTCGTTTCCTCTTCCATGACGAGCAACACACCATGTAGGCACGACGTGGATCATGCCCATATGCGTTTTTCCTCAAGAGGCCACCTGGAACATGCTCAAACATAAAGGTAGCTACAGAATCGCCGGTTAGCTACAGAATGCCTGCATTCTGCAGCTAGTTCTGGTCAAAATGTTTAACAATGGCAACAATCACAAAATTCAACAAGTCAGTTATGTAAACCATTCTAGAAGTAATTTTAACTATTTTTATTGATCAATTGGGTTTAAAATAGAAATGGACAAGGGAGAATGAGGTAAAATGAGGTGAAGGAAAGCACAAATTTGAGGCTCAACAATAGCCAACACCTTTAATTGAATATTTTTTCAAATGATATCATCATCACCTAAAATCAAGGCCAATCCATTTTGCATGTTGGTTTTTACAATCCCTAGATGGTGTTCTCTAATTTTGGTGAAGAAACAATGGAATATCTGAAAAATCAAATTATTGCAACCCATATTGAACATAATGACACACATTATGGTTTTTGCCACCATATCCAATATCTTAAGTTTATTACCAAAGATAAGGTCCTCAATATCATGGAATATTTATAATTTCTCACAAAAACAAGAAGCAACTACAAGGATTTTACATAAAATTATGTTGGATCAAGGCAGGCATTGATGTCTTCACTTCCCAACTTAATATTCTCTATACTCCTTGGTCTACTTTGGACAAGCATGTATCTAACTCCTCGAGTCTAGAGAGCACATCTCTGGTTTTCATAAAATTTGAATTTGAACCAAGTGAAAAGAGAAAATTCCCCACATCCTATTATTTATGCCTATCCCTCAAATACTTTGTTGAAGAGTGATATGAACTCCTTTGGAGAAGAATTTGTTGATTTTCTTGTTCTTTGCTCCATACTTCCCAAAGAACTAGTTAAAGTATTGTTGAATTGTTGCTTCCCTCCTACCAAGTTATTTATGGCATTTGTGAGACCTTCTAAGACATTTTTCCATCTATCTTCCATGAGCTAATAAACTTGAAAATTCTCAAAAATATTTAGTAATATCAAGGGTTAACTACAAAAATTCTTATGGCACAAATTTTCTGGAAAAATAACAGAATGTATACAATTGGAAACACTATATTTGTGGGAGTGTTCTCGCTCATGTAAGATCCTTAAGAATTTTATGATTAAATGTCAAAAAAAAAAAAAAACTTATTCCAAGACATCCAAATTACATATTTTCAACAATTTAAATCAAATTTGTGATATAACCCCAAAAAGAAATTCCACAACTCCATAAATTAAAATTTTACTGGAAAATTCGTTGAGGCAATGTGGCCCAAAAAATTGTCTTATGATAGTCCCAAAGACTGACTCACCCTTTGATTCAGTCAGCAAATTTGTCCACTTACTATCTCATAAATTCGACTTCCTTTCTTTTGGCAATGCAACCACTTGAGAAGAATAATTTATGCTCTTGATAAATTGATGAACTCATGCCCCCTGGAAAATAAAAATTTCATCCCAACAATTTATTAATTTCATTGGAACTTGTTCTACCCCTATAATTGTTTAATTCCTCCTTAGAGAAATTTTATTTTCTCCATTCAAATATCTCAACCATTAGTGTTTCTTGATTAGCTTTAGAATTGGGCAATTTGGCCACAACATTAATGTGGAAGATGACCCCAACATGAGCCCACAAACTTGACCTTTCAAACCCCAAACTCCACCCCAATAATCAACATAAATTTGGCCACCACATTGTAGTTAATTTGTCATGTATGAAAATATGATATAGGCCCAAAAAATCAATGATTAGCTTCAGGGTGTGGCCACCCTGCTTCAATAATAATCATTGTCTTGACCCCTTTCCAAATGACTCACAAATATGATGTGCATAGTCTCAGTTAAACCCTCACACTTGACCCTTGTAAAAAATAGTCCATGCCCCAAAAGCAATTGAATTCAGCCTCTGAGACAATGGATGCATCCCTCAACAATTTTAGTCCTCTCTTGGTGAAATAAATTCACAGTGTCGACCCCTTTTTAATTTTTCTCATGGTTAGCTAAGAATTTCATCTCCCTCACTTAACCCTATTTTCTTGATCGATCTTCTACAAAAATTGATAACTCTATTGGAGAAAATTTCCTAACTTAAAAAAACAAAATCAAAGGCTAAGTGCTACCAACCACAATAAATTTGCACCATTTTTAATTAATTTGGACTACTTGATCTCCCTAAAAATATCACAAATGGCGGGCTAGGGTTTTTGGCCTCTGAAATTATCCTTAATTTTCATAAGTTAATTAATTGTTGTAAAAAAAAATTGAAGAAACCCTTTAGGTTGGAAAGAAAGTCAGCTATGATACCATTGTAATATCCCTTTATATTATTTAATTAAAATTTTCATGAAATTTCTTCAACAAAATTTGTCACAAAATTTCTTAAAAAGAAATGGCGCAATTTTGTATAATAAATACTAGCACAAATGAATTTATTGATATAAACCCAAAAATGCTACAACTCAAAAATACACATGAGACATATGTATCAAAACTTAGCCTTATTATAGTTGCTAGAATATCATATTACATGCCAAATCTCGATCAGAAACTTGTTAAAACACTAGCAAGATATTTGAATGGTTGAAAATAACTCCTCTTACATTAAGACCCTGTAAGAGATTTAATTTACCTCTCCTCGTGATATCCATGTTAATCCTAACTAGAAAATGTGATTTGATCCCCCCCTCTTTGAGTGGACCCTAGGATATATCTCTCAGTATCAAAACCCCTCCTCCTTAGATCAATTAGGGTGGACTACTAACCACTGAAACTAATCCTCTACATAATGTGGTCTCTCACCAAAACAAGCTCCAAAATCTCAACTTAACAACATCAAATTAATAATCCAAATGCATGCCTATGGAGTGAGCTCTCGTCTCCTTTAATAGTCATGAACAATTGGAATACCATGGGTCTTTTATTATTTTATTAAAGTGACTTATAATATTTCTCTTTTCTTTAGTCACTTTTTAATTAATTAATTCTCTCATAGCTCGTAATTAATTTTAATTTGTAATCCAGGAAAATTATATACTCTCCTTTCCAATGTTTGGAAAAAGGGACATACACAATCCACTTATAAACTCTAGTCGCATATCAAATTGTAAAGCTTATTGTTGCATCAAAAAATATTTTTGTAACAATAATGATTATAGATGAGGTAATAACACACCGATAAATCATTCCTTGTGTTGCACCTCCTAAACATTGTAGCTCAATCGATTAATATAATCTCAAAATTATAGGTCATATCCCCAAATGGTCTCACCAACCTTTTGCTTAATATTCTATAATTTTGTAATAATGTGTTATTCTACTTTGGCTTCTATAACTCATACACAAAGTCTAGCCTTATTTGAACCAAGTTCATTCCATGTAATAGGGGAGTTTTATGCTCACACTTTATGCACCCTTATTATTCCCTCCCTTGTAGTGTTGTTTTAGAAATCCAGCACCAAACACATAGCATATGTAGTTGTTTGTGTGTTCCAAATGACATCACAGAGAAAGTAGCACAGTTCTATATCTTCATCACGTTTGTCATGAATCATGCGTAACCATAAAGATGATTTATTCAAATTACTACGTATCATTTTTTATGACTATGTACCAATACAAATTCCTTGGGTTTTTGTTGTTGTATCACCAATGTTGCTCCTACAAAAACACTTTAAAAAACTTGATAAAATCAAATAAAAATTCTAACTCCCTTCAAAGGTCATACTTGTGCCATACATAGTCATTAGTGAGCTTAGTGGAGCTGTTAATAAAACAAACACTTGTGCTTTTCACAACATTGACAATGATATTTGGACAAAATTCAAAAGGAGTAGCGGGAAGGACATAAGAGTGACTAACATAAGAGTGACTAACTTAGCTACTATTTTGATTTGGTTCCTTGGTAGTATGGAAATTTATAGGATTAGAGGATCATGATGGTGCAAACTCAAAAGAATCTTCAAATGCCTCTTCTTGATTTATTTAATATTCCTAATTAGTCCTAAGCTAATTGGAATATCCACTTTTTTTTTTCTTTCTTTGATTAAAGAATAAATGTGTAAAGGAGGTTCATCAATCTCCTAATAAATAATAAATCAAGGCCAAATGTGAAAAAGGCTAAATATTGGCTATGTAAGCAAGCACCTTTAGGTGTGAAAGGGGTTGGATACTTTGACTGGGTAAACCTTGAACAAATCTACAACGTTGTTTTGGAGGAGGCCATCAATGAGGCACAACACAATTCTAGATGGATATGGTTGGTGTGAAAGAGAATATTTCATTAAAGGTGGTTTAGAGTTTGCAAGCTCTTAATCTGTATAAGGAAGAGGATGGTAGCATGAAGAGGTTGTTGAAGATATGATATTTTGATATATTGTCTATTTAGACAATATAGCTTTCTTTGGTTGTTTAGCGTAGATTTGAAATGCTATTTAGCATTGGTTTTTCCTGTTTAGGAATCCCACATCTTCCCATTGATTAGCTCATAGAAGAGCCTTGTATTGCATAGTCCACTATCTAGTTTGAGGCCAAGCTTCTCCTTTCAACTAAAACACAGATCCTGTTGAGGGCTTGGTTGTCGTCGCAAGCTACAGCAAGTGGAGGCTAGATCTATTCAGATCTAGGACATTTCAGTGCCCTTTTTCAGTGGAGGAGTCTTCTACTCCAATTGGAGGAGTGTATTGGAGTGCTTGGGCATCATTTTCCGATCTTGGAATGTGACCAACTATTATCTATACCCTACAGTGTAGTTTCTCTTCCAGATCTGTGTTATTCTTAAAGGCGTTGTTTTGGGGAGATTTGGTGCACCATTTGGAGAGATGGTTTCCAAGTGTTGGGGATTTTCCCTTCACTTTGAGATCCATTGGAGGAGATCTATATATTGTATATTTCAGATTTGATCTGCATATTTCTGAATACTTCTGAATCATTAAATATTTTTGCAGATCTGCATTCTTAAATCTTAGATCTACTTCTTGTACTTGGTGTAATGCTAAAAACCCCAAGGGGATTTGAAAGAGGAGCCTTTCTAGTGTATGGATCTATTATGGATCTGAATTTTCATATACATATCTACTCTAGATATGAAATGTAATCAACAGCAGTTTGCAGCCCAATAAAATAACGTTGTCAAGGCAGTTTCAGTCTATACATGTGGTTGTAGCACCTCTTTTGAGGGATTTTCTTTTATTGATGTCTTGTATTTCCAGCTATGCATCTTTATGGTCCTCATTATACATCTATTTTTCTGTTGTAAATAATTTTTAAGAGCCTTTTTATTGGCCCCTTGCTTTTCTTTAGATGAACTGCATTATTTTATTGCATATCTGCCTTGAATTGTTGCATTTCCCATTTGGGAATATCACAGTGGTATCAGAGCATCGTCTTGGCACAGCCTATGCTTTCTAAAGAATCCAATATGTCTTTCAAGGAAAGGGCAGATAGAAGAAGTTTGATTACACTAAAGAAAAAACATTGTTACTGATGAAATAGGTAACCTGACCTCAAAACGGGAACTCTAGCTCAAAAAGACTCAAAAAACATGAAAAAACACACCAAAAACAAAAAAAGTGTATTCCAGAATGCACTTGATTTTTTTTGAAGGTCAAATTTCAACATTTTATAAAATTATGCTAAAAAAAAATTGTTTCTTGAAAAAAGGATTGAAAAAACACCCTCAAAACAAAACCAGTTGATGCTGGAATAACAAAAAAAAAATTGTGTCATATTTCTGACATATTTAAAAATAGAAATAACATTTTTTAATTTTTAAAATTCAAACATTAAAAAAAACCTAAAATTTAAGAAAAAAAATAAATTTAAAAAATAAAAACATTTTAAAACTTAAAATTTAAAAGTATATAGGAATAAAAAAATTAAAAAAAAAACAAAATAAAAATTTTAATTCAAACATTAAAAAAGCCTAAAATTTAAGAATAAATAAATAAATAAAAATTAAAAATTAAAGATCAAAATTTCAAAATATATAGAAATAAAAAAACAAAATTAAAATATTAAATTAAAAAAAAAAAACAAGTTAAAAAAAAAGGAAATTAAAAAAAAAAAATATAGAAATTAAATTTAAAAAAGAAAAAGAAAATGTTTATTAAATTTAAAAAATAAAAAATAAAATATTAAATTTTAAAATAAAAAATTAAATTTAAAGAAATATATTAAATTTCAATAAATTTAAAACTTAAAAAAAAAAAATAACATCATTGAAATTAAAAGTAAAAAAATAAAAAATTAACTAAAAATAAAAAATGAAAAATAAAATACAATAAAAATATTAAATTTAAAAATATATATATTAAAAAAACAAATAAATTTTAAAAAATAAATTAAATTTAAATTATAAAAAATTATATATATATATATATATATATATATATATATATATATATATATATATATATATATATATATATATATATATATATATATATATAAAAGATTTTATTAAATTAAAAAAAAATGTGAATATTAAAATAACAAATTAAATTTAAAAAAATAAATAATAAATTTTAATAAATAAATGAAAAAACAAATAAATTTTGAAATAAAAAATAAATTTTAAATATAAAGAAAAAAAAAACATAGTTAAAATAAAAAGTTAAAAAACTTTAAAAATCAATTAAAATTGACAAATTGAAAAAAATAAATTAAAAGAAAATATATTACATAAAAAATAAAATAAAAAACAAATTAATTTGAAAATATTAAGTTTAATTAAAAAAAAAATCTAATTTTAAATACACAATTTTAATTGAAATATAAAAAATATAAAAAATTTATGTAATTAAAAAAATAATAAAAAATTTAAAAAATTTAAAACAAATATTAAATTCAAATAAATTATAAAAAAATACAAAATTTACTAAATTTTAAAAAATTAAATGAAAAAACTAAACATAAAATTTAATAATAAAAAAATATGAAAAAAAAACAAAAAATAAAAAAAATTCAATTAAATAAAAAAAATACAAAATTTAATAAAAATTATTAACAAAATTTAGAAAAAAAAATTAAAAACAAAAAAAAATTTAAAAATTAAAAAAAAAAAAAAATTAAAACAAATTAAATTTCGAATATAGAAATTAAATTAAAAAATAATAATTTTAAATATTTTGAATTTAAAAAAAAAAAAATCAAATTAAAAAAATATTAAAAATTAAAAAAAATAAAAAAATAAAAAGAATTTTTTTATCGTGGTGGCGCCACCAATCGGCCTCCCGCCCAGGTGGCGGCAGTGTTCGGTCACTGGGCAGGAGGCCGATTTCGGGAATCACCCTCAGGCCGATTCCGGGAATCGTCCTCCCGGGATGGGAGGCCGATTCCGGGAATCGTCCTCTAGCGGCGAGTGGCCGATTCTGGGAATCGCCCTTAGGCCGATTCCAGGAATCGCCCTCAGGCCGATTCCAGGAATCGCGCTCCCGCGGCAGGAGGTCGATTCCGGGAATCGCCCTCCCGTGGCAGGAGGATGATTTCGGGAATCGCCCTCAGGCCGATTCCGAGAATCGCCCTCCCACCGCGGGAGGCCAATTCTGGGAATCACCCTCCCGCGATGCAGCAGGAGGCCGCTTCCGGGAATCGCCCTGAGGTCGATTCCGGGAATTGCCCTCCTGCGGCAGGAGGCCAATTCCTGGAATTTCCCTCCTGCGGCAAGAGGCCAATTCCTGGAATTGGCCTCCTGTCGCGGGAGGGCGATTCTCGGAATCGACCTCAGGGCGATTCCCGGAATCGACCTCCCGCCCAGGTGGCGGTGGAGGACGGCCGTTAGCCAGGCGAGGGGTTGCATGCAACCTCCCCGCCCGCCCAGCGGCCAGCGTCTGCCGCCACCTGGGCGGGAGGCCGCTTGGCGGCACCACCACGATCAAATTTTTTTTTTTTTTTTTAATTTTAAATATTTTTTTTTTAATTTTTTTTTTTAATTCAAAAAATTTAAAATTCTTTTTTTTTAATTCAAATTTTTTATTTTAAATTTGATTTGTTTTCATTTTTTTTGTTTTTTTTGTTTTTTTTTTTTTAATTTTGTTTTTAAATTTAATATTTTAGATTAATTATTTTTTTAAATTTAAAATTTATTTATTAAATTTATTAAATTTTAATTTAATTTTTTTTTTTTTAATCTTTTAGTTTATTTAGTTTTTCATTTTTAAAATTTATAAATTGTTTCATTTAAAAAAAAAAAGTAAATTTATAGATATTTGTTTTTTAATTATTTGCATGTGGTTTTTTTCATTTTTTTTGTTTTTTAGTGATAGTTTTTTTTTTTTTTTTAATTTTCTTTTTCAATTTTAATTTTTTTTTTTTTATTTGTTTTTTGTTTGTTAATTTTAAAATTTGTATTTTTTTTTCTTATTATTATTATTTTTTTAATTTAAATTTTTAAATTTAATTTTTTCCTTTTTCTATTTTATTTTTTTATCTAAATTTTAATTTTGTAATTTAAATTATTTTTAAATTTTCTATTTAATTTTTTTTTTAATTATATGGTTTTTTTAATAACTTAGAAAAAAATGTTTTTGATGTTTTTTTTTTTTGGTTATTTTTTGTTTTTTGTTTTTAAATTATGTGTTTTTTTTTCAAATTTTGTCATTTCTTTTGATATAATTTTCGAATATTTTTGTTTTTTTTTTAATTTATTTTTGTTTAAAATTTTTATTTTTACGAGTTAATTTTGTTTTTTTTATTTTTATTGGTTTTTTTTATTGTTTTTATATTTTTTTTAATCTAAGTTTTGTGTTTTATTACCAACATGAAAATCACCACTCTAAAAAAAAAAAAAGGTTGATGTTGCATCAATACGTTTCAAAATTAGCATGAAAATCACCGCTCTAAAAAAAAAAAGTTAATGCTGCATCAATACGTTTCAAAATTAGCATGAAAATCACTAACATTTTAAAACAAATATTCATACTTCATAAATAAAAATATTATAGTGTCAAAAATGTGCTAAAAAAAAAAAGGTGATTTTGCATCACCACTTTTCAAAATCGGGTGCTTTTTATGCTACCAAAAAAAAGTAGGTAACAGTGCGGTTACCTATTTCATCGGTAACAGTGTTAAAAATAAGACAAGGGTAAAACCCCTTTATTTGGAAGAATGAAAGGGAAGGATTTCTCAAAAACTCTATTCCAAAATCAGCATGAGCTTAAAAGAGAAATCAAAGAAATGAAGAGGGGAAGACATGAAGGTCCCTAAAGAAGATCTTTACATGAAGAAAGCCCCAGCTCTTCACCTTATGTGTGCAAGCACTCAGCTACACAATCAGATCTACAACGTTATTCTATGCCTAGATTTACTGCAAGAGAGATGAAGGAAGAAGATGCACCAAAGGAGGAGACTTTGAGTGATTATCTTTAGGAGTATGAATCTCAATCTTGGAGAATCAAGGAGCACTTGAGCTTCCAAGAGTTTTTCCAGCTCAAGGAGGGAAGGAGAGCCAACAAGTACAATAGAAGGAGAAGAGGTAGATTCTTTCTGCCAAATTTTGATGGATCCTCCACATGCATAGCCAAGGATTGGATAGATCAGCTAGACTCATATTTGGATCTACATCAAGTTTCAGAAAAGGAAGCCCTTAAAGTATCAATGCTGCATCTTAAAGGTAAAGCTTATGCTTGGTGGTTATTTGAATCCTTTTCATTAAATAATGCAAACATATCTACTTATGCAAGATTCACTAGAAGATTAGTGAAGAGATTTGATGTAAAACAAACTTAAACATCTTTGATTGAGCTAGCATGAGTTGGAAAGATCTGTTATGCCAACTCCACTTCAGATTTCTATTGAAGGGGATAAAAATTTGTGTGATACTTTTCCAAGGGAAAGATCCCCATTGCATGGAGAGATTTCTTCTCAAAAGGAAGTTATGGAGATCCTTCTTTCAATGGAAGACCAATATCTGAGGTCTCTCATTGATAATGAGGTATTATCAATTATTAATGAGGAGAAAAAACAAGAGGGAAGTAATAGCGTTGTCACTTCAGAAGAAGAACCATCACCACCTGGGGATGGAAATGAGGTTATTACTTCAAGGGAAGGAGCTTTTGCATCTTTGAAAATGGTTCCCAAGGAGAATCATGTGACAGTAGTAATGGGAAATAACACCTTGCTCCAAGGAGGAGGAGGAAGGATGGATCAACATCCAATGATGAGGAGCATGCACCCTTGTTTATTTAAAGGGGTTTATATTCATAAGAAGGAGACTGAATTATGCAACAAAGGGAGGGACACATCAGTCCACTCATTCATATAGTCTACTTCAGATCTTGATGTCTCTTTACATGGAGGCATTCCACCAAGGAGACCCCTTGATTGGAAGAATAATAAAGTGTTCTCTCAACCTAATGCATCAGTGACTTTTTTGGCTAAGGAAGGATCCTTGGGAGAAGCTAGCACAATTCTGAGAACCATTGATGGGTTCCAAAGAGGGACGATCAACTTTCTAAGTTGGACATTACCATATCCCACTCAATTATTTGCGCTGAGAAATGATTCAGAGATCTATGATGACATGAGCATGATGTCAAAGGGCCACTCCATAGTCTTGGGGCAACAAATTATATATCTACACACAAAGAATATTTTTTAATATGACAAGAGGGTACCAACACTCTTGTATGCATGGGCTAATATATGGAATTTTTGGAAGAAAGAGACCTTTCAAAAGGAGGTTGACTTCCATGAACTTCAATCTTGTCTCGAGCAAGATCAGCTGCAAGAGAGGCAGCAATGGTGGAGATACAATACTCCAACATGTGACTTTGGCATTGAGCATGTCAAAGAGGAGAATGATGATGTGACAACTACTTCATTTCATAATTCTACAACATTTTCATTGTTGGGAAGCCTAGATCCATATTGGGAGTCCCAAATCTTGGTAGAATATTCCAAGAACCTCTTCACATGTAAGGTTCTTGATGGGAAAATGGAAGATATGAGGTATAGAGTGGTTGATGGAGTCATTTACTTTCATGATCAAATTTATTTGACTAAAGAATCAAGGCTTAAATATAAAATACTATGTGTAGCCTATGAGATATTTCTTTATACTCCCATTGATTTCATTAGAACCCACCATATTATCTTTAATGTATTCATGTGGGAAGGATTTGAAAAAGATTTATATCAGAATTTTCAGAGATGCATGAACCATGAGGAGATGGGGAGGATACATGACTCTATGGAGGAGTCAATTCAGCCACCTCTTTCCTCTTTTGGAAAGAGAAGAGATAGATATATGCACTTCTCCATTTGTATGAGGAGAAATGTTGGTAAAGAATATGCTTTTGTATATCATAATTCATTTGATTATTACTTGTATTCTTTTACCATGTATATGTAGGCCATAGCTCCTAAGAGGAGTGTTATTCCATACAAAATTTATGGCCAAATTTGGGCCACAAAGATTCTGAATATGGCCACTCCCTTGAAGGAAAAATGGAGATTCTATTTCATGATGGGTGAATTCCTAAGGCACCAAATATATCCCACACTTCCAGCCATGGTGAAATTATATGGGAAGCAAGTAAGTGGTTAGGAAACCACTTACCACAACTAGATTTGATGCAGTAAAGAGATCTGCTGTGCTGGTTCCACTTCTGGGACTATGATCCACCTCCATCATTGCATTTGATTGTTTATGTATTATTGGTTTTGATCCCTCATGATGATGATGCTCTTATTTTTGTTGGGGACATGATAGGAGGGATGACACATTGGATGGATTTGTCCATTGAGAATGAAACTTCCCATGTTTATTCATGCTTCAAGAGGAGGATAGAACATTATATGGTTGCTACATTATATCTTTTGTTTCCTTATGCAAGAGAACATATGTTTAGCTTATGTCTTTGGGAGAAGCCTCTCACATGGAAGAATTTGTGGCAAGACACGTGTTGCTTGAATCATATTTAGCTAACACCTACTATCCTCTACTATTTTTAGGCTTTGGGGAAGCTTATGACAGCAAGAAGGTGGTTGGGTGGCCACTTATTGTATTATGTTTTGAGGCAGCAAGAAGAAGAACAACACTGGTCTCAACGGAGGGACTATTGTCACCATCCAATATATCATATGAAACTTAGTCCATGTTTCTTTTGGAGCACATATGATGATGATACTCTATTCACTATATGCATGGAATATTGGGCAAGGAGGCTCCCTAGAATCAATGAAGGGAATCATGAGGCTCAAAGTATCCTTTGGCTTCATGAGGACTATATTATTACAGCCCAGGATCAGCAGCTCCACATTTATCATAAATTGAGAGAGAGACAGCGTAAGTTGAACAATATTACCTCTCATTTCCAGCCATGCAGCCCCTATACATTGCATAAGGAGGGGATTGGTGATTGTTTCTATGAGCTACCAAGGATGGCTCACTTTTTTTGGATGATAGCATGGGGATTGGAGTATCTCATGGGGGTTGAATCACCCATAATTTATCATCTCTCATGCCTTAAGAAGTCCAATGGATAGCATATGATTCTTTTTATGTATCTCCCACTTCATGATGACAGCTATTTGGTTTATTCACCAAAGGCATGCTTGTATTCTTGGGAGGAGGCATACCAATTGGAGATTTTTGCAAATGTCCTTGTAGTTGCTTGAGGACAAGCAACATTTTGGAGGGGAGGGTTGTAATATTCCTAATTAGTCCTAAGCTAATTGGAATATCCACTTTTGTTTTTATTTCTTTGCTTGAAGAATAAATGTGTAAAGGAGGTTCATCAAACTCCTAATAAAGAATAAATCAAGGCCAAATGTGAAAAAGGCTAAATCTTGGCTATGTAAGTAAGCACCTTTAAGTGTGAAAGGGGTTGGATACTTTGACTGGGTCAACCTTGACCAAATCTACAGCTTTGTTTTGGAGGAGTGGCCATCAATGAGGCACAACACAGTTCTAGATGGAGATGGTTGGTGTGAAAGAGAATATTTCATTGAAGGTGGTTTCGGGTTTGTAATCTCTTAATATATATAAGGAAGAGGATGGCATCCTGAAGAGATTTTTGAAGATATGGTATTTTGATATATTGTCTGTTTAGACCATATAGCTTTCTTTGGTTGTTTAGCCTAGGTTGAAAATGTTGTTTAGCATTGGGTTTTCCTGTGTAGGAATCCAACTTCTTCCCATTGAGTAGCTCTTGGGAGAGTCTTGTATTGCATAGTTCAATATCTACCTTGAGGCCAAGCTTCTCCTTTCAACTAAAACATAGATCCTGTTGAGGGTTTGGTTGTCTTCGCAAGCTGCAGCAAGTGGAGGCTAGCTCTATTCAGATCTAGGATATTTCAGTGCCGTTTTTAAGTGGAGGATTCTTCTACTCCAGTTTGAGGAGTGTATTGGAGTGCTTGGGCATCATTTTCTGATCTTGGCATGTGGCCAACTATTATCTATAGCCTATGTTGTCATTCCTAGATACATCCTACAGTTGTGATAGACCAGTTCCTAGGACATCTTCTATAGAAAGGAGCAAATGGTATGACAGAGGGAGTCATCAATAAAAAGCTCTCATGCTATATCTTGTAAAACAAGGAATATTAATCTGAATGGGACCAAGACATTCAAAAACTGACACAGAGAAGGAATACTGCAGAGGAAACATGCGAAACTTCCAATATAAAAGCAACAGACAATTCAGAGACATCTTACTGTAAAGAGAGCCAATTCAGAAATACCTCACAGAAATAAGTTATCAGAGGGTGTATGTAGTGAATGAAATATTGAGAGGATACTAGTTAACATTGAGCTGATATCCAGATACACAATACCACCATGCATAGGCTTACCAATCTAAGAATCCATACATGACAATAGTGTTTTAAAAACACCCTCCCAAAGCAACTAATATAGCAGAAATACGGTTTAGATGAATAGTGGAACATAATATCATGCATGAGCCATATTTAAAGCGCTTGAATAATTTGAGCATGGGTATCAACTAGGATAAATCCATACCAAAAATCAGTGAGCCACTCGCATTCCAAAACATGATACAGGAAGGATGGATGAAATGAAATGATCTATTAAAATAACACATAAGAGAAAGTTACAGATTGTGAAATACCAAAGACCAGAATCCTCTTTAACAGATGAAACTCCTCTTCACTAAGACCCTATGGGCTCTGAGCCTTCATACAAGAGTTCTACAAAATGTATACAAAAATCCTTTCACTGCATAATTTTCTAATAAGATCTGGAACCCTAGATAATTTTTTCTTCGAGAGCTTTATAGGAGAACAAGAAAGCTCCAAAAGGGAGTAGGTGATGAACATTTAATTTTCCTAATTAAAAAAAAATGGCGAAAGTGTGCACACCCATACTTCTTGATGACTTTGTAGTGCTATTTGTACCCTACTACTTTCTTACAGAAATAAATGCACTGGGTAGAAAACTCTTTAGGAACACGGCAAAGGAATAAAATCACATAGACATTCCGTCCTTTCCCGAAGAGAAATGGTGCTAAAAAGAAAGCTTTAGAGTATGTTTTCTGCGAATGGTACCCTCTGCCTTCAAAACCCTGAATTACGGATTAAAATATTTAATACTGAGTGTTGAATTCCTCTAATCTCCCACTGATACTCTGCTGCTCCATCAATGCCTCCACCTGCGCAATCTGTGCTTTGAATAACTCTGGAGGGTTTGATAGATTTTTACCCCTACTTCTTTAATGGGAGTCTTGTCGCAACAACCTCCCAGGACTTTCTTTATGGTTTTGGCTGATGAACAATGATCCTTTCCTGTATTTTTTCCGTTGTAATTAAGAGCTGTGAAACATGCCAATTTATCGCCGCTCGTACCCTGCAAAACACACAAAATAGTCAAGAAAACAAATGCGTGGGGATGGCGATGTAGTGGGGATGACTGTGTAGCAACGCGACATGATGAAACGGTAGAAGTATGTGGGGTGGTGACGAAAAAATGTAGAGAAATGGCAGAGAAATGCTTGGTTAGGGGTCGAAGGAATGCATGAGATTTAACATAGATAATGGACGTTTGACCTTTGAATAGGAATATATTTGGGAGACGGATGAATGCACGATGGGAGCACGTGGAATGATGACTTTGAGAAATGGGATCAACGATGTGGCATGCAAATTATCTGGACCATTCATTCTCGAGACGAGATCAACGGCTAAAACTGTGTCGGAAGGCAATGGACTATGGACCAGGGGCGCGATTGCTTTGGACTAACACTCGTGCAACTTCGGAGTGCGACAAACATTAGATGAAGACCTCCAGATCAGACGACTGTTATGAATATCGCACCGTGACTTAGGATGAACGATAACACACGATGGAGGGTGGTTTTGGGGCCCTACATGGAGACACGTGGCGAGCGCTGTATGGAATCGCTCCAATTTAAGAAATACCGCCCGCCTCCGAAAGGCTGTGCGATGAAAACCACTGGTTTCTTGCATAGAGAGCGGGTGCAGGGACCACCGGGACAGGTAGGCTGCAGATCGTTGATTTAATAGGATGATCGGATGGTGGACAGACTATCAAAGTAATGGATGGAGGATTGCGAATGTCGTCTGATCTGTACAGATCGACGTTTGAAGATGTGCCTGATATGTATTTGTGGTAAGCACCTATAGGACTAGAGCTTGGTTCCGACTATCAGTCACGTGGAGGAAGAGGAGCAGAGGCTTGGCCGAAGGGGCTAGGCCTAATAGGTTTTTGAATATACGATCTGTGGCCTTTTATAATGTAATTTGGGGGAAAGAAAGGAAACGATAGGCATAAAAATGACTTTTTAAGGCTGAAAGTGGGGATTTGAGAGGTTTAAGCCAGATTTCTTGTGAAAAATTTATAGGTAGCTGATTATGATCAACATCGGCTCCATCTGGGGATGGCACGTCCATCCCTGGATGTGTCAAAAACTTCAAAAACCACTAGATACTCCTTTTGTGTGAATTCTGCTCTTCATCCCTTCTGCTTTTTACTTCATGATTCATCACGACACCCACATTATTCAAACAAAAACGAAACAAGAAACTAATATACAATATAATACACCAGGATGTTTCGGCCTGAATCAGAACCAAAAATAGGGCTTAAGGAATTGACCATTTACAGGGGCGTCAAGCAAGTCACCCTGTAAGTTTTCCAACTTGAAAGTGTTGTTACCTCCCTGTTCCACTATCTTGAAGGGACCGAACTAGAGTGGATCAAATTTATCATGTTTTCCTTTTTCAGCCCTTTGGATATCCCACCTGAGTACTAAATCACCAATCTGCAGATTCCTATCTTTAGCCTGCTGATCAAAAAGGTACTTCATCTTCTCCTGATACTCTGTCAGCTTCTGATTTACCCGGTTCCTAGTCTCTTCCAATTCCACCAACTAATTATTTCTCCTCATCATATCATCGAGCTCTTCTTGACTTTCCTGCATGAATCGGGCAACTGGTAGGGCTAACTGTATAGGGAACACTGCTGCTCTCCCGTATACCAATTCATATGGGGATTTTCCAGTTGCTCTCTTGCTGGTAATTCTATTTGCCCACAGAGAAAAATTCAACTGGGAATCCCAATTTTTCTGATTTTCATTTATAGCTTTCTTTAGTTCTCTTACCAGGGTTTTATTGGATGAATCTGCCAGGCCATTTCCCTGTGGATAATAAGCTATAGAGTGGCTTAGTGTGATATTATATTGCTGACAGAAGCTCACAAACTTTGCAGACTTGAAAGCTTGAGCATTATCAGTTACTATCCTGGCAGGGCAGCCGAATCTGGATATGATGTTTTCTTCTATGAATTTTATTATCACAGCATCAGTAGCATTCCTTGCAGGTATAGCTTCCACCCATTTTGTAAAATAATCTGTGGCAGTTAAAATCCACTTATGCTGACCACTCGATGGGGGATGTATTTCACCTATAAAATCAATTCCCCACTGCCTGAATGGTTCGTCCACGTGCACGGGAATCATGGGAAGAGGTGCCAACTTCTGCCTTTCAGCAAATTTCTGACACTTCTCACAAGCTCTAACACAGGCAAAAAAATCTCCAAAAATCTTGGGCCAATAAAAACCAGCCTTCAGGATTTTGTGAGCAGTGGCCCTCCAGCTGTAATGTCCCCCACAGATTCCTTCATGAAATTATGCTATAATACTCTCTACTTCATTCTCTATGAGACATAGGAATAAGATCCCTGAGGGATCTTGCAAGTATAGCCAGCCATTGGCGACTATGTACTTCTGTGATTTCAATCTCAGCGCTCTGTATTTAGTTTTATCACAACTTGGAGGGCAACTGAGTGTGAGGAGATATTCTACTATCTCTTTGTACCACTGACTGGTGAGGTATTTTATATGTGTTTCTGGAGTAGCTACTCCAATTCCCTGTCGCTCTTCTTTCTCTTCAGATCCCTCATTTGCTATTGTGGACAAGTTTATACCCAAAGCTTGATAGTTTGATTCAGATAGGATCTTGGCCAACGCTTGTCCTTTGATCAGCTTAGTAGGGCGGATGTCTAATTCATACTCCTATATTTTAGCAATCCACTTCCCCCTTTTTCCTTCACTGTCCCCCTAAATAGGTATATCTTTTACAGCAGCTGTAGGCACAAATGCAGTGATAAGGGACTGTAAGATATATACGTGGAATGCTTTGAGGGATTTTACTAGGGCGTATGCTTGCTTTTCTAATATGTTGTACTTTAATTCTGCATCACGGAGCACCTGACTGAAGAAAGCTATGGGCTGCTCATACCCCTCCTCATTTTTCTGCAATAAAACTCCTGCTATTGTATGAGGTGATGCAAAAGAAAAGATCATGAAAGGTTTAGCATAATCTGGTCTAGCTAGCACAGGGGCTTTTGCAAAAGCATTTTTTATCCTGGTAAATGCCTCTCGTGATTCCTAGGACCATTTAACTTCATTATTCTTTTTCATCATGTCAGTTATATGTCTAACTATTTCAGCATATTTCAGGATAAACCTTCTCAGGAAATTGATGCGCCCTAGGAATACTTGTACCTCTTTCTTATTTCTGGGAAAAGCAATACCATTTATAACCTCTACCCTCTTAGGATCTATCTTCACCCCATCTTTTGTTACAATGTGTCCCAAAATTTTTCCCTCTTCTAAAGAAAATAAATACTTTTGAGGATTTAGAGAGAGACCATACCTTCTGCATTTCTCAAAGGTTCTACGCAGATGTTCAATATGCTCAATATCATTCTTTGAAAATACAGTGATATCATCGAGGTAGAATACCAGAAATTTATCTTGTTCCCAAACAAAAGCAATGTCCATGGCCCTTTGAAAAGTGTCCCCTGCATTAATCAGTCCAAAAGGCATCCTTGCATACATAAATGTACCCCATGGTGTGGTGAAAGCAGTCTTATTTTGATCTTCTGGAAGTACAGCCACCTGGTTATAACCAGAGAATCCATCCATCATTGACATCCTAGAAGCTCCAACCACCTTCTGCAGGATGTGATCCATTTTAGGCAGTGGATAATTATCCTTTAAGGGTGCTCTATTTAAATTTCTGAAATCCACGCACAACCTTATTTCCCCATTCTTCTTCCGGACAGGGACTAGGTTTGCCACCCATTCAGAGTACCTTAATGGCACAATTATTTTGGCCTTTAACAACTTCTTTATTTCCTTCTCAATAGAAGGAAGCAGCAAGGGATTTATTTGTCTGAGCTTCTACTTATGAGGCTTTGCATCTCCCTTTAGTGGAATTTTGTGTTGCATTATATTGATATAAAAAGTTTTCAAGTCCTGATAGGACCATGCAAACACATCTTTGTAAGATTGAAACAATTTCTGATATAGCCTTTTATATTCTCCTGGGATCTTCCTGGACAGTTTTACAATTTTGGGGTCAGCCTCAGTACCAAGATTCAGGTCTTTTACTTGATTTTCTTCTACCACTTTGCCTGGCTGTAGTGGGACATCATTATTTTCAAATAATCTTTCTAGAGGCACCAACCCTCTAGGTATAATGTTTCCCTTTAACTGCAGCACTTTATTACCTGCCATTTTCTCCTCCCAATTCCTTTCCGAAGTATCATCAGTCTCCTCTCCTTGATTAGCATCAATCTCCATATTGGAGAATTCTCCTACTGTTTCCAGGAATCTCTTCATATTTTCTTCATATTCAAATACCTACCAGTGTTTTATGTTATCTGGGATTGATGGTCGATAACGCACCTCAATTTCATACCTCAAAAGAGGGTTCTGAGGTGGACGAAATGTACTAGCAGCCACAACAAGGGAATCAGCCATCCTATTATGTTATCGAGGCATGAATTGGATATTGAATGCCAAGAAGAAATTCTCCACCATGTCCCAAACCTCATTCATGTAAGCTCTCAGCCGAGGATGTTTGGTTTGACACTGATTCCGGATTTGCATAACCACCAGTTCTGAATCTCCCAGAACTTTTTGACTTTGTATATTCATGTTCCTGGTTGTCTGCAATCCTAGCAGAAGTGCTTCATATTCAGCCACATTATTAGTGGCTTCATATTCTAGTTTGAAAGACAATGGGACCCATTTCCCTATAGGAGAGATCAATATTATTCCAACTCCATTACCTTCTCTTGAATTTGCTCCATCAAAATGAAGTGTCCAGATTCCTATTTCATTTCTCTCAGAGGGCTGTTCAGTCTTGATCTAGCAGAAGGATGGTTCATGAGCATAGTCTTGATCTTCTTCCAGCATCAAGCATGAGAAATATCCTTCTTTACTATAGACTGGTGAATTTACAGATTTATCAACCTTAGTCACCATCTTGACAAATCTAGTTTCCCTGTACAATCTCCTCTCTTGGCCACCAAAAACTAGGATGGTGGCATATGTTAAATCAAACTTAATAGACCCACCAATTTTTGTTCCCCAGGACCTTGACAGCAACATGCCAAAGCGTGCTGGGATATCTGCCACCACGATGTCCATTACCACACTTTTTGTTGGGATTTGTGCCAAATTGACCACCAAATCCTTGATCATCCCCAAGCATTTAACTCTTTTGGAATCAAATGAATAGAGGTCTTTGTATGGACGGGTGATTTCTAATCCTAGTTGTTCCATGACTAAAAAAGGTAGTATATTATGGGAAGCTCCAGAACCTAACATACATTTATGTAATAGCAGGTCATGAATCACTAGAGATACATAAAAGGGAGGAGTAGAAGCATCTAATTCCTCAACATGTGGACCAAAGACAACCATGGGTCTTTCTTCTTGAAGGTTGAGACTATCTGGAGTGAGTAAATCTTCTGGAGGGAGCATGAAAGAGGTGACTTGAGATTAATATGCAAGTTTCTTCAATAGTTCAGTCAAGGGGATTAGGATTTTGACTTTCTCAAGTTCCTTTTTCAAACTGAAAACAAGAGAAGATTTTTCTATTACGACCTCTTTTGGCTCTTTATTTTTAGCTGAGGGTTTGACTTCTTTTGACACAGACTTAACATTAGGGGGAATGAATCCTTTTGAAGAGGAAGGAATTTGATTATTAGACTACAAAGTTTTGTTTAGGGGGCCCTTATCTTTATCTGTGGCCTTCTAGATTGTAGACTCCTTCTGAGTAGGTGCTTCCTTCTGGGGTAAATCCTCTTCTTGATCTTGAGTACGAGTCCTCTTCCTAGAATATCTGAGATCATATCTTCTATTGAACTGTACTTGCATGAAATCAACAAATTGTTTACAATAATGATCGATTTCTGCTTCTTTTGTGTCTCTGGTCTTTTCTTCTTCTTGCAATGAGCACTCAACTCCATCATTTCCTTGCAAAGTGCATTCTTCTCCATCGCTATTTGAAAAGGCAAGATTGCAATCCTCCAGTCCATAGGCAGTGTCTTCAATATAATCATATGTTGGACCTTCCAGGTACAATGGGTGTGGTACCTGATCTTGTTGTTCCTTTGCTTCCCTTGGAAATATTTGCAGGGGTGGTTTCCTATACTGAGGATTATAACCTCTATTTTGATCATTGTGGAAATTCTTGAAGGCTGAATTCTTGGCCTCCAATTCAAGCTTGACCATTTTCTTAATTAATTTTCTCATTTCTTCAATTCTGTCATTTGCTGAGTCTCTGTCTTAGTAGGAGGTAGATACCTCCTCTTTTCCCCTTCTTCTAGTATCTTGTTCATATTTTCCCTTTGATTTGCGAGTGGAGGCAAAGTTTTCTCCCAATTCTAGTGCATCTGACTGAGCATCATCCAGAGTAGCAGGTTTTCTTTCTCTGAGAGAGAAACCAAATTCTGAATCAAAGGTTGCTACAAAAACAACTCTAGCAGTAGTTTGATGAGGTTTCATATCAGCAGGAAGACTCAGATACAATTTTTTAAATCTTTAGATAAATTCTGACACCCCTTCATTATGTCTTTTCTTGAGTGTATTAAACTTAGTAAGACTATGTGCATGGTCTTTCTTCTCTCCCCATTTCCTGAGAAAAGTGTCTTCCATATTTTCCCAAGTGGTAATAGAACGGCCTGCCAATGTATTAAACCATTTTCGAGCTTCCCCATCAAGATATTGGACAAACAACCTTAACACCACATCTAAATGTTCCACATTAAAATTCTTTGTGAAAGCACAGAAGACCTCAAGATTTTTTTGAGCATCAATCTCGTTTTCCCCATTGAATCGGGGTAAAATCTTCAAATAATCTTGTGGCATATCATTCAACACTTGGGGTAATGCCAGAGGAGCATATTTATTTAGCAAGAAGCCTGGAACATTTTCCATTGGAGGAGGTGGGGGTAATGCAATAGTTTGATGAGTAAGAGGAGGAGGAGGAGGAAGTGGAATATGAATAACAATAGGAATATACTCGACTGCATCTTGAGGTGTTGAGGGAAACAATGGTCTATTGATAGCAGATACTTCAGTGAATTCTTTGACCTCTTCAACCTCAGGAGTAGGATGAAAATTATCTTTAAATTGGACACCTCCTCAGGGTGGACTATCTGAATAATAATAAGCAGTATCTCCAATGGTGGAGTCGGGATCTGGCACTTCAGCTTCTTGAGAAGAAGAGGATGGAAAGTATTCAATAGACAATTCAGGGATTTCAGAGTGGACTGATTTTCTTTCCTTCCAATTTCTTCTATGTATGATATTTTCAGGGTCAGACACTAAAGGTGTCTTTGGCTGAGACATATATGACCTCAAGCGTGGCTTACGAGGAGCCAGGACTGCAAATAGATTTATCAAATAAACAAATGTGGAGTCGCCAAGGTGAGGGATCTACAACTCTTAACTCTCCATACTCACCTACTTGAAGAGTGAATTAGATTTTTTCAAGGCCCAGGGATTTAAAATTTCTCAACTTCGTTCCCCAGCAACGGTGCCAGAAAGATGTTGTCGTTCCTAGAGACAACCTAGAGTTGTGATAGACCAGTGCCTAGGACATCTTCTATAGTAAGGAGAAAATGGTATGACAGAGGTAGTCATCAATAAAAAGCTCTCATGCTATCTCTTGTAAAACAAGGAATATTAATCTGAATGGGACCAAGACCTTCAGAAACTGACACAGAGAAGGAATACTGCAGAGGAAAGATGCGAAAATTCCAATATAAAGCAACAAACAATTCAGAGACAGCTTACTATAAAGAGGGCCAATTCAGAAATACCTCACAGAAATAAGTTATCAAAGGGTGTATGTAGTGAATGAAATGTTGAGGAGCTGATATCTAGATACACAATACCACCATGCATGGGCTTACCAATCTAAGAATCCACACATGACAATAGTGTTTTAAAAACACCCTCCCAAAGCAAATAATATAGTAGAAATACGGTTTAGATGAATAGTGGAACAGAATATCATGCATGAGCCATATTTAAAGCGCTTGACTAATTCGAGCATGGGTATCAACTAGGATAAATCCATACCAAAAATTAGTGAGCCACTCGCATTCCAAAGCATGATACAGGAAGGATAGATGAAATGAAATGATCTATTAAAATAACACATAAGAGAAAGTTACAGACTGTGAAATACCAAAGACCAAAATCCTCTTTAACAGATGAAACTCCTCCTCAATGAGACCCTATGGGCTCTGAGCCTTCATACAAGAGTTCTACAAAATGTATACAAAAATCCTTTCACTACACAATTTTCTGATAAGATCTGGAACCCTAGATAATTTGTTCTTCGGGAGCTTTATAGGAGAACAAGAAAGCTCCAAAAGGGAGTAGGTGATGAACATTTAATTTGCCTAATTAAAACAAAATGGCAAAAGCGTGCACGCCCATACTGCTTGATGACTTTGTAGTGTTGTTTTTACCCTGCTACCTGCTTACAGAAATAAATGCGCTGGTTAGAAAACTCTTCAGGAACACGACAAAGGAATAAAATCACATAGACATTCTTTCCTTTCCCGAAGAGAAATGGTGCTGAAAAGAAAGCTTTAGAGTATGTTTTCTGCGAATGGTACCCTCTGCCTTCAAAACCCTGAATTACGGCTTAAAATATTTAATGCTGAGTGTTGAATTCCTCTGATCTCCCACTAATACTCTACTGCTCCATCAATGCCTCCACCTGCGCAATCTGTGCTTTGAATAACTCTGGAGGGTTTGATAGATTTTTACCCTGCTTCTTTAATGGGAGTCTTGTCGCAACAACCTCCCAGGACTTTATTTATGGTTTCAGCTCCTGAAAAATGATCCTTTCCTGTATTTTTTCCATTGTAATTAAGAGCTGTGAAACATGGAAATTTATCGCCGCTCGTACCCTTCAAAACACACAAAATAGTCAAGGAAAAAAATGCGTGGGGATGGCGATGCAGTGGGGATGAATTTGTAGCAACACGACATGATGAAACGACAGAAGTATGTGGGGGTGGTGACGAAAAAATGCAGAGAAATGGCGGAGAAATTCTTGGGTAGGGGTCGGAGGAATGCATGAGATTTAACATAGATAATGGATGTTTGACCTTTGAATAGGAATATATATGGGAGACGGATGAATGCACGACAGGAGCACGTGGAATGATGACTTGGAGAAATGGGATCAACAGTGCCACATGAAAATTATCTGGACCATTCGTTCTCGAGACAAGATCAACGGCTAAAACTGTTTCGGAGGGCAATGGACTATGGGCCAGGGGCGCGATTGATTTGGACTGACACTCGTGCAGCTTCGGAGTGCGACAACCATTGGATGAAGACCTACAGATCGGATGACTGTTATGAATATCACATCATGACTTAGGACGAAAGATAACGTGCGATGGAGGGTGGTTTTGGGGTCGTACGCAGAGACACGTGGCGAGCGCTGTATGAAATCGCTCCAATTTGAGAAATACCGTCCACCTCCGAAAGATGATGCGATGAAAACCACTGGTTTCTTGCATAGAGAGCAAGTGCGGGGACCACTGGGACAGGTAGGCTGCGGACCGTTGATTTAACAAGATGATCAGACGGTGGACAGACTATTGAAGTGGTGGATGGATGATTGCGAATGCCGTCCGATCTGTACAGATCGACAGTTGAAGATGTTCCTGATATGTATTTGCGGTAACCACCTATAGGACTAGCGCTCGGTTCCGACTGTCAGTCACGTGGAGGAAGAGGAGTAGAGGCTTGGCCGAAGGGGCTAGGCCTGATAGATTTTCGAATATATGATCTGTGGCCTTTTATAATGTAATTTGGGGGCGGGAAAGGCAACGATAGGCATAAAAATGACTTTTTAAGGCTGAAAGAGGGGATTTGAGAGGTTTAAGCCAAATTGCTTGTGAAAAATTTATAGGTAGTTGATTATGATCAACACCTTATAGCATAGTTTCTCTTCCAGATCTACGTTATTCTTGTAGGTGTTGTTGTAGGGAGTTTTGGTGCACCATTTGGAGAGGTAGTTTCCAAGTGTTGGGGATCTGCCCTTCACTTTGAGATCCATTGGAGGATATATATATTCTATATTTTAGATTTGATCTGCATATTTCTGAATACTACTAAATCAATGAATATTTTTGTAGATATGCATTCATAAATCTTAGATCTACTGCTTGTACTTGGTGTAATTCTCAAAACCCCAAGGGGATCTGAAAGAGGAGCCTTTCTAGTGTATGGATCTGTTATGGATTTGAATTTTCATACACATATCTGCTCTAGATCTAACATGTAATCAACAGCAGTTTGCAGCCCAATAAAATAACTCTATCAAGGCATTTTCAATCTATACATGTGGTTGCAGCACCTCTTTTGATGGATTTTCTTCTATTGATGTCTTTTATTTCTAGCTATGCATCTTATGGGCCTCATTATACATCTATTTTGCTGTTGTAAATACTTTTGAAGAGCATTTTGTTGGCCTCCTACTTTTCTTTAGATGAAATATGTTATTCTACTGCATATCTGTCTTGAATTGCTACATTTCCCATTTGGGAATATTCCAATTTATATCTTGTATGAATTTTGCAGCAAGATTTAGATTAGAAGGCTCAGAGAATGTCTTTTCACTTGTAGTCCAAGTATGTTTTCACTGTGTCAGCATGTGATTTCCACCTCAATTTTATGAAAATTCTTTCTACCTATATGAATTCTTGACTTTCACAATACCACACTTTCTTAGTGTTTACTTTTGGGATTGACCAGAGCTCCTTCTTATACTTCTCTATCCTCTACATCATTCAACATGTTTTATGCAACTTAGGAACATATCCTATTGTCAACAATTTTTTCATAACATGGATCTTTTCCATTTCTTCATGCCACTAAGCCTCTACTATCTATGCATGTCTTTGTTGTCACTTTTTTTGTTCCCTTTAATAATCCACTACTCTTTCCATCACTAATCTTCAAACAACGTATGAAATTGACTCTAGATTCACTCTACCATAAGGTCCTTCTAATGTTCCAACCCACATGTAGGGCTCATGTTTCCATTTAAATGGGGCTTAGCAACATACACCTTTCCACCATCAATATTTTTATCCATACTAGTATTTCATTTATCGATATCTGTTAATTTTTGGTTAAAATGTTCTTTGCTTATGACAGTTACTTCAATGTTCCATATTAGCCCATTTATCGATCCATATTATTTCCACTGGAAATCACATAAATCATTACCATATTGACAGTAACTAAAGAAAGAACATAAACAATAAATGTTGAAGACAATCCAAGGTAAGATAACACAAGAATATGGCTCAAGTCAAGGAAAAACCCTAAGATGGGGAAAAACCTTGATCAATTCTTCTTATTATTAGAATCAAATGTTCAACAAAGAGAGAGAGTACAATAATTCAAATTCAAGGTTCACTTTCCAATTTGAAGTTCCAATATCACAACCCTTATATAAATAGATAGCCCAAACACAGTTGTAATTCTGGAGCAATCAAATTCCCCCTCTTAAGCTAGTTTCATAATGTTGAAGAAGCTTGGCCTGGTTAGAGATACTTATAGTTCATCAAGGAGATACTATAAACTGCCAACTCTGACCAACCATCCATATAGCATTCAAGGCTACATGAATACATCATATCTTACAATCAAAGGTGTTGTAGTTTATTAGTGTTGTGTGTTTCTCCTGGTTAGGGAATGAGGCACACTGCTACAGTCCTCCCAAACACACTAAAAATAGCCTTTTATTGTTGTGACCTCTCTCCAAGACAAATTTTCCTCATTCTTCTATATATCTAAGCTTAATCTAGCCCCAAAACAAGGCTCCACGTAAACCAACCTTCACCAAAATAGGACTATGGTCTACATGGGTATATGGTTACTCTTTCATCCCATTTTTCAATAAGATAAGTCCTACAACCTACTTGAGAAAGGATCTTGTAGGTACAATTCACCTAAGAGAGAGATTTCTTACCAAAAAAATGTACCCAAACACTCTAGCGCTTCCGTTTTGGTTGCGGTCAGCCTTGGGATATCTCAGACCTCCAACAGAAGATAGATATGGCCAAAAGAGTCCTCAAATAATACCAAAATTACCCCTAACAGACTCAAACTCATGCCTAAGGAACTCCTCCCATGAAGTAGGCCAACCATGACATCAACCTTGCCCTTCCTTCTTCATTGGATTCAACTTCCTTCTATGACCATTTCAAAGAGAAGAAAAATGTGTAGTGGATGATAAAATGATGTGGGAGGACACTCCCTTTTATAGAAGATGGAGATGGGTTCCACTTGATTAATTAACCCCAAGCCAACCTTGATAAATGGCACATGTTCGGGCTTGATTAAAAAACACATTTTTCCTTGACCAAATTTGATGATCTTTAGGTCAATTTTAGTCCTCTCGAAAAGAGGAATTCAATGAAATAATCATCTTTGTCAAATGGGCATTCTAAAGTGGAATTTGGCCCTAGTTTTCAATTTTAACACTCCCTTTCAACTAGGGATAATTCCACTTGCATAGTTATCCATCATCATGCCATATTGATATCATGAACTATCTTTGCATCTCGTCTCAAATTTGTTGAACATTAATATAGATAAAGGTAATACTCCCAAATTTTCACCTGATATTCGGAATATTAGAGTTCTTAATTTTCTTAATGAATTAAGTACATAAAAGGGTGGAGGGACCCATAATCCTCAATATGAATAAATATCCAATTTTTGCGTGTGAATGTGGATTAATTAATCCTAGATCTACATAATGAGGTAGTTGAGAAACTACTAATGTAAATGGAATTGGAGTTCATGTCTCATTAATGAGATAGATCATGGAGGTTGACACAGTCAACTAAGACCTTGAAGAGGTCAAACAGAAGATCATGGAGCATTCATGATAAGATAATGGGATAAAGTGATGGAGGAATTTGTGCAATTAATGCACACATGATGGAAAGGGTGTACATTTCACCTATACATGATGTATGACTTGGCTAGACAATGCAATAAAACATGGAGGATCTTGTCCACATGCACAACGCAGTTTAGATGAGGGCCTAGGCATGGGAAGGCTCAAACACTATATAAAGAAGATGAAAACAAGAATCAAGACATGCTTGAGATTATTTATGTTGAGGATATTTTTAGATTTGGAATTGTCATGTGACATTCCATTGCTTTCTTGGGCTGTTTAGCAGAGATTGTAAGTGTTGTTTAGCAAAGGGTGTTCCTGGTCGGGAATCCCACATCTTTCTTTGAGTAGCTCTAGAAAGAGTATTGTACTTTGTTACACCATTTTTTGGTCATCTAACCTGTTACTATTATATGGACCTAAGTACACCATGTAAGACCAATTTTACCCTAAGTAAAATTGCCTTCACTATGAAAAATAAATTACTAAACCACCTTTATTAAGTTATTTATGGTCTAAACAGGAAACCATAAGAGAAAATATTAAATAAATCTACATTTATTTGATTTTCCTCAAGGAATAATTAGTTAAACAACAATTTAATTAATATTTCTGGTTATATTTAACCCAAGACAGGAAAATTAATTAGATAAATCATTATTTATCTTATTATTTTCTAGGAATAATTATTTAAACCTTATTTAAATAATATTCCTTGTTAAATATGACTAAAAAATTTATAAATAATTAAACAAATCATTATTTATTTGATTATTACTGAACCACATCCTTAAAATAATGAATAAATCATTTATTTAATTACTATTTACAAATAAAGGGATTTGACCCAAGTGAAATTCCTTTTCATTCCAACAAATATAATAAAATATTCCATAAAAGTTGGATCTTGATTTGGTTAATAACATTTTATTTATGTACCAATATCTAGACTAACTCAGGATTTTTTTATAAATAGAAGGGTTTTTCCATTCATTCACTACCTTTTGTTGCCTAAAGATCACTCTGGATCTATACTTTTGGTCTGACTTTGATCCACCATCATAGTCATATTTTGCTACCATTTTTTTCTAGGTTTTCTACACCATCAAGAGAGAGGGATTTTAGATCTGAAGTGCTGAGGACTTACAAGAATGCATCCCATTGAGGAGAACTCATAACATCCTTCCATGTTTTCCTCCCAGGTGCCATTAATACAAAATTCATTCAACATATTCTTGTCTTGTCTATTGGATGCATGGAGTAAATCTTGTTCTATTTACTGCTTAATGTCTTTTAATGCATAGATATAGATTTTTGTAGCATTTATCTTGATCACCTAATTGCATATCTAAGGATATTGGCATCCATATTTGCTGTTAGGGTTTTTTGTTATGCACAACTAAAGTGGTATTTTTTCGTACACTTGCAATTAATATTCATACTAACAACTGGCAACTTCACACGGGTTTACGATTATGACCACTGTATTTTTTTAGATCCCTGCATATCCAGCTGCTTCAAACCCTAGGATTTCTCTTCAGCCTCTTGTTTTTCTTTTCCTAATGTTTTTTTAACCTGTAAAACCCTAAAACATTAAAAATTATAACTTCCATGTGTTTTCGGACCTATTGCGCAGGTGGAAGACATCGGTCGTAGCTGAGATGACACATTCTGTTGAAATCTACCACTGAGAGTTTCAAAAGTGCAGGTCACACTTTTTGGCCCTAAACCTATGACCTGGAGCATCAGGAAGTGGAAATCTGCTCAAAAACTGTGACCTATGCAAGAAATGAGTCAGAAACTACGACCTCATTTTTTTGCGGGAGTGTTTCAAAAAGTTTTTTGGGTTTGTATGAGCCTTTGTTCAGGGTTGTCTGACCTCTGTCTCCACCCGTTTTAGACCTATGCTTGTTTTTTTTTTCTCAACTAAGTGGGAACCTAGCCCCCTAGGGCTTCAGTACCCTCCACTTTTCATGGAAGAGTTTTTTCTATTGTAGGTTGTCTGAAATTTCAGTGTGTTCAGCCATTTTTCAGATTTGATACATTACCTTCAGATCGACTTTAGATTGGTTATTTATCCATCCAAAACACCTCCATTATTTTTGTTTGTGTTTTTCCTCTAGGGTCACCTCTGCTTCCCTCCGAGACATATCCTTTCACCACCTCATTTACAACGATCTATCCTTTGATTTTTTTTGTTTTTTTGTACCAATTTCTAGCAAATCTGACCTTTAGATCCCTATCCCTCCTGACCTTAGATCTATTGGCTATTTTAGTGTGTTTTGAATAAATTTTTTTTCCCACCTACAAACTATTTGTGGAGAGGCTCGCCTCCTTGGGTTTGGATTTTTGCATTATTAGCTGTTTATTTTCTGTTATTTCAGTTTCATATACTGTTATTTGCAGGTTTATTTGCAACCATACAACACACTTTTTATTTTTCTCTACAAATGTCTGGGTTTAAAAATTAAAATTTAGACACTTTACACACACACCCTAAGCAAAAAAGAGCTTGGTTAACAAGGCCAATAAAATACTCTAAAACATTGAAATCAATTGATCCTACACCTCTCTGCCTTTGTTTCGACATTGTAATCAGTTGATCCTGCACCTCCCTGCCCTTGTTGGTCTCTTTTTCCTTTGTGCTGTGTTTTTTTCGTCATCATTGTGCCACTAAGGCATTTATCCTGGAGACTTCTTGGCCTTCATCCTTAGTTTCTGGTAGGAAGACTTACTTCTCCGCATAAGATTTGATTTATTCCTCCACTGAGTTCGCACTCCGACTCTTCTTCTGGTTCATTGGGTTCTTCTTCTCGTTCCGCCCCCAATTCTCCTCCCGTTGCCTTCACTATGTCTGGTTCAGGACCTAACACTGGTGGTAACCCCAGCCCTGATGTTGGGAATACTACTAGTGGGACCGCAATGGACACTACCCTGACTTCTCCCTTGCTCCCCTATATGGCAGGCCTCAGTCTTCCCGATTTTGACCAGTTGATAAATGACCCTATACACCATAATGTTGGTTGGCCTGCAATGCAAACCAAGCTCCCTTCCAATATCCCTAAGTTTGAAGGTCTTGCTGGTGAAGATCCTACAAATCATGTTCGATCTTTCCACATGTGGTGTTCATCTAACTCTATTACTGATGACTCTGTCCATCTTCAGTTGTTCCAACGTACACTTACTGGTAAAGCGTCTAAGTGGTATGTTGACCAGGCCTCATCCTCTCATACCACCTTTGCGACTCTTGCTTGGGCTTTTCTGTCTTACTTCCAGCTTCCCCTCCGTTATGACACTGGTACCGAACTTTTGATTTCTTTCCATCAATCGTTTGCGACTTGCCTATTCGATCATGTCCAGGAATGGCAAAGAAGAAAGAGCCTATGTCAAGCCCCCACCTTTGAAGACCGTGTCTACATGGACTAGTTCGTTAGATCTCTCTTGCTTGCTATCGGCAAGGATGTCGCATCGCATTTCCCTTAAACCGAAGAAGCCTCTCTCTAGATTGCCTTAAAATCTGACCTGATATATGCTCATTCAGGTTATGTTTATACCATTCTACCTGATCTTCACAGATCTGGTGGTGCCAATGCACTGGGGGCATCTCATGCCACCGACGATACCATTGGAGCTCTCTCTCATCCATATTCTCAACCTCCTATGGGCTATGGTTTTCCTCAAAGGAGGGCTGGCACCTCCAGCACCTTTCCCCCTCCTGGTGGCATGTATCTAGGATACCACATGCCTCCTCCTTTTGCCCAACCTCTTGTTTACCACACTATTACCCAACCTCATTATTATCCATATCTGTGTCCTGGTGATCCAACTCCTCCAACATTAGCACCTTCACCTCCCTTTCCTTCTCAACCCCCGCAACAGCAACCACCGCCCCCTCAGGGGCAGGTGTATGCATAGCAGGGCGCGACTAATCCTCCTCCTTCCAAAAATAAGAGGAAAGGCACTCAAAATAAATATGCCCCCGGTAATCCTAGACATAATCAAGGTAATGCTCCTAACATCGCTAACTAGCAACAGGGCACTCAGCCCAAGCAAGACCAGCTTGTTCACACGAATAAGCCTTGTTCATGTTGTGGTGTTTTTGGTCATTACACGCATGATTTTCCTCTTCTACCACAGATGCGGCAGATGTGGGAGTCTCAAGCAGTATTATGAGGACAGCAAGCCTCCTCTTCCGTCCCTCCTAGTCCTGCACCTAGTCAACTGACTGTTCTTACTAACCCTTTCCCTTAGCAAGGATTTTTGGCTACCCAACCACCTAAAGGTCAGGTGGCCACTCAACCTCTTCCATCTGGTACCTCCGATTAGCAGATTATCATGATGAAATCTGATCAACATGTTATCATTGACCTCAACCTTCAGACTTGGTCCCATCAGTACAACAAGCCTCTCGCTACGCCTGTCCCCGAGCCACCTTCTTCAGGTCCTACAGAGCCTCTTTCGACACTTAATGGTCCCTTGTAGATCCCTCAGCCTAAGGCAGAGGTTCATACCAAGATCCCTAAGGGACCACTACACCGAAATATTGCTTCTAGCAAATTTTCCCATTCGTATAGTATAGTAGATGATTTGGCGCAATCTCCTGTTGTCGTCTCAATGCTAGAAGTCCTCCAGTCGTGTCTTCACAACAAAAATCTCTACTATCTACCATGGGCGTTGTAGACCCTGCCGATGATCACTTGATTGTATTCGATTTCGACTGGTCAGAACATCCCCCTCTTCCTACATCCGTTGCTTTCCAAATCCTAGTCAAAATCCAAAACCCCAACGTTTCCCGGTGTATCATTGATGAGGGGGCATCTGCCTATGTGATGTCCACTTTGGTTTGGAAGCAACTTGGATCACCTGAGTTGGCTCCTTCCATGATCACTCTCCGAGCATGGGATGGCCATGCGTCCCAGCCCATTGGCCTATTCCGCAATTGTCCTATTACTCTTGCGGGAAAGACTGTTTGCGTTGACGTAGAAGTCATTGATGCCCCCTTAGACTACAACATTATATTGGGTCGTAGCTACAACTATGTGATGTCTGATGTCCCATCTGCAGTCTACTACAAGATTTCCTTCCCTCATAACGGAAAGATAGTCACCATTGATCAGTTGACATATTATGAACTGAAGTCTCAGACCTCCCCTGAGTCTACCATCTCTTCAGTGGCCAATAAGCAAACTGTTGATCCTTTGACCAGTGTCTGACCCAGAGTCTACAAAGACTCCTCTTTACTTGGTACATTCCCTGGTCTTCCTCCTCCTATCTCTAATCCAATCTCATTGAATTTTTGCATGATGAAATCATCTCAGGCTGCCCTTAAGTGGCCCGCTTCGACTAGTCAACAGCCTCCTTGCCCTCTGCAGCCTTCTCTAGCCCTTCGATTCAGCCCTCTAGACCTTCTCCTCCCGGCCCTTCACCTTCAGCTGGTATTCATGAGCCTCTTTATCCTTCTGGAATGGTTCCTCCAGGCCTTAACCATCTTAGAGTTGTCCTGCCTAGCCATTACCCCTCCAGTCAGATACCGTTTCTAGCTCCCCCTCCCGGAGTCTACACGGTACCTGTTATGGCTACCCTCTCTCTTCCTAACATGACCCTGTGGATTCCCATCTGGTACCTTAATCCTCCAGCTGCTACCCCACCTGGTAAACCCAAACCTTATCTTGCTTTGACCTTAATTCAACCAGTCCCTATGATTTCATCCGTTGCTATAATGCCTCAATCACCTCAACAGGAACCATATCCTTTTGCGACCACTTCGGGTAAGAAGGGAAAAGCTCACAAGAGGGCATAAAAAGACAAGGATGCCCCAACAAACCATGCTCCTCCTCAGCCTCCAAAGTGTACACCTCCGTGTGCTTTGTGTGATGCTGTCAGTCATGCCACCCATAATTGTCCTGAATTACCTCATCTCAAGCCCATGGTTAGCGAAGCATTTCCAGAGACTGATATCCCAGAGGTATATGTCACTATACCTGATTCAGTCCTGAAACTCAAGTCTTTGTGCACAAATCACCCCTATGCTTTGTGTGATTTCCATGGCCACTATAGTTACCTCTGTTCTCGCCTCAAGGACTTTCGCACCTCTCTAGTGGAAATTCA
This sequence comes from Pinus albicaulis, assembly GCA_034641835.2. NCBI lineage: Eukaryota > Viridiplantae > Streptophyta > Pinopsida > Pinales > Pinaceae > Pinus > Pinus albicaulis. The sequence goes on along the minus strand of CM076579.1, from coordinate 287,922,057 downwards.
CCAATTCGAGGCCAAGTGCAACGAGTCCACCACTCCCTTATTTATGAGTTTTGATTTGGTAGAACTAGAGGACACATCCACTCCCATAGACATTCCCCCTCCGGATGTCGAAATGACAGAGTCTTTGGCCACTATCCACTACCTGTCATCATCTATGATATCCTCGGTGGAAGACCCCCTTGGGCCTTACCCTTCTGTTTCGCCTGACCTCCCTTCAGCGATCACCTTGGGCTCAACATCAGTGGATCCTTCATCTAATTTTTTTTTTTCACCCCTTGTGATGATGCACATGTGAACCTCTCATCTCATGATGATGAGTCAGGTAGCTTCGCTGCATCAGGTGGTCTTTTTTCCACCAGTCACCCCATCTTCTATTACGATGACAACATTATGGAAGGAGTCGCCACCCCTGACTTTATCAATCCCCCCTTACATCAAACCCATGTATTCGAACCACATACACCTTGTGGCCATTACATTGACACCCAATGTTTGGGTAAGGGGGCACCCATATTTGAGAGACCAGGAGAAGCAACTCTCCACAATTCTCCCAGTTTATCTGGTCATGTTGACTCTAGTACCATTATTCTTCCACATTTATAAGAACCTCTAGAGTCACATATCACTTCAGATCACTCTAGGGATGATACCCCTTATCATTCCTTCATCTTACATCAACAACCCAGTCCCTTCGACATTATTGTTGACCAACCTGTGAGTTTTATAGGAGAGCATCCATTCACTATCTCCAAATCCTTTTTCTTGGGATACTGACACCATGTATGCAAACCCAAAAACTTAAGTCCATTTTCTTCATATATGTAGTACCAAAAGAGATTGGTAATCCTCCATTCCCTTTCTTGAACTGCATTAACCAAAACGAAAACAAATGGTGCACCACATCATTAAAATGTTTTTAGATTCCACCTTTATAAATACATTTTGGCATGACAATAACATGCTTAGGGCCACCTATTCCCCTCAACCGTAAAAATCCTAGCTCTCAGCCAAAAACAACACTGAAACCCCCTTTCTCTGACAGGTTGCACTTTTCAAGTCATTTCATGGGACAAGTCGCAGTTTTCTACCCAGTACCTGCTACCCAGGTCGTAGAATAGACCCCAAAACGTGTGAGCTGGCCTGTTCATGAGCTTTGGGTACCTAAATTAAACTTTCATTCCACTAAAATGAATGAATAGGGTTAGGCCTCTTACCTGCAACAGATGGATCTTGATTCCAATGGTCAGTTTGTCTGCTTTGATCGCCGCAAGATTTAGGGCCTTCTCTCCTGTCCACATTCACCATAGCTCCACATGCAAATGAGTGAATTTGGAGGGAAATGCCTTATTAAAAGAGAAACCCCTGATGTTTTCTTTCACCTATTGCGGCCAAACCGTAGCTCAGTTTGTTAAACTATCTGTACCATTGGTAAGCTCTCACCAACCCTCAAATGGGTATCTTTTTGTTTTTCATGATTTGATACTTCACTAGGACACATTTTGTCCACGAAGGGTCACTTGACCACTCCTGAAAATAAAATTTCTTCACTTGCAACACTTGTACTTGGGGCACCACTCTGCCTCCATACTTGTCCATGCTCAGGTTTATTTTTGTCATGAGTTACCATCTTGTACTCATGTTTATATGGTCCCCATTGGACCTTTACTGTGTGGCAGCACCATCGTTTCACCCTTTTTTAGAGCATCCAAGTTGAGTCATCATCGCATTCATGGAGTCTATCCCGAGTCCCTTTGTATCCCACTATAGTCCTCCATCCTTCATTGCTTGGTCCCTCTCTTGCATCGCACATTACGACCTTTAGTCCCACTGTCCCCTATCCCTCATGATATTGTTTCAGTCGTTGCTAGGTAATTCATGCCCTTTATGCTCCAACAAGGGAATTCGTCCGTCCGCTACTCAGTACCCCCCATTTCATCATCACCCCTGGTGTCCATCTATCAATCGCTCTACTATTCTCTCCTGTGCCTTAGTTGGGGACCTCTTATTGCCTCACCTATGGCGGACCTCCTTCTGTCGACATTAGATCATTTATTCCAGAAGACACGTCTAGAGGGCAGTGTACCTTGGTTTCAGCTTCCACTCTTTTTCGGTGCCTTAGTTTAGGCAAAGGGACTCCTTATAGCCCTTTGACTTGATTTTTTCTTAGATCCATCTCCTTATAGCATGATCGAGATCCGTATACTTGATGGTTCAGTGATGCAGTAGATTGGACCGGTGATTCCCTGGTGTGTGTGAGATGTTTCAGCCCTCATGAGGGGGTGGCCCTACAGGTAGCCCCCCACATGCTTGGATGACATATTCATTACAACCTTTGATGCAAATCCATATATTTGATGATGTCAGCCTTAGCCACTTGCAACGCCTTTTTGTTTGCATGTATCAGTCATATTTTCAGAGCCCTTTCCTGTTTACAGGGGCATTTGGGTTGTATTTGTATCTCATGTACTCAGATATTATTGTATAAGGCTTGGTTTTTACCCAAGCACAGTATGTATGTGTGATTCATTATCATATTTTTATCTGGCTCATTTTTATGCCATCATGTACTATATAGTTTAGTCCCTTGTTTACTTGATGAATTATTCTTTGTACTTTGTCTCGGCGGGCATAGGTATGCCTCCCCCACCGCCTACAGCACAGGTACTCACTCATAAAAGAGACTTGTTGCACTTGTAAGTCTCGCATCCTCAGGGTCTTATCCTTTAGCACTTTTGACTACCTTATATTTCTCTCTCTCTGACTTCCCCTTCGGTGTCTAGTGATTGAGTTCTTACAACGTGCTTCGGTCATATGATTAGCTCCTAACGCTCGCACTCTGGGGGGCAATCTGTTACACCATTTTTTGGTCATCTAACCTATTACTATTAGATGGACTTAAGTACACCATGTAAGACCAATTTTACCCTAAGTAAAATTGCTTTCACTATGAAAAATAACTTAGTAAACCACCTTTATTAAGTTGTTTATGGTCTAAACAGGAAACCCCATGAGGAAATATTAAATAAATCTACATTTGTTTGATTTTCCTCAATGAATAATTAGTTAAACAACATTTTAATTAATATTCCTAGTTATATTTAACCCAAAACAGGAAAATTAATTAGATAAATCATTATTTATCTTATTATTTTCTAGGAATAATTATTTAAACCTTATTTAAATAATATTCCTTGTTAAATATGACTAAATCATTTATAAATATTTAAATAAATAATTATTTGTTTGATTATTACTCAACCATGTCCTTAAAATAATGAATAAATCATTTATTTATTTATTATTTACAAATAAAGGGATTTGACCCAAGTCAAATTCCTTTTCCCTCCAACAAATATAATAAAATATTCCATAAAATTTGGATCTTGATTTGGTTAATAATATTTTATTTATGCACCAATATCTAGACTAACTCAATATTTTATTATAAATAGAAGGGTTTTTCCATTCATTCACTACCTTTTGTTGCCTAAAGATCACTCTGGATCTATACTTTTGGTCTGACTTTAATCCACCATCATAGTCATATTTTTCTACCATTTTTGTCTGGGTTTTCTACACCATCAAGAGAGAGGGATTTTAGATCTGAAGTGTTGAGGACTTACAAGAACCCATCCCATTGAGGAGAACCGGTAACATCCTTCTATTTTTTCCTCCTAGGTGCCATTAATATGTTTTCATTCAACATATTCTTGTCTTATCTATTGGATGCATGGAGTAAATCTTGTTTTATTTACTGCTTAATGTCTTTTAATGCATAGATCTAGATTTTTGCAGCATTTATCTTGATCACCTAATTGCATATCTAAGGATATTGGCAGCCATATTTGCTGTTAGGGTTGTTTTTTATGCATAGCTAAAGTGGTATTTTTTTGTACCCTTTCAATTAAGATTCATACTAACATACTTCATTCTACATCAAGCATTGGTGCCATTTATATTTTCCTACTTTATGCAGAACATCCATATTTAGAAATTGCAAATTTCTGAAGATTAGCTTGGAAGGTGGAGGTTGTCTTCAGTATTTCAGCTAGAGAAATGGTGAAGGTTTATTCGTATCACCTTGGGCTTAAATATCAACATTTCCATAGCTTCATATCAGATCTGGCATTGGGCAAAAATTTATTGACCTCCTAACAACAGTAGTTCCATCCAGAATTACGTTGTCCATTTTGCAGATCCAAAAGGAGGAAGGAAGTTGCTATCATTTCAGCTAGTAATCCTGTGAGGGAACATTCCCTCACCTTGCCATCAGTATTTCCATCAGCCTGGAGTTTATTGCAGCAAATTTCAACAGGAAGAAGGCCTCTCTTTCCCTTACGGTGCAATTTCTATGAGTAGTTGTGTTGCAGCAGCTGGAATCATTATTGAGGATTGAGAAGCTAGATCTAGAGCTTCTAGCTTGTAGATCTGAAGGAGGGATCAACTCTTCAAGCTTAGATATGATCTTGTGACATATCAGCCATTTATTTTTCAGATCTAGCTTCAGATCTATAATTTCCAGGAGATCAAGGCTCAAATCCTAGGAGGGTGATTTTCCAAAGTTGTAGATCTTGAAAATCCTTTCTGGGTTATCTTGCGAACCCATCACATTGGCCAGATCTTGAATCTTGAAATCATGAGAGCCTCAGATTTCAGTAGATCTGAATTTTCTTTTCATCCTGTAGTCGTATATTCATATTCTGCTAAATGGACAACGTAGTATTTGCTTCCAATATCTCTCCAACTACTGTTGGCAATATGATGCAATATGTTGTCCTTGATGGAAACCTACTTTGATGCAATATGGCAACCAACTTGATGAATTTTTCCTTGATGGAAACCTACTTGATGAGTTGCCTATGATAAGCAACCTATATGCTAAATATGTAAGAATGATGTGTATACAGATCAATTCAGATGTGACAGAGAAAAGAATTCCAGTAAGTGCCAAAAAACTGATAATTATAATATGTCACAATGTATACGCTAATTTTGTGAAGGCAACCCGTGTATATACTCTACTTTTGTGAAGGGAACCCGCGTATACATTCAGGGTTAGCATATACGCAGTTTTTATGAGGCGAAGTTGCGTATACACGCAGAAACGAACGCTCCAAGTTGCGTATGCCTTTTGCGCTCTAAAAAACTATGATACCTAGGGGCATTACCATGGTATTGACCCATTGTATTGAGCGCTGGATTTTCTATTTGATCCCGTCCAGGAATACCATCAGCTGTTGAGTGGTTTTGACTCATGGTATTGATAAAGGCTAAACCCATATAAGGAGAAGAGAATAATAGTGCAAGGTGAGCAAGAGTCTGGGTTTTAATGAATACTTCACTCTGAAGTATATCTGAATGAAAAGGGTAATAGTATGTTTATTGATCTGCACCTATGAAGAAAATGATGAAGAGGGATCTCTAGATCTGAAATGTCTATGTATTGTCTAGATCTATTGATGGAATGTTTAGATCTAGGATCTGGTGAATCTTTGCTGAAGTAAAGGATGAGTTCAGAGTTTTTTATCTAAACTGAAGAGCTGCACTGTCCTAAAATGTCTGAATATCTATATGCATGTTCGTCGAAGTAAAAGCACGTATATACGCGGGTTTGCAGAAGCAAAAGCATGTATGGTATGTGAGGTTGGTTCTGAAATGTGTGCAGGTGTATACACATGTTGATATTTGTAAAAGCGCGTATATACGCAGGTTCAGTGAAAGGAAAGCGCGTATGAATACTAGGGTCTGCTGAAGTATGTGGTATGAAATGTCTGATCTGTTCTACTGTTTTACTGTTATCTGTCTATGATGTATTCATACAGATCTGGGTTTTCTGAATATTGATTATGCTGCTGACTATGTTGAGAAAAGATCAATTTGTTAATGATTCATTAAATGAATTGATAAGGGTATAAGTTTCAATTTGATGTATGATTGAGCTTAAATGTGTGGAGTGGGTCTAGTCTGAAAATATGATGAAAAGTGGCCTGCAAGTTGTGATCTATTGAAGCTATTGGATCCAGTATGAAAATTGATGAAACATGGTCCATGGTGGTGCTGAGGGTTGTAGCCTTCAGTCAGGGGGTTGTAGCTCCCTTCCAGGTGAGGCTGGTAAACGAGAGCAAGGGGTTGTAGCTCCCTTCCAGGAGAGGCTGGTAAACGAGAGCAGGGGTTCGTAGCTCCCTTCCAGGAGAGGCTGGTAAACGAGAGAATGTTGTAGCCTTCTATAGGTGGGTGCCTGCGTGCTGGTATGAGTCTGCGCCAGTACATGGTTGTAACATGTTTTCTTTGTATAATAAATATTGAAGACTGAGACGACGGCAGTGGTGGTTTTCTCCCGACTTGGGTTTCCACCTTAAATCCTGGTGTTCATGTGTGTTGATCATGTGTGATGATTTATTTTGTTCTCACTGCACATGTTTACTGTTTATTTAACATCTAATGAATGAATGATACAATGACATAAGTGAAGAATTATCTGCATAATAAGATATCTGTACATACGCATGTTTTATTAAGTATATCCGCGTGTATACGTGAGTTGGCTTCAGGAAAGTAGCACATGGGTTTTAGAAAGGAAAAAGTAAAATTTTTTATTGTCTATACTAAATACTGATTCACCCCCCCCTCTCAGTATTTTTCCCAACAATTGGTATCAGAGCAAGGTCCTTCTGCAGAAGCTTGATCACTTGAAGGAGATCCGTCAAAATGGAAAGTCATGAAGGGTTAATGTCTATAAGGCCACCTCTATTCAATTGAAATAATCTGTTATTCTGGAAGATATGAAAAAAATCATATCTACAAAGTCTTGGCGCAGAAGTATGGGCAATCGTGGAAGGAGGTTATCAGTATCCGGCAAGTATTCCTACTGATGCAGCGGAAAGGAAGAAATATGAAATCAATGCCAAAGCCATCAATGTCTTATGAGGAAGCATGTCTGAACCAGAATTTTCTAAAGTGATGCAGCTAAATTCAGTAAAAGAAATATGGGACAAAATCATTCTGAGCTATGAAGGAGATACAAAGGTAAAAAGTGCAAAACTCCAAACTCTCAGAATTGAGTATGAAAATTTAAGGATGCATAGTGATGAAAGTATTTCCAGTTTCTTTTTGTGTCTAGATGATATTGTAAATCGTATGAGAAGTTTGGGTGAAACGATAACCGATACTATTCTGGTGGAAAAAATCTTAAGATCTTTGACTTCAAGATTTGAATCTAAAGTATCGGCTATTGAAGAAAGGCAAGATCTGAAAACTCTTACTATTGTTCAATTACATGGTATCCTGACTACTTATGAAATGAGACAAGGAGGTCCCTCTCAAATCAATGAAGCTGCCTTTAAGGCATGTGCAAAAGGAAAAGAAAAGGAAGTTGTCAAGGAATCAAGTTATATTTCAAAAGAAGAAGAAGCAAACTTTGTGAGAAGACTCCAACCAGGTACTGGAAGATTCAGAGGTAAGCTTCCCTTCAAATGTTTTGATTGTGGAAGAGTGGGTCATTATGTTGCTAAATGTCCTTATAAACAATTTGAAAAGGGAAAGAGTTATTATGCAAATGAAGATAATAATGAAATGTCAAGTGAATATGAAGAAGATTCTGACCAAGATCTGCTAGTGCTCACGACAAAGAAGCAAAAGAAGAAGGCTACTCAAGAAAAGAAGATATCTCAGAAAACATGTGCAGCAGAAAATGAAGAAGAAGAAACAGGTATTGATTGTTTTTCTTGTGATCCACTCACTTGTGCATGCAATGATGAATATAGTGAAAGTAATAGTATAAGTCTAGAAGCAAATCTCAAGATCAATGATGAAAGCAATTTTTGGGATCAATTTAAAAGGAGGGAATCTATCCTCAAGAATGTGATCTCTAGATTGAATGAACAGATAGAAACAATGAAGGGACAGATAGAAATGTATCAAAGACTATAGGAAAAAGTAACCAATCACAGTGAAGGACTTGAAGCAGAAATCATCTCTCTGAAAGCAGACCTTGAAGCATCAAATAAGAAGAATGAAGAATTTATACAATCATTTGAAAAGGAAGGACGTGAAGCATAAATCATCTCGCTCAAAACAGATCTGGAAAAATCAAATAAGAAGAATGAAGAACTTTTACAAATCTTTGAAGAGCAATAAAATGGGTTGAAAGAAGAGATATTAAATTTGAATGATCAAGTAGAAGAAGGAAAAAGGGTTGAAGAAAGCATGATGAAGCAATGCCAAAAATTGGAGGTTGAGGTAAACATTCTCAAAGGTAAATTAGAAGAAAAGGATAAACTCTTGAGGTTTCAAGATAGTACTAAGATTCCTGACAATATTCTTAGTAGTCAAAGGTATCCTTTTGTTAAACTTGGTCTTGGTTTTCATGAAACTGTTAAAGGAGAATCTAGTTCACAAGGAAGTGCTAAAGATTCAAAGGATATCAATGCAAAGCCTGAAGTGTTGAAAGAAGAAAAAGGTAAACCGACAATCATGAACTCTCAAAAGAAATCATTCCCTCCTTTGATCAATAATGTTGAATGCTTTAAATGTCATAATTATGGGCATGTTGCAACAAATTGCAGAAGCAGATTGTTTCAGTCACAAACAAACATATTCTATACAGAAAGGTACTCTGGGTTCTTAAAGGGATATTGTTTTTTATGCAACAAGTATGGTCATAAAGCAGCTGATTGCAATAGAAGAAAGTATAGAAAAACACATTATGATCCATATGCTTACTTTTCTGGTCATGCAAGATGTTATGCCTGTAATAAGTATGGACATGTAGAAAAAGAATGCAAGATGAACAGATCTGAGAAATTGAACAATTTCCAGCACACAATAAGAAACTTCAAGCAAAGCTGGAAAAGGAAGGAAGACGAGTCAGAAACGTAGGGAATATTGACCCTACTGCAGTGATCCGCTTCTAAAGCTTATTTCTCATAATGACTGCATAAATGATGTGAGATACATTCTGGTGATTAGTAATGTGTCATCACAGGGGGAGCGATGTATGTTGATTCTCATGATTGATTTGGTTATTCTGGTTATGTTTATTTTTGACAGTGCATCTGCTGTGAAGAAGACAGTTACATGTGGTACAAATTCAGGGGGAGAAGGAGTATGAATTTTTTAGTATTTCACTTTCCATACGCGGGTTTAATGAAGTAAAGTCGTGTATACACGCTAGTTCCAGTGGAGACAGACGCGTATGGATTTATGATAAGGAAATTAGTATGACAGCTCAAGAACAGGAGCACAGGTTCAGGGGGAGCATCAGTCTAACTACTAATGATTGCATTATTGACATTATATCTGCTTATGTCTCAGTTCTAAATAATAATGACATGATACATGATTTATTATGATGAGTTTATGGATGAGCCATGTTTGCTCTTTGCTGAAGAGTATTCCTTGCTTTCACACATGAATGAGATGGAAGTCTTATGATTCAAAGATAAGGATAGATCATGTAGATATTTTTGCTGATGACTTGCTGTTGAAAGTGTTCAAGATGCACAAGCTAAGGAGGAGCCTTGGTCATATGGAAAAGATGCTTGAATGTACATTTTTGAGGGGGAGCTTTAGACTTGCTGAGTATAATGCATTGTTGGCATTGTGATGGTTCTGAAACATGATCTCTTTTGAGGTCTTCTTGGTAGTGGTCATAAAAGGTCATATTTGTAATTTGATGAAAAGGTCATGATGAGATCTATGATGTAAAATTGTAATATTCAGTCATGTAAGGACTTGTTCATTTTGTAAACCCACTTGGTTGGGTAGTTGAGTCTCTTATGTAAATCCACTTGGTTGGATCATTGATGTAAGTATGAGTCCTTGGTGATAGGAAAGGTCATAGATTCATGTACTTCATTGAAAAAATATGTTTGAACATTCAACATGAACTCAAGGGGAGCATGATAACTTCAGTGCACATCAGATCTACAGAACTCTTCTTTCTATAAGAGAAGAAAAACCTTGTTTTGTTTTGATCCGCCCTTTGCCCTTGATGTCAAAGGGGGAGAGTATCATGGTGTTTGAATAGGGGGAGAGTATCATGGTGTTTGAATAATGGTTATAATCAATGTATCTATCTATTGTGGTGATAAAACACCATCATGGTTGCCATCAAGTCCAATGGGGGAGATTGTTGGCAATATGATGCAATATGTTGTCCTTGATGGCAACCTACTTTGATGTAATATGGAAACCTACTTGATGAATTTGTCCTTGATGGAAACCTACTTGATGAGTTGCCTATGATAAGCAACCTATGTGCTAAAGATGTAAGAATGATGTATATACAGATCAGTTCAGATGTGACAGAGAAAAGAATTCTAGTAAGTGCCAGAAAACTGATAAATATAATATGTCACAATGTATACACTACTTTTGTGAAGCAACCCGCGTATATACTCTACTTTTGTGAAGGGAACCTGCGTATACATTCAGGGTTAGCATATACGCAGTTTTTACGAGGAGAAGTTGCGTATACACACGGAAACGAACGCTCCAAGTCGCGTATGCCTTTTGTGCTCTAAAAAACTATGATACCTAGGGGCATTACCATGGTATTGACCCATTGTATTGAGCGCTGAATTTTCTATTTGATCCCATCCAGGAATACCATCAGCTGTTGAGTGGTTTTAACTCATGGTATTGATAAAGGCTAAACCTATATAAGGAGAAGAGAATAATAGTGCAAGGTGAGCAAGAGTCTGGGTTTTAATGAATACTTCACTCTGAAGTATATCTGAATGAAAAGGGTAATAGTATGTTGATTGATCTGCACCTATGAAGAAAATGATGAAGAGGGATCTCTAGATCTGAAATGTCTATGTATTATCTAGATCTGTTGATGGAATGTTTAGATCTATGATCTGGCGAATCTTTGTTGAAGTAAAGGATGAGTTCGGAGTTTTTTATCTGATCTGAAGAGCTGCACTGTCCTAAAATGTCTGCAGATATATATGCATATTTTTCGAAGTAAAAGCGCGTATATACGTGGGTTTGCGGAAGCAAAAGCGTGTATGGTATGTGAGGTTGGTTCTGAAATGTGTGCATATGTATACGCAGGTTGATATTTGTAAAAGCGCGTATATATGCAGGTTCAATGAAAGGAAAGTGCGTATGAATACTAGGGTCTGCTGAAGTATGTGGTATGAAATGTCTGATCTGTTTCGTTGTTTTACTGCTATCTGTCTATGATGTATTCATACAGATCTGGGTTTTCTGAATATTGATTATGCCGCTGACTATGTTGAGAAAAGATCAAGTTGTTAATGATTCATTGAATGAATTGATAAGGGTATAAGTTTCAGTTTGATGTATGATTGAGCTTAAATGTGTGGAGTGGGTCCAGTCTGAAAATATGATGAAAAGTGGCCTGCAAGTTGTGATCTATTGAAGCTATTGGATCCAAGATGAAAATTGATGAAACGTGTCCATGGTGGTGTCGAGGGTTGTAGCCTTCGCCGTATTAGCTCCTTCTGTGAGGTCGGTTGTTCCGAGCGGGGGTTGTAGTTTCCTTCCAGGAGAGGTCAAAATTCCAGAGCAAGGGGTCGTAGCTTCCTTCTCAGAGAGGTCAAATGAGAAGTTTGTAGTCACAGGGTGCCTGCGTGCTGGTATGAGTCTGCACCAGTACATGGTTGTAACATGTTTTCTTTATATAATAAATATTGAAGACTGAGACGACGACAGCAGTGGTTTTCTCCCGACTTGGGTTTCCACCTTAAATCCTAGTGTTCATGTGTGTTGATGATGTGTGATGATTTATTCTGTTCTCACTGCACATGTTTACTGTTTATTAAACATCTAATGAATGAATGATACAATGACATAAGTGAATAATTATCTGCATAATAAGATCTCTGGACATACGCATGTTTTATTAAGTATATCCACGTGTATACACGAGTTCAGGAAAGTAGTGTATGGGTTTTAGAAAGGAAAAAGTAAAAAGTTTTATTGTCTGTACTAAATACTGATTCACCCCCCCCCCCCCCCTCTTAGTATTTTTCCCAACAGCTACGCAGTGCCTACTTTGGGATGTTTTCAAGGTGATTCTAGGCCATCTCTTTGGCTAGATCTACTCAAATTCTTGTACACTGTGTAACTAAATCATCTCCATATAATAAAATGGCTCAGCTTCTCTATATATTTTGATGTTTTCTTGAGATGTATTGTTTACTTAGTTGTAGTTCCTATATTGTGTTTAAGTATTACTGCATTCTCTCTTTCGGGATATTACTATAAAGAAGAAGAATTAATGGAGAAAGAGTCACAAGACTTTTCCACTCTCCAATGACAAAATTCAATCCACATAACCAAGGGTATAACCCCAATTAGACTTGATCACACATCAAGTTATTGAACACCATTCATCTTATACATAGGGAGTACGAAAGTACACGATGTGTCCATACGTATTTTTATGGTCCCTATCCTCTTTTGCCAAACCATTATTCAGATGGGAGGTACTTCCCATGAGTCTTAGACTACATGGATATGATGTATGTTGGGGCATCTGCAGGTTAACGTGAACCACTCATCCCACCCATATGTCATAGTAGAAGGTGAACCACTCATTTTATGCATATCTCATTAATCGTAGGGGAAGGTGAACCACTCACCATACACACATGAAAACCACCGTAGGGGAAGGTGAAACACTCACCCTATGTGTTATATATCATCATGGGGTATCAAAAGGGAAGGTGAGCCACTCACCATTGACATAGTGTACCTATAGAGGAAGGTGAACCACTCACCCTATGGTCACACAAGAAGTACCCTAGGCCTCGAGGAGGTCCCAGAGCTCAATGTTCAATCAAGGCCCTCATAGTAGGGTCTTTCCATGACTCCCAACCTCTCTCTGAAGGAATTCAAACTTGACCTTACCAAGAGCCTTTGAGAAGATTTTGGTAACCTAAAAATCCATCGTGCAATGTAGGAACAGTCTTGGAACATGGATTCTCCAAAAAAAATAATCCTATTCAAATTATTGTAATATACAACGGTGGTTACTAGAATGTGCTCATATGGCTTACTAAAGAGCATTCTCAAATGACTTCATAATATGTCATGCTTGTTGCTTTATATATTCAGCTTCAACGGTGCTCCCAAAGAAAAAAAAATCAAGAAATATGTGCACTTTCCACCCATCACACTGTCAACCAAGCCAACATTAGAGTATCCATGGAATTGGTAGTGTATTTCCGACCATATATAATAGAATCATACATATATCTCAAGAAGAAGTTATCAATATATGAGGCTCATTGATAAAATGAATCATAATCTATATAACGGGGAATGTGATAGGTGTGTATATGTGTGTGTGTGTGTGTGTGTGTGTATACTAGCATCTCCTACATTGCATCATACCTTTAAGTGCAGAAAATAATGTATCAATTCTAAGTCTTCCATCTCAACTTTACATTGATAAACTAGAGTTTTATATGGAATCTACAACTGCAGACAAAAGTGTCTTCCCTAGACTGTGTGGCTTAGTGTAGAAAAACAGAAATGAAAATTAGTTATTTTTTTCCTTAAAGTAAATGGATTATCGATCGAAGGCTACATGTAATATATTATATGCTTCACTCCTCTCTTGGCTTGAATGCTCCAATCCTAGCTCACTTCGCCAAAATTAGAACCTGCACAATCATACAATATAAGCCAATGATCTCTGGAATCTATGTAGAATTATCTAAATAATTTTTTCAATGGATCAACATGGCATCTAAATACATCATGAAATCATAACATCACATATAGGGAAACAAAGAACTATGTAATATTCCAAAATTTTCCTACAATACATTGGAATATTAGTTTTTGCTGATTTCACCTAGGAGGAGAATAAATGGGTAAGGAGGCCCATGCATAATGAAAATCTCAATAAAATCCCTCACAGTATGGAAGGGGATCATCATTGGAGCTAGTTTTCACACCCTCATGTCTGAATAGGGTCATTTGCAAGTAGACAAGGTCAAGTTTGACCAAGTCAACAACGCCGGGATAAGAGATGGAGAACACTTAGAGAAACAATGCAGTATGAATCAGAAGAGGGTTATTTGGTGGAGGAAACCCTAAAAGGAGTGGGACCTATGGAGAGGGGGCCTTTACTTTTTTAAAAGGAGGGCAAGGCATCCATTGTTTCTCATGTTATGTATTATTCATTTTATGGTCTATTCAGACTTTGTGCAATCTCCAATTGTTTAGCTGAGTTGCAGTGCTGCTTAGCATGAGGGATTCCTGTTTAGGATTTCCTATCCTTCTTAAGAGGCCTCTTAAGGGATTACACTGATTTTCCTCACATCCAGGCTTGAGGCCAAGCATCCTCCTCCAAGATAACGTTATTTCTGTAGCAGAATAATGTTGTGTTGCAGGGTGTTGCAGTGAGGGTTCACAACACCACTTCCATCAGCTATTTTTCAGAGGAGGAGTCTCTCTTTCATTTGAGAGATCATTTTGGAATCATTTGGAGCTGATTGCAGATCTTGGCATTAGGCCAACCCATTCTCTTGCCCCTAAAATTCAGTTTGGTTTAGTGATTGCGTTATTTCTAGTGAGAAAATACTGTGGGGCTTTGCAGATATGTTTAGAGGGTGAGATCTTAGGTGAGAGGATCAACCTTTCACTCTAGAGATCCATTGGAGGAGATATTTTCATTGAATGCAACATCTTCAGCCTTCTCCACTTATTTCCAGTTCTTGAATTGCTGCTGCTACCCAACAACTCTGGCATTTCTGCATATTTTCCATTTTGTATGTATTTCAGCCAATCCTTCTAAGGATTATGTATTGTTGTTCCCAGGGGTTGAGATATTGCTCCCCCATCTATTTTTGATCTCTATATTGTTATATTCATGTATTGACATTATTTTGCAGCAGATTTCCATAACAGACTGCACTTTCATAGCCAGAGCTTCTTTCATGTAGCAGTATTTCTCCATTTGTCATGTATATGTTTTATTGAGGTCGCAGAGCCTAGATTGAGAGATCATCTCCTCAAGATATTGTATACATTGTTACTACTATAATATAATGTAATGGTTATGTGGATCTTCTGGCATTCTTGGTATTAATGTATCACTGCTACTCCATGGGCATGTTTATGTGTTGTTGATCTCCAACTTCAGAATATCTCAAGATATTCTCATTGTTGTAGAATTTCCCTAATTTGGTATATTACAGTGGTATCAAAGCATAATATTGGCTCAGCCTGTGGATCTCAGCCATTATGCTATTAAGAGAAGGGAAGACGAAGACTCCATTATGTGGAGAGAAAAAGGAATATAAGCTTACAAAGCTTCTTCCAAGATCTGTACAAAGCATTCATGAAGAATTCAAGAAGATAAGGAGGGAGATATGTACAAGATCTCTGAGAGGGTTTGAAACCAAGTCAAACTCTATATTTTATTATAGGGAGTGTGAGCATGCAGCCACACCCTATGATGTACAGTGGATTCACATGGCTAGTTTTTCCATAAGAGGAAAAGAAGGAATGCCTAAGAGGGGAAATATTAGTGGTTTCTTGCATAAGTATGAATCTCAAAATCAGAAGTTTAGAGGTCATGTCACTTTCCCAAAGTTTTGCAAATTCAAGATGAGGAGGAACAAGCAGTATAATATGGATAGATTTCTTCTATCTATCTTTGTGATTCCCCTACTTGTTCAGCCAGAGCTTGGGTGGAAGAGTTAGACACCTTTCTGCAGCAGCATCAGATTTCCGAAGATGAAGCCATCAAAGTAGCAGTGCTGCACTTTGGAGGTAAGGTCTATGCATGGTGGTTATTTGAGTCCTTTACTTTAAAGAATGCAAATAATTCTTCCGATGCAAGATTCATTAAAACTTTGATGGAGAGATTTGGTAGGAAGAATTATGAAACACATGTGGAGGAAACAAATACATCTAAACAAACAAAACCCTTACATGTGAGGGAGGAACCCATAGACTCAGAATAATTTCAGAGAACCATAAATGAGGCTGATATGTTGCATGATACTTTGTTGGAGGCAAGACCTTCATCTTGTATTTTGGCACAAAGAGGCAAAGCGATTCCTTTTCCAAAATAGTATCCAATCATTGTAGGGTTTCCCACTCATGTTGAGGAGGCTAAGGGCAACATCGCTATGATTCCTAGAGTTGATATAGCACCTCAGGCAGAGGGAGGAGGAGCTCTTGCTCCAATAAGAGGGATTATTGCATCTTTGCAAGGAATTCCCTGGGATATCATACATGGAGGTCCAAGCACAATAAGGGATCAGCATGATTGTGCATCATTGCAGCTGGAAGGAGGAGGAAGGGATGAAGAGCAGCATCATGTGATGAGAGGCACACACCCTTCTCTATTTTAGAGAGCTAGTGCAAATAGGAGGCAGATTGTATTGCACTGTGAGAGCAAGGGAAAAGTTTCCCAGCCATATATACAGTCCACTCTTGACATTGATGTCTCATTGCATGGAGGCATTCCACCAAGGAGGCCACCAGATCTATCATTGATGAAAGACATCTTTTCTTTGGATTCACCACTCTTGGATTCTGGAGAGGTGAAGAGTTTGGAGGAGAAATTTGGCATGGGGGATGTCAAAGTAGCAGGTAGCAACATGAAGAGAGCTTCACATTCCAGACCACCAGTGTTGTCTCTTAGGAGGATTGATCCTTATTGGAGATCTCAACTCTTGGTGGAGTACTCCAAGGATCTTGGTGCTTTCATGTTTCTTGATGATCCTGATGGAGATGATAGATATAGGGTGGATGATATGGTCATATATTCTTATGAAATATTCTTCTTGACTGGAGCTTATAAGCTTAAGGAGAAGCTGCTACATGCAGCACATGAGGACTTATTTTCCATGCATCTTGATGCATATCTTTTCTTGGCAGAGGATTTCATTTGGGAGGGCAGTCAGCATGATATAATTCAGTATATGGAGAGATGCCTAGCCCAGATGATGATGGTAAGGATGTCACAGCCACCTTCCTACTCATTGGGAGCAAGGGAGCATTTTTAGTTGAGCCATTTTAGCTCAAGTCCTCAAGTACATAATGGAGGATGTGCAATTTAACCTTATGTTTTGTACTTCCTACCTTTTTATGAGCAGAATATTGTCCCAAGGAGGATTATTTCTTCTTGCATATTGTAATATGATGTACTTAAATCCATTTGTAGCATTGACATTGGCTATCTCATTGGTGGTTCGTGGCGAAAGCCACATAAGTTGTGGTGTGCACCATTGGCACCCTTTTGTACTTTCATGCTTATATATTGT
This sequence comes from Pinus albicaulis, assembly GCA_034641835.2. NCBI lineage: Eukaryota > Viridiplantae > Streptophyta > Pinopsida > Pinales > Pinaceae > Pinus > Pinus albicaulis. The sequence continues at coordinate 287,904,796 of CM076579.1, read as the reverse complement.
AGAATGATTGTGGCGGAAAACAAGTGGCTGGTAAAGCACTTGTTATTTTTCATTTTGATGCAGGAAAAGGATGCACTTCGATGGTTCCATGGGTGGAACTATGATTCACTCTCTGGTTGTCATTTGGCAACTTGTTCTTATGGTACCTTGCTTCCATGTATTGCTGATATGTTTATGTTCATGGGGAGCTTTGATTGGAGAGTGGGCTTGAGACTAAAGATGCCCATTGGGAGCATGATTCTCCCTACTATATATGATGTACATATCAAGAGGAACCATGGGCCAACCATGATTTCCACATTACATTTATTTCCTTCTTGTGGGAGGAACCACTTGAAGAACTTGAGGAGGCACTACATGGATCATGAGAAGATGGAGGAGTTAGCATAGCCAACTCTTTTCCCTTTAAGGATGAGGGGAGACTCATCTATGAGCCACTCCATTTATATTAGCAAAAAATATGGTAAGATTATTGTTTATTTTCATAGTAATTTGTCTATATGTATACATCTCTTAACCATATATGTGCAGGGATTTTCTCAAAGGAGGGATATCCTTCCTTCTAGATTTGGTGGTCTACATAAGGCCATTGTGGATGATCACTCCCTAGGTGGATATGGGGAGGATATTTCTCATGGAGAACATACTCACATTGCATATTACATCATTCACTTTCTCCATACTTGTGAAGATATTGGGGCAACAAGCAAATGGTGGGGAGGCCACCCATCATTTTATTTTCCATGGCAGTGGAGAGTCAAACTGCGTTGGCTACATTTGAGGGACCATTGTCCTTCTCCTTTACTTCACATGGAAGCCAGCATGATTCTCCTTATGGTTCCCTTGGTTGATATTGCTAAAGCTTTTCTTGGGAGCATGATTGGAGGAGAGACACATTGGGTGAATGTGTCCTTGGAGGGAGAAAACTCACACACTCTTTGCACTACATGTTCTAAAGGGAGCATGGGAGATGGTATGGCCACTACAGTAGCACCTTTGTTTCCTTATGAGGTGAGCCATATGAGGAATGTGATGTCGTATGTTGATGACTTCCAACTCATCACATATGAGATGATTTTGGCCAACATGTTTCATAACGTTGGAGGAGAGATCCTTAGAGGACTAATCTCCATCTTGCCATTTGAGGGAAATATGATTGCAGCCCAAGATCAACATACACTATAAACTTATCCTAAGTGGAGAGGATTACAGCATGGGGTAAGCTATTTTTTCTACCAAGATCAAATTTTCAACCCACCTACATTGCTGGAGCCAGAGGTGGCAGATGACTTTTAGGAGTTGCCATGTTGGGAGGTAATTCATTTTGCATGGATGATTTTTTAGGGGATGGAGGATCCACATGAGGAAGATGTTCCTCAACACATCATAGACTCCATGCCTTGGGAGGAGGCTTTCCAGTCCTATCCTTGTAGTTGCTTGAGGACAAGCAACATTTGGGAGGGGAGGACTGTAATATTCCAAAATTTTCCTACAATAAATTGGAATATTACTTTTTGTTGATTTCACCTAGGAGGAGAATAAATGGGTAAGGAGGACCATGCATAATGAAAATATTAATAAAATTCATCATAGTATGGAAGGGGATCATCATTGGAGCTGGTTTTCACACCCTCATGTGTGAACATGGTCATTTGCAAGTGGACAAGGTCAAGTTTGACCAAGTCAACAGCGCTGGGATAAGAGGTGGAGAACACTTAGAGAAATAGCGCAGTATGAATGGGAAGAGGGTTATTTGGTGGAGAAAACCCTAGAAGGAGTGGGACCTATGGAGAGGGGGCCTTCACTTGTTTAAAAGGACGGCAAGGCAGCCATTGTTTCTCATGTTATGTATTATTCATTTTATGGTCTATTCAGACTTTGTGCAATCTCCAGCTATTTAGCTGAGTTGCAGTGCTACTTAGCACAAGGGATTCCTGTTTAAGATTTCCTCTCCTTCTTGAGAGGCCTCTTGAGGGATTTCACTTATTTTCCTCACATCGAGGCTTGAGGCCAAGCATCCTCCTCCAAGACAGCATTATTTCTACAGCAGAATAATGTTGTGTTGCAGGGTGTTGCAGTGAGGGTTTACAACACCACTTCTATCAGCTATTTTTCAGAGGAGGAGTCTCTCTTTCCTTTGAGAGATCATTTTGGAAACATTTGGAGCTGATTGCAGATCTTGGCATTGGGCCAACCCATTCTCTTTCCACTACAACGCAGTTTTATTCAGTGACTGTGTTATTTCTAGTGAGAAAATACTGTGGGGATTTGTAGATATGTTCAGAGGGTGAGATCTTAGGTGAGAGGATCAGCCTTTCACTCTAGAGATCCATTGGAGGAGGCCTTTTCATTGGATGTAACATCTTCAGCCTTCTCCACTTATTTCTAGTTCTTGAGTTGCTGCTGCTATCCAACAACTCTGACATTTCTACAAATTTTCCATTTTGTATGTATTTTAGCCAATCCTTCTAAGGATTGTGTATTGTTGTTTCCCAGGGTTGAGATCTTGCTCCCCCATCTATGTTTGAGCTCTATATTTTTATATTCATGTATTAACATTATTTTGCAGCAGTTCTCCATAATAGACTACGCTGTCATAGCCAGGGCTTCTTTCATGTTGCAGTATTTCTCCATTTTTCATGTATATGTTTTATTGAGGTTGCAGAGCCTAGCTTGAGAGATCTTCTCCTCAAGATATTTTATACATTGTTACTTCTATAATATAATGTAATGGTTATGTGGATCTTCCAGAATTCTTGGTATCAATGTATCACTACTACTCCATGGGCATGTTTATGTGTTGCTGATCTCCAACTTTAGAATATCTCAAGATATTCTCATTGTTATAGAATTTCCCTAATTTTGGATATTACAAACTATTTGCATTAATATAAATGGAAGCACTTACAACCATAAATATAATTTGATCTTGTAGAAGAGATCGTCTAGGCTTAATTGTTCCTTCTTTGTTACAAAAGGAACCTCTAATCACCCTAATGCATGGAATGTTAAATATTTACAAAAAAAACATAAGGGTAGAATTCTATCTCCAAAATCCAACCCCTAGCTTGTGGATGGCGACAAATATATAGGTGAGGGGAGTAAGTTGGGAGTTATTATCCACTTACCAATCTAAGGTTTTAGATCCAATCTTGATCGGAGGATGGGATCAAAGGATAAGGAACGGAAACTCCAAGGTAAGATAGGATAGGATCTGAAAGTTTAATCTGAGGCAAATGGTTGTAAAAAATTCTTGAATCTTCTAGAAGAAGAGGATTATGGATTTTCTCTCTCTTTTCCTGAAGTTCTAGAATCAATGCAGTTGAAAAGGGGAGAAACCTGCAGGTGATCAACACATGCCACAATGGAGAAAACTGTAGCTAAACATTTTCCAATAGAAGGCTATGGAGCATTGGTCCTTAAAATGACTGAAAAAAGGTGTTTTCTGGAAAAAAATCTGGGATATGAAAGTGTCATGTATAGGGATTTGTGCTATGATGATGTCAAGTGTTAAAGGATTTTGATTGATCCAATTTGTAGTTTAACTGACCAAATGAAACAAAATGGTCTATAACATATTTCCCCCTAAAGCACAAAGTCATGAAAGGTGACTAGTGACTAATGTGCTTTACCTCGTGACAAGTTAGGATCAAGAACAATCGGTGAGACCATCCTCTGTTACAATATATTTACATCATCATATATATTCTGAGGGAGGCATGCCCATTCTTGGCACATACGCTAACATTACATGTACAATGATCAAAATACATTTCGACTAATGACAAATGGTGGACCCATGACTAGATGACTCTCTAAATGACCATAGCCATCATACATTATGATCTTATATTTATCCTGAAATTGAATCCTGGATGGATGAAACTAGATATGCAGCCTTCTATCTCATTCACACGACCATCCAATGTACGAGTCTAACCATGTGAATCAATGAGATGGATTCAAACATGGTAGACACCATCTGATTACTGACCAATGATGTAAGTTGTTAACATATGTGAGAGAAACCACTGATGATGTTAATGGCTCTCAAGGTATTACAGTATAATCCATATGGTGTGAGTAAATTATTTGATGTCGAACACCACACAAAATATTTTGGTCGAATTCCAATGATGTAAACCTATCACCAAGAGCGAGGAAACTTCCCATTGATGTATGTAAGCAATAAGCTACCGAGGGGTGTTTCTAAGTCAATTTCCTAGATAATGAATTGATGTTGATGGGAAGCAACCCATTGCAAGAGGTCCTTGATGTATCCCCCATCAATGACATGAAATGGGTATCATGATTTGAGATAGAATGATGATGATATGAAACTAGAGCAATAATTATAGACATGGAATGAAGGCTTAAGAGTATTGTAGAAAATATTGACTAAATGGATTCTGATAGATTGGAGGTTTTTGTGGTGTAGATTTTTAGATATAAGATTTGGAATCTCCATAGTCTTCATTTTTTGTCTTGAAAACAACAGTGAAACTGAAACAAGTTGGCAGCATTGACCCAAAACAAAAAATGGAGGCTTTTGAAAATGGTATGATGACCAAAATACAAGCAAATTACCAAACCTAACAACCATGAAGATGAAGTGGAAGAGTGTCATGTTCAAGAGCGACTCGCTACCATTAGAAAATGGAGTTCCCTATTTTCCAAATTTCCCCAACCATATTGGTCAGTACCTATTTATTTTTTAACAAGCTTGAGGAGGATAACATATGCTTGATATATAATTTCATTCTTTGGATGAATTCCTCCGAGTATGTTTAACGAACCCTAAGAAGGAGTGGCTTGGCCTTTTCATGTTCGACGAGTCCATCGTTGTTCTATGTTTTAACGAGTCCAGAAAAAGTGAAACTCGATATATTTTTCATGTTTAGAGATTTTGAAAAAAAAGGCGAAAAAGAAAACTCCAGATGTTCATTTTCATAAGTAGTCCCTTGAGTCTGAAAAGGAAGAAAACAACACTCAAGATAACCTCTTATTCATATTCGACTAAGATATTCCTTTTTTGTAAATAGTCTATCTCAGTCTAGAAAATGGTTAAGCTTATATTGAATAGATGACTTTTCTTTTAATTTAAAAAATTTGAAAATACAAGTGCTCAACAATCTTTTCATATTTTGGGAGTCTAAAAAGAGTTGAAATAGGACTCCAGGGGGTTAATTTTTTAAAAATTTGTCGACCTGCTCAAAATACCACAAAAATGATCAAACATACATGTTTCATGATAAAAAATGAACAATTTCTAGGCAAAAATATTAAATATAATAAAATAATGGAAAGATGACCATAAGTAATGAAAATGACTATTCATTTTTACCATTTGAAATTTACCTTCAACAGTGAGATATTTGAGTCCTTTTTTCCCTCGATCTTCTATAGCTGATTGTAATCAATCTAGTGGATCATTTCTAGTATTTTCACTTCCAGGTAGGAGCTAAGACCCTTCTCTTTCAATTCATGGTTCCTTTTTTTTATTTCATGAAATTTTTATGGATTTTTGAGAGCCCTGGGGTTCCAAAAAATCTCCCTAAGAGCAACGTAATCCCAATCTATTAAAAATTATGTTTCACCTAGGGAAAATTTCACTGTAGACAGGGGTGCAATGCTCTGTCATCCATTCTAGGGCATCGTTGGGCACATTTCTTTGGCCAAAATTTCTATTTTTAGTAAAAAAAAATCTAGTTTTTGGCATGAAAGGATCATAATGAGTGTATTATTAATGTTTCAAGTACTCATCAGCACAAAATGGCCTTTGTGTGTAGAGAAAGAGAACGTGAAGAACAATAATTGAATGCAGAAAATGATCCTACCACCATTCAGGAACTCAAAAATTGTGGTTTGTTGAAATTATTATATTACCCGAGATGAGGAAACAGATGCAACTACTCAAGTTCCTAGTTCATTCATGGGATGTACAAGCACAATAATTCATGTTAGGGGAACATTTTCTTGAGATCACAGAGGAATACATATAATTTTCGACAATTTATCCATGAGGGGTGCCCCCATCTCTCTCCTAGGAGGGAGAATTGGAGGAGAGTCAGTAAAGGATTACATTTCCACTCATTGTAGACCTCGAGAATAGTCGAATAGAGATGGGAAGATCAACATTAGAGATGTGACTTGTCTGCCTCTGAGAACAATCCTTTTCATTATTACTAGTTTGGTCGATAGCTCGACACTTCACATAAATATGAAGGAAAATTTGACTAAAGCAAAAGAAGGAAAACTAGAAAAAATTGGATATGGTCCAATTTTGATTTCTTTTTCCTTGGAACAAATTCCATTGTTACAGCCTCAACAAATCACACTTAAGCCTATTGATATGAGGGTTCCATGGATGAGTAGGTGGATAGACCTTATGGATTCATATGCAGGTCCATCAATGTTCAGTTTCACACCAGCCTTATTCAGATGGTTGTGTATACATTTGATTATGGTTCAGGATTATCTATATGCAGGAACTGATTTTCGTGATGACCCTGAGCTCGTACTTCCTAAGGGAGATAAATGGGGTGTTATGGGTAATAACAATGTCATACAACATAAATTATCATCCTAATGGTCATACAAAAGAACAAGGTCTCCTTCTGGAAAGATATGAGGCTTGAAACTTTTGTCGCATTGTAACTTGAATGATCTGAAATGTGTGAACAAAATATTTCTTATACAGAGATAGACAGTAGGGGCTTTTACTGGTTATTTCACCTTTACTAGAAAGGATGAAACCAGAAGCTTCTAGCCCTCTTACTGGCTCTGCCTAAAGAAATATAAGTAAACACTAAATCGATCTGGAAATGAAAGTATTTGTTTATGTTTGAAAAGTATTCATTAACCAAATTTTATGTGTGAATAAGAAATTTCAAGTATTCTGCAATGGAAGTAATGTGGTTTGAAGTGAAACAAATGAGTTTTGATCACTTTATAAGTCTCATTGTGAAAAGTGGACTTATTAAAAATTACTGTTTAATGTAGTAATCTCTGGAAAAAAGCAGCAAAAATGCACAGCATAACAATAAGCATTTGTTTAAGCAGGTCACCCCTCTCTTGGGCTACCTCTGCTAGGTCCAAAAGCCTCCAAATAGGGTTTTCCCTCTTTTATTAATGCTCAAAATAAGTATTACACCATGAAGAAAGCCTCAAAAGGCTAAAATAGCTACAAATTCAGAAAAAGAGTGCTGGAAATAGTAAAAATTGACTATTCATTCACCTCAAACTAATGAATATAGTCCAAAACAGCTGATCATTCACCTAGCCCCAGTGGATCCACAAGAAATTCGCTGATAAAATCACTGAAAAAGTGCCCTGATGCCTCTGCAACCTATTCCAACAGCTTCAGAATGCTTCAATACCCCCAAATCAAAAAACAAATTCGCTCCAATTGGACTTCCCTAGCCAAAGTTATGTCCAACTGAAGCTTTTGCCCAACGTTAGGCAAAAATCTCACTAATTGTGGACTAAGTATAGATAGCTCCACTAATTTTGGCACTGGCGCCATTTTTGGGCAGACTCCTCCAAAATAGGCGGAACCGTTTACTGCTAGCATAGACATGGCCACATGAAGTCTTATCCACAACATTTAATTTGAAGTTTTTTGTCCGTTTTAATTTTAAAACCGTAACATAAATAAGTGCCCCCACCTCCGTCGCATATGAAACATCTGGCTGACTGTTGGAGATTCGCGCCTGGGTTACGGTTCCAGTCCACCACACGTAACCAAGCACGTTCCTTTACAACATATATGTTTCCATATGGTTTTTGAACTACCACGTGATACATTTAAACTTTGAACATATGGGTTTTGAAATATAATTCATATTTCAAATTTTTATTAATATATGTGTGGTATAATAGTTTAATTTTAATAAGGTTTTTTTTTTTTATAAATAAATTAATTAAAACATATATTAAATAATATAATATATGATTAATTAAAACCATATAAAATATTAATAAATATATAATTTAATTAATTAATTAAACCTTAATAAAAATAAAAAATTTCCCAACACATAAAATTAAAAAAATTCCCTTTCAAAATTGAAGGTTATTGGGCAAATTCAAAGTGCAACATCTTCTTCATATGGTAACGGATTTGAATGTCATTCACGGCTACAGGATCGATTTGAAGAGATCTTTCCTACCATTCTGGTTTGAACCAATTCTAAGCAAATAAATTTTTGAGCATTTTTCCGAGTAGGACATGATCACCTGATCACACCTCCCAAATGGGAAGCTTTTGGACCCCAAAAGCTCTCTAACTAGTGAAACTGATAATGTGGAGACTGATTCTCCACTATTCCACCCTTGAATAACTGAAATCTACCTATTTTCATCAAATGGAGCTTTTGAGAAAATGATAAATTGTCTCTGGAATCAACTGATCGACCCTTGCTAAGATTGACAAAATCATGATGAAAATGATTAAAATTTGCAGAATAGCAATTGTAATCTGTAGAAAAAAAAAAATTTCTACACTGATAAAACTTCCCAGAAGACTTAAAATAAGTTTCACCTTGCAAACTGTTCCCATGGCGAATTCAAACATTTTGAAACCAACTTTGTCCCATGCTGAATTGGGTGTCCTTGCTTGCACTGCTTTGCTTTGACCCAAAAGGTAATTTGCGCAACATAACATCATCTTATTTCAAAGACAAATTGTTATTAAACTGAGACATATTATTAGCAACATCATAAAAAGGCGAATGCTCAAAATCTGGTCATTTCAACATCAACAAAGTTAGACTTTGACTTGCATTAACCAGTCTTTTCAATTGACTTGCATGGAGTAAAGAAGATTCCAGCTTCTTCTTGTGTGCTCTCACAATGTACTCTTTACCATATTTGAAAAATTGATACTTGTTTTCATGGCGATGAAAGATGGCCTTCCTGTCAAATAAGTAAGGACATCCCAAAACAATACCTGAGATATCAAGCGGCACCACATTAAGTTCAACTGTATCAATAAAGTGTGCAGTTATTGCAAAGCGCAATATGCACTTCCTTGAGACTTGAAAATTGGCATCCTTGCATATCCATCCAAGTGGATAAGGCTTCGGATGTGTAATGGTCTCAAGTTTAAGCTGCTTGACCAAGTCTTCAGATATAAGATTCGCTTGTGACCCACTGTCAAATAGTGTGTCAATTTTGGTATGTTTTGAAATTACCCTCACATGGAAGAGCTCTATCCTCCTCTTTTCTTCATGAGTATCTTTGTGACAATTCAAAGAGCTAGAACTAGGAGTTGTGTCTTGCACCACTTCTTTCCCCTTAATTTTCTTTAAAACCATGGCTATGATTTTTGTCTCATCTCCTGAGTCTGACCCTAAGTCTTGCTCAACGTTTTCTACAGTTTTCTCCTTTTCTTTGGTATTGTTTTTGTTCTTGAATTTTTTTGGTTTCAGTTCAGGATGAAGCTTCCAACAATGATCTTCATCATGACGTGTCTTCGAACAGTTCTTGCAAAAGAACTTTCCTTTTTCTTTTCTTGAATTTGCAACTCTCTTCTTTCCTTTTTTTTTGAAATTACTATCCTCATCAAAATTATTCTTTCCTCTAGCTTCTAAATGTGTAGCCTAGACACAGACTTCATCTGAGCTGGTAGGATTGAACATTAGAATAGTATGTTGCAGATAATTGTGCAAACCTCCTATGTATTTCAACAAGGTGTCTTGACTTTGTAAGTCTACTCCAAGTAGAAGTGCTCTCCTTCTAAACTCTTGGGTATAATCTTGCACATTTTGACCCTTAAGTTGCCTAAAATTTTTCCAGTTCATGATTGCCTTCTAAATATGAGAAAGAGGATAAAACGGCTTCTTAATAGTAGTAATAAACTCAGTCCAAGTTAGAGTTATCATACCATGCTTTTTAATCTCCTCTCTTGTCTTGGCTTCCCACCAAACCAAAGCTGCTCCATCCATTCTCAAAGAGGCTAATTGGATTTTTGTGTCATCATCATGAAAATTCTGAATTCTTAGATAGACTTCCAGTTGTCTAATCCAATTATCCAATTTTTCTTCATTCACATCACCATTAAACATCGCCAACTCAAACTTCACATCAAGCTTTAACAAAGGATTTTTAAGAGATGTTTTTGTTTTGTGTGACTGATTAACAGAAGTTGAAGAGGATGATGTGGAGGAAGAGGATGACGATGGAGATGGTGGATCATCATTTCCTCCATTCCCTTTCTTAGACTCATCCTTGTCTTTCTTCCCTCCTGAAGAATCTCCTTCTTCTCTTTGGTTTCTAGACCCTTCTCCAGAAATCCTATCATTTCTCTCCTGGTATAGGATCCTAACCATATCAGTCATGTCCAAGAAATATTTTCTAAATACTCATTCTTCTTCCTTGGGATCCATTTCCTCATGTACTTCTCCTTCTCTGGAAGACATGTTTGTGGCTGATTCTAAGGCTAATGAGGATGAAATGGAAGGTGGAGATAATGGCACCTTAGCCCTCCTTGGTTGAGGATTATCTTGTGCTCTAACCAGTTGACCTTCCCCTCTTTTCAATTTCAGCCTAGTAAGCATCAAATTTTGCAGAATAACACAATCTTCTTGCATAAATTTCACAAAATATTAAGCAAAACCTAGGCTCTGATACCAATCTGATCTAAAATGTGTGAACAAAATATTTCTTATACAGACATAGACAGTAGGGGCTTTTACTGGTTATTTCACCTTTACTAGAAAGGATGAAACCAGAAGATTTTGGCCCTCTTACTGGCTCTGCCTAAAGAAATATGAAGTAAACAATAAATTGATCTGGCAATGAAAGTACTTGCTTATGTTTGCAAAGTATTCATTAACCAAATTTTATGTGTGAATAAGCAATTTCAAGTATTTTGCAATGGAAGTAATGTGGTTTGAAGTGAAACAAATGAGTTTTGATCACTGTATAAGTCTCATTGTGAAAAGTGGACTTATTAAAAATTATTGTTTAATGTAGTAATATCTAGAAAATAGTAGCAAAAATGCTCATCATGACAGTAAGCATTTGTTTAAGCATTTCACCCCTCTCTTGGGCTACCTCTGCTGGGTCCAAAAGCCTCCAAATGGGTTTTTCCCTCTTTTATTAATGCTCAAAATAAGTATTACACCATGAAGAAAGCCTCAAAAGGCTAAAATAGCTGCAAATTCAGAAACAGAGTGCTAGAAACAGTAAAAATTGACTATTCATTCACCTCAAACTGATGAATATAGTCCAAAACAGTTGATCATTCACCTAGCCCTGGTGGCTCCACAAGAAAATTCGCTGATAAAATCATTGACAGAGTGCCCTGATGGCTTTGCAACCTATTCCAACAGCTTCATAATGCTTCAATACCCCCAAATCAAAAAAAAATTCGCTCCAATTGGACTTCCCTAGCCAAATTTATGTCCAACTGAAGTTTTTGCCCAATGTTAGGCAAAAATCCCACTAATTGTGGACTAACTATAGATAGCTCCACTAATTTTGGCGCTGGCGCCATTTTTGGGCAGACTCCTCCAAAATAGGTGGAACCGTTTACTGCTAGCATAGATGTGGCCACATGAAATCTTATCCACAGCATTTAATTTGAAGTTGGTTGTTCGTTTTAATTTTAAAACCGTAACATAAATAAGTGCCCCCACCTCCGTCGCATATGAAACATCTGGCTGACTATTGGAGATTCGCGCCTGGGTTATGGTTCCAGTCCACCACACGTAACCAAGCATGTGCCTTTACAACATATACGTTGCCATATGGTTTTTGAACTAGCACGTGATACATTTAAACTTTGAACATATGGGTTTTGAAATATAAATCATATTTCAAATTTTTATTAATATATGTGTGGTATAATAGTTTAATTTTAATAAGGTTTAATTTTATTTTTAAATAAATTAATTAAAACATATATTAAATAATATAATATATGATTAATTAAAACCATATAAAATATTGATAAATATATAATTTAATTAATTAATTAAACCTTAATAAAAATAAAAAATTTCCCAACACATAAAATTAAAAAAATTCCCTTTCAAAATTGAAGGTTATTGGGCAAATTCAAAGTGCAACATCTTCTTCATATGGTAATGGATTTGAATGCCATTCGCGGCTATAGGATCGATTTGACGAGATCTTTGTTTGAGTGATGGAATCTCACATTCGATTGGGAGGATCATTTCCAGATCATAAACCAACTAAAAGGGTGTAAATATAGTAGCAGTCCTCATTGAGGTTCGGTAAGTGCACAAGGAAACGTAAATAAGAAAATTCCAATATGATTGGTGGACCCATATAATATGTTAAAGCATAGTTTTAAGAACTTTTCTAATACCTTCAACCTGTCCATTATCTTGAGGATAGTAGGGAGTGGAAATTTCATGGGAAAGTCCTAACTTGGCAGTTAGTTCAATCATCATATGATTTCAGAAATGTTTTCCATGATCTGTAACTATGCCTTGTGGAAAACCAAACCATGCGATTTAATATTCCAAAATTAGCATACAACTAATTGGAATATTGATTTTTGTTGATTTCACTTAGGAGGAGAATAAATGGGTAAGGAGGCCCATACATTTCAGAAATGAGAATAAAATCCCTCATAGTGTGAAAAGGGATCAACATAGGAGGTGGATTTCACACCATCATCTGTGAACAGGGACATTTGCATGTGGACAAGGTCAAGTTTGACCAAGTCAACAGTGCTAGGATAAGAGGTGGAGATCATCTTGTGAGACAGCGCAGAGATAGTGGGAGGAAGATTACTTGGTGGAAGAAACCCTAATGAGTGGGACCCAAGATGAGAGGGCTTCCATTTGTATAAAAGGAAGGCAAGGCATCCATAGCGAGACATCTTATGTTATTGATATGATTTGATGGTCTTTTTAGACTTTTCGTTCTCTTATTGTTTAGCAAGGTTGTTGTGCTGCTTAGCACCGGGTGTTCCCGAGTGGGAATCCAATCTCCTTTCTTGAGAGGCATCTTGAAGGAGCTTTCTATTCATTTCTCCACATTCAAGCTTGAGGCCAAGCATCCTCCTTCAACTACAACACAATTTCTGTTTAGATCTGGGTTGTGTTGCAGTGGAGGTTACCGAACACCACTTCCTGTGCTTATTTTTCAAATGAGGAAGCCTTACTTCCTTTGGAGGATTAGTAAGGGAGCATCTGGGCTGATTTCACCATATTTGGCACCAGGCCTACCATTTTCCATCATATATAGCGCAGTCCCTCTCCTTGACTGCGTTATTTTCAGTGAGCATCTACAGTGAGGGTTGTAGTGTTTGTTTGGAGGGTGAGATCTTCAGTGTTTGGACCAACCTTTCACTTGGAAGATACATTGGAGGAGGTTTGTTTAGCTTGTGCATCATCTACATCCATCTCCATCCAGTTCTTGAGTTGCAGCTGCTACATCAGTCTTGAGACTGCAACTCCGGCATTTTTTCCATTTTGCATATTTCAGCCAATCCTTCCAGGATTGTATTGAAATTCAACTTGGGAGTTTATATATTCACTCCAAACATTTTTTGGGCCCTATATTTTTATATTTGTATATTGACACTTCCCAGCAGCAATTCCTCTAATAAAACTGCACTGTCATAGCCTTGGGAATTCTTGTGTAGTAGTGTTTCTTAATTTTTCCATGTACATGTTTCTTGAGGCTTGTATTGCCTAGCTTGAGTGAGTGTTTCCTCAAGATATTGTATAAATTTGCTTCTATTATCTAATATGATGGCTATTTGGATCTTCTTACATCCTATGTATTGATGTATCATTGCTATTTCATTATTATTTTCATGGATTGTTGTAACTCCAATTTTGGAATATCTTAAGATATTCCCATTATTATAGATTTTCCCCATTTGGGGATATTACAGTGGTATCGAAGCATAATCTTGGCTCAGCCTATGAGTTCCAGCCATTATGCACCCAAGAATATAAGAATAAGAAGAGATCAAGATGATGAAAAGAATGAGCTTGCTCTCATCACTTTTCAGATCCAGAAAGGACCATTCCAAGGAGGTGAAGCAGATAAAGGAGAAGAGATGCAATGAGACTCATAGAGGGTTTGAAGAAGATAAAGAGACATGAAATTCCTATTCTCAAAGAGGAGAAGACTAGAGGCAAGAAGAACACTTGGAATCTTAAATTCTAAAGAGGTACCTTGCAAAATACAAATCTCAGCCTAGATTTTTTGGAAAAACTCTAGCTCTTCCTCAGTTATTCAGCTGGAAGAAGAAAGGAGGCCCTACAACAATGGGATGATAAGAGGAAATATATTTCTATTTACCACTTTTGATGGGTCACTCACATGTGCAGCAAAGGCTTGGGTGATGAAGCTAAAAGCATTCTTCCTACTACACCCGGTGGTAGAAAGAGAGGTTGTTGAGATTGCAACACTGCAACTTGAAGGGGAAGCAAGCACTTGGTGGTTCATCCATGTTGAACATTCAAGAGTATCTAATTTTACAGATTTCACTCAAAGGATGATCAGAAGATTTGATGAAGAAATATCAAAGGAAGAGAAGCCCTCCCCACCACTTGAGGAGACTTATACCAGTGTTGTCACTACCTTGGAGGAGTAGCCTTCAACATCAACAACTAGGGGAGCCAACACCTTGGAGGAAGAAAATCTTGCAACCATACAAGATTCTTCCAATTTCACCACGGTATTCCTAAACTTCCAATTTCTATTCCTATTGTTTCTACACATCTTATGGAGGGATATGTACCATTACATACTGCTGATCTAGAGCAACAAAAATGCACTACGTTGTGCAACCTTGACTTGATCAAGGAAGGGAGGAACCAGCACCCTCATATGCCTATGTTGAGTTGCATACCACACTTGATCTTTGGGTTTAAAAACTTGGAGGAAAAGATGAACCCAGTCCAAAATAATTCCATGCAAAACCACATGTTCATCTTTGAGTTGGAGTATGAGACAGCCAATACATCATTGGAGGATTAACAGCACTGTCATATAGTAGCAGTGAGGAGGTTTTTCCTCCAACACAATTGGATCCTTATGTATTCAATATGGCCACTAGCGTGAGATCTTCTTTAAGAGATATCCAAGGAGTTGCATCTCAACCTCCCATAAAATGCAAAGAGAGAAATTTGTTTTGGGAGGATGGTAGTCCTCATTAGGGGAGTACCAAGGAGAAGCATGATAGGAGACATCCACACAAGGATGAATGGATGTGGATTGAGAGAAAGAAGCTGGAAATATACTTGCAAATTTATGACACTAGGCAGTAGGAGGCATGGCTACGTTGGCTACTCTTAAGATATTTTGGCCATCTTGAGACATATCCTCTTTCAAAGGCTATGAGGGAGGAAGGAGTTTGGTAGGATACTTGCATCATAGGGCAGCAAGGAGTATGGATACATTGTGCTAATATGAAATTTTTCATATCCATCATTATCTTTCCACTACATGGGTTGTATGATGGAGGTATGAGAGGGAAGCAAAGGTTGTTGTTGCATTGATTGATCTTGAGAGAGCAAGGGCAGATTTGCTCTCACACTTGGCATGATGTTGCAGGAGTAGGAGATGGCACTATCATGGTGCAAGGGGGCTATTCCTTAGCTTTGGATGATGAGGATAAACTTCCACCTTGGAAGGAATTTCCTATACATAGCAGCATTATGGGAGATGTCTTTGACAATGGGCATGTCAAAGAATGGAGTTATGAGTTGGCAGGAGCCTATTTACATGGGTCAACAGTGCTGTCACTTTAGAGCTGGGATTTGTTGATGGAGTATCCCCAGGATCACTTCATATGTGATGCACTTGGTGAACAAGGAGGAGGTGAGGAAGATAGAGTAGTATATGGAGACATCTATTGTTGTGATATGTTCTTCTTGGTTTGCATTTCCAAGCATAAGAGGAAGGAGCTTCATGCAACACATGATTCATTTCTCTTCATGGGAGCATGCTTAACCCCTATGGAGGAATTACTCATGGATTCATGTACCATCTTACTTACAATACATGGTGAGAACTTTTTTTTTCATTTTTTATTATCTAACACAATATTTGCATACTCTTATCATTTCTATGCAGTGCATTGCTCCACAAGAGGGCAAGCTTTTCATTGAGCTCCATGATCAACATTGGGCCAAAATGCATGATGGAGATAGTCATCTCTTATATGGCCATGGGCAAGTGTTGTATTACTTCATGTATTTTCATTTTATGTACACATCCATTTACCATTCATTAGCAAATGAGATGACATACATAACCAACCATGTATCAAGAAACCACTTGCCATGTAATTTTCTGAAGCAGCAGCTTGATAAAATGCATTGTAACCACTTGGGAAACTATTGGTACCTTCTAGCACCACATGAAAACTTCAGTATTTCCTTCATTTTGATGCTGATAATGATTTCACTTGCTGATATTGTTCTTATCTTTATGAGGAGCATGATTGGGGGAGAAACACATTGGTTGGATGTGTTCTTTTGGGAAGAGGATTCCCACACTTTCTGCATTGCATGTTTTAAGGGGAGCATGAGAGGAGATATGGCCACCACATCTAAACACTTATTCCTTTATATGGTGGGCCATGAGTTTGATGAGATTCCATATGGTGGTGATTTCCTATCCATCACATATGGAATGGTTTGGGCTAGCTTGATTTACAGCGTTGGAGAGGAGATCTTTGGAGATCTAGTCTTCATTTTTCCTCTTGAAGGCAACAATGTTGCAAGCCAGGATCAAAAAACACTCCAAACTTATCTTAATTGGAGAGGAGGACAACATGGGGTAGGCTATTTTGTCTACCAAGGTCAGATTTTCAGCCCACCTACATTGCAGGAGCCATTGGTGGAGGAAGATTTTCAGAAGTTGCCATGTTGGGAGGTAACTCACTTTGCATGGATGGTTGCTTGGGGATGGAGGATCCACATGGGAATAATTATTCCCCATGCACTTTAGATCCCATGCCTCAAAGGGACCTCTAGAAAACACTTTTTTACCTTCTTGATTATTTCACCTTTTTATGATGATAGCTTTATAGCTAACTCACATGCTTGGGAGGAGCAATGTAGAGACTTGTTGATGAGACAACATTATTTTCCTTGGAGGATTTCATCATATGAGGATGCTACAGGAAGAGGAGAGGAGGTTTCTCAGTTCTATCCTTACAGTTTCTTGAGGACAAGTAACATTTGGGAGGGGAGGACTGTAATATTCCAAAATTAGCATACAGCTAATTGGAATATTGATTTTTGTTGATTTCACTTAGGAGGAGAATAAATGGGTAAGGAGGCCCATACATTTCAGAAATAAGAATAAAATCCCTCATAGTGTGAAAAGGGATCAATATATGAGTTGGATTTCACACCCTCATGTGTGAACAAGTACATTTGCATGTGGACAAGGTCAAGTTTGACCAAGTCAACAGCGTTGGGATAAGAGGTGGAGATCATCTTGTGAGACAACGCAGAGATAGTGGGAGGAAGATTCCTTGGTGGAGGAAACCCTAATGAGTGGGACCCAAGATGAGCGGGCTTCCATTTGTATAAAAGGAAATCAAGGCAGCCATAGCAAGACCTGTTACGTTATTGATATGATTTGATGGTCTGTTTAGACTTTGCATTCTCTTGCTGTTTAACAGGGTTGCTGTCCTGCTTAGCACTGGGTGTTCCCGAGCGGAAATCCCATCTCCTTTCTTGAGAGGCCTCTTGAAGGATATTTCTATTCATTTCCCCACATTCATTTATCCTCTTTCAGATACAGCACAGTTTCTGTTTAGAGCTGGGTTGTGTTGCAGGGTGTTGTAGTGGAGGTTACTGAACACCACTTCTTGTGCTTATTTTTCAGAGGAGGAAGCCTTATTTCCTTTGGAGGATCATTGAGGGAGAATATGGGCTGATTTCACCATATTTGGCACCAATCCAACCATTTTCCATCATCTACAATGCAGTCCCTCTCCTTGACTGTGTTATTTTCAGTGAGCATCTACAGTGAGGCTTGCAGTGTTTGTTTGGAGGGTGAGATCTTCAGTGTTAGGACCAAAATTTCACTTGGAAGATCCATTGGAGGAGGTTTGTTCAACTTGTGCATCATATATAGCCATATCCATTCAATTCTTGGTTTGCAGCTACTACATCAGTCTTGAGACTGCAACTTCGACATTTTTTCCATTTTGCATATTTCAGCCAATCCTTCCAGATTGTCTTGAAATTCAGTTTAGGAGTTTAGACCTTCACTCCCAACATTTTTTGGGCCCTATATTTGTATATTGTGTATTGACACTTCCCAGCAACAGTTCCTCTAATAAAAATGTGCTGTCATAGGCTTGGGCATTCTTGTGTAGCAGTGTTTCTTCATTTTTCCATGTACATGTTTCTTGAGGCTTGTATTGCCTAGCTTGAGTGAGTGTTTCCTCAAGATATTGTATACATTTTTTGCTATTATCTAATATGATGGCTATTTCTATCTTCTTACATCCTATGAGTTTATGTATCATTGCTATTTCATTATTATGTTCATGGATTGTTGTAACTCCAATTTTGGAATATCTTAATATATTCCAATTATTGTAGATATTCCCCATTTTGGGGATATTACATGCGGTGACGTGATTTAAAAATAAATATGAAGTGGTTTCACATATTATTTTATATGTGGGAATCACCTCATCCCATTTGGTAAAATAATCTACTGTGAAAATGATATAACCATGCCCCCTGACCAAGTGAGGGTTACATGTCATAAATTCGATACCCCATTTCACAAATGGTCCAACGGAGATAACGAGACATAATGGAGTAGGCAGAGCATGATTTTTACTGTTGTGGTTCCTAGAGACAGCCTTGAGTTGTCAAAGACCAGTGCCTAGGACATCTTAATATAGCAAGGAGTGTATGGTATAACAGGGGGAGTTATCAACAAAAGGCTCTCATGCTATCCCCTGAAAACAAGAAATATTAATTTGAATGGGACCAAAACCTTAAGAAACTTGAAACAGGGAAAGGAATACTGCAAAGGAAATTTGTGAGGAACTCTAATACAAATGCATCAGACAATTCAAAGGCAGCTTACTGTAAAGAGGGCCAATTCAAAAGATATGTCACATAAATAAATTATCAGAAGGTGTTTGCTGTGTATGAAAGATTAAGAGAATAATAGCTATCATTAAGATGATATCCAAATACAAAATATCACCATGTAATGGGCTTACCAATTTAAGAATCCATACATGATAATAGCGTTTTAAAAATAACCTCCCAAAGAAACTAATATAGCAGAAATATGGTTGAAGTGAATGGTGAAACATTATATCATGCTTGAGCCATATTTAAAGCTCTTGACTAATTCGAGCATGGGTATCAATTAGGATAAATCCATACCAAAAACCAGTGAGCCACTCGCATTCCAGAAACATGATACAAGAAAGGCGGATGAAACGAAATGAATCATTAAATTAACACATATAGGTGAAAGTTACACACTGTGAGACACCAAATATCAGAATCCTCTTTAAAGATGGAACTCCTCCTCACTAAAACCCAATGGGCTCTGTACATCCATATGAGATTTTTTACAAAATGCATACAAAAAATCCTCTTACTGCATGATTTTCTGATAAAATCTGGAACCCTCAAAAAATCTGTTCTTCGGGAGTTTTCTAGAAGAAGAAGAAAACTAGTAAAGGAAGTCAATGATGAACATTTAATTTTCCTCATAAAGACAGGATGGCGGAAACATGCACGCCCATACTGATTGAAGAATTTATAGTGTTTTATGTACTCTATGGCCTGCCTTTTGAAATAAATGCACTGGGTGGAAGTCTCTTTAGGAACACGGTATAGAAAATAAAAACCACATGGGTGCTCCGTCCTTTCCTGGAAAGAAAATTCTGTTGAAATGAAACCTTGAGGGTATTTTTTTCTGTGCATTGGACCTCCTGAGTAATCTATGGGGTATTAGATCTGGTACTCTGCCTTCAAATGGTTAGGTTAAGGCTCATAAAATTCAATTATATGCCTTTGACTCTCTGCCTTCCACTGATACTCTTTGTCTGCAATATTAATGTCTCCAATTGTGAAATATGTGCTTTGAATGACTCTGGAGGGTTTGACAAAGTTTAACTCTACTTCTTTAATGGAGGTCATGTCGTAATAGCTTCCCAGGCCATCCTCCATGATTCCAACCTCTGAAAATGGTCCTTTCTGGTGTTCTCTGTTACTGTAATTAAGACTGTGAATCATGGTGTTTTATCGCCGCTCGTACCCTGCAAAATACAAAAAATCATAAAGAAAACAATATGCACGGGAAGGTGGATCCAGCGGGGATAGCAAGGATGACAACGTAGCATGGTGAAAAGGTGGAGCAGTGCAGGTAAATGGCGAAAAAACGAAGTGGAATGGCGGAGAAATACTTTGGTGATGGTTGGTGGAATGCTGAAAGTTAAATGCAAAACCTTAGAAATCAGCCCTAGAATGGAATATATATAAGGAATGGAAGAAGATGTGACAAAACTCGTGGACTGACGACATGGCAGGACCAGTCAACAGCAAGTGTGCGAATAAATCTGTACCGTCCGATCTCAGGAGGAGATTGATGGTGGAAAACATATCGGAGGGCGACGGATGGCGGGCCAGGGGTACAGATACCTTGGGTTAAATTCCACGCATCTTCGGGGTGCGATGAGCGTTGGATAAAGAGCCCCATATTAGACGGTTATTATGCATATCGCACTGGGTCAAATTCTGAACAATAACGCGTGATGGGGGGGAGGTTTTGAAATAGTGACGGAGCCACGTGCCGAGCGATGAGTGGAATCGCTCCGAAATGGAAAATACCACCCGCCCTCCAAAGGCGGTGCGATGGATTCCACTGGTTTTTTAACAGTGTTTTTGGGCGCGGGGACCAAAAATATGGGTGAGCTGTGGACCATTGATTTATGGTTTAATCGGACGGTGGACAGGCAATCGGAGTGGTAAACGGGTTAAGCCATGGGCGCGACGCTGATCAATGAAGGTCGTCTGATCTGTACAGATCGACGGATAATACTACGCCCGAAATCCGCTGCAATAAGCATTTTCTGGGCTAGCGCTTGGTCTAGCGCTCAGGTTATGTGGAGAAAAATACTGAGGGGCTAGGGCCGAAAGGTGCCAAACCTTATATATTTTCAAATGTGGGTTTTTGGCCCTTTTTAATGCAATTTTGAATTTATAGGAGGGGAACGATAGGCAGAAAAACAATTTTTTAGGCCAAACAGAGGGGCTTTAAAGGGGATTTCTTGTCATAATTTAATAGAATTTAACAGAATTCTGACATGATCAACAGTTACAATCATAAATTTGGCATGCATGACACTTTTGGACGGTGAAAATACAATTTCAAAAAATAGTGGGCCAGAAGTAACCAACGCCTAAGAAAACACAAGCCAATGATCAAATAACACAAGCTAATGATCAAACAACACAAGACAACGATCTATGGAATCTATGTAGCATCATCTAAACACTTCATTCAATGGATCAATATGGCATCAAAATACATGAAATCATAAAATCACATATAGGAATACAAAGAAATATTTCCATTAATATAAATGGAAGGAGTTACAACCATAAATAGAAGTTGATCTTGTATAAGATCTCTCCTAGGCTGATATTTTCCTTATTTTTCACAAATTGCACCTCTAATCACCCTAATGCATGGAATGTTAACTCTTTACAACATTAGCATAAGGGTAGAATTATATCTCCAAAATCAAACCGCTAGCTTGTGGATGGCCACAAATATATAATTCAGGGGAGTGAGTTGGGATTCCTTATCTATTTACCAATCTAAGGTTTTAGTTCTAATCTTGATGTGAGGATGGGATCAAAGGATAAGCGATGGAAAATCCAAGGTAAGATAGGATAGGATTTGAATTTTTTATCTGAGGTAAATGGTT
Source organism: Pinus albicaulis (assembly GCA_034641835.2). Lineage (NCBI taxonomy): Eukaryota > Viridiplantae > Streptophyta > Pinopsida > Pinales > Pinaceae > Pinus > Pinus albicaulis. The sequence goes on along the minus strand of CM076579.1, from coordinate 287,882,868 downwards.
GTAACAAATTCTGGAAGCTTTTGGTAGAATAGGATTCCATAATTTCTCTCTTTTTCTTGAATTTCTAGAACCAATGCAGGTGAAAAGGGGAGAAACCTGCAAGTGATCAATGCATGTCATAGTGGAGCAACCTATAGGTGAGTGTTGTCCAATAGGAAGAAAGGGAGCTTTGGTACATAAAATGACTTTAAAAAGTTGTTTTCACGGAGAAACTTTGGGATATGAAAGTGTCATGCATAGGGCTTTGTGCTATGATGATGTCAAGGGGTAAAAGGATGTTGATTGATCTATTTTGTAGTTCGACTCACCAGACGTGACAAAATGGCCTATAATAGAGAGGGTCATCTTCTAATAAGAAGACTTCATGAAATCAACAAATCTCATCCACTTACCATAGTCATCAATCTATTTTCAACCTGCCCTTTTCCTATTATTGACCCATAGGTCCATGTACCAAAGACATCAATCATAATTATGCAGCCTCCATACAACCTCTTAGGTAACATAGATATATATCAATCCATCATCATATTTAACATACCCAGCTGTCATGACTTAATTTTATCAATAATTATCGAGCATGATAAGTCATTGGGTCATTTTGTTAGGAATTTTACATCTCCCTTTGAATAATTGCTTTAGGTGATCATCTAGATGTCAATCTTGAGCTCCTCACATGAGAGACGAGACTTTCCATGAGACAAGTGCAACAAAAAAATTCTTTGAAGCTTGTTCTAGGTCAGAGAGGTAAATTTTTAAGAATAATAATGGTCCTTATTCATTCAAGGTGAATAAATATCCCCATGATATTATCCCAAAACAATTAAATTATGCTCCATCACTAGTTGATTGTTACCACTAAATCAAATTACCCAATCCATGATGAGGAGGCATCCTTTTCATTCAGGCACCCATATCTATAATACCATACTTCATAATATCTTGGCTCAATCCATAAAAGTGCCCAATTACCCAAACATGATGAAAAATCAAGGTCTTTTGTTTATTGTGTTTGTCAAGACAAATAAGGCACCTTTTCATGCTCATATTTTTTGTTACAAGAAACAGCTCCAAAGTTCCATGCACTTCTTCTCCTAGATGTCAAACTTCGAAGGGTACCAAAAGGTGCCAACATAAGGTGTTGCATGAACTTCCATTCATTCACCTACTATACAAGGGTATAAAACTTTTTTACTAATCTTTTCAACAAGATCTTATTAGGTGCTAGGCATATTCTCACAAGGCCTCCTTGAAGAGAACTATTCTAACAACCTTTTACCTTTGATTAGGGCCTCAAAATTTAATCTATACAATTCTAAAAGCAACTACAACTACCATTCACTACAACAATTTTTATCACCATGGCTCCAAATGACCATAATCACTACTCCTACACTCTTCCCGCACTTCACAACTTAAAATCACTTTGTGATTAGTCAATATGATTTATATTGTTCAACTCATCAACCTCTCTTAGTCATTAAATTCAATGACATCTTCTTATTGATTATTTTCATCACCACTCTAAGTGGTGCCTCTAGCATCTTTTCTCAAATATACTTAGAGTCTCGGGTCAAGTTATATCAGCTAGTATCATACATTGATCAAATGCATGTGAAGCGACCTACCTACTATTCTTTGTTTTTTATGTGTCAATGAGAACTATATTATGAGTGTGATGATTCCTTTTGTGTTGAAGCTTATTGCTATAAATAATATACCACAAGGTATAGGCCTTTTGATGCTTTTATGATCACTTTAGGTTGTCAGCCTTGTTTTGCAAACCACTTATTCAAGGCATTGTTAATGACTATAATATCATACCAGCAAACTCTAGAAGATAGTTGTGCTTAGCGAAATTGTATGATATTTAGAACTTTCTCATCATAGGTATACTTTAGTTAGGTCCACATGAGGCTATCATGAACACTTTAGGATTGTTGTCATACAAAAGGTTATTTTCACAAGGGTGTTGAATAAAATTGTTTCAATGAAAATCTTAAGAAATTGTTGCACGGAAATGATGATGAAACCCTGAGGCTTATTGTTGCAAGAAGATAAATCTATTGTATAGAGTGTGACTGCTTGAAAACAAGACTATTGTGGAAATGATGAGATCTTAATTTAGATGCCCTTTCACTTCTTCAACTTAAATATGCCAGGTGAAAGTAACACATGTCTTCATTTAGGTCATTACTTAAATTGATCAAAGGTATGCTCCACTATAATCATAACCAGTCATTCAAGGCAAGATAAAACAATAAACATGCCACTGTAGGTTGATAAAACTTCAAGTGTGACCTAAGAGATTTAGTGAAATTGGTAGATTTCATTCCTAAAATGTGAATGTCTTAAGAGCTCAGAGGGATGCTAATATTTTCATGGTTTATCCTTGATTCATTAAGAAATTTGATTATATTCATGTCAAATCATGGATTAGTGTGCCCAAAAAATATCAACTATAAAAATAACCATTAGAAGAATCTAGGGCACATCTTTGTCATGCTTCCATTTCAAATCACTGGTTCATATATAGGCAGAGGTAACTTGGATTACTTATTCATGTTAAGTGTGTGTGTATATGTATATATATACATATATAGATCGTATGCATGAGTAATTTTTCCATATTAATGTTTTCATGATAAAAAAAATGTCAGTTGCCAAGGTTTATTCAACATGTAGTTCTTATCATCGAGTATGATCTAAATATTAAAACGTTCAACTATCATTGATATTTCTGCTACACTTGTTGTTTTTCAGAATGAATCTTTCACATACATCTTCAGGACTTTATACTCTTAATATTAATGACCCAAATCAGTATAAGTTTTTAATACATCCATGTGATATCCTTATCTCTCCACAAAATTCATCATCAATCCTTCAACATATTTCTAAGCCCATAAATCCATATTTCAGTGGTGAGGTTACTTCATTTTTTCAATGCAAGGGCCACGATTTTTATTGTGCCTCAAATTTCCTTAATTTATGCCACAGAGAATGATCAATATGGCATCAAGGGATGTGCATGCCCTAACTGAGTGTCAAAATAATATGGAGATGCCAATACTTCTACACTATGGATGTTATTTCTTAATGGAAACTTGACAACTTCTCTTGTGATTGCATTCCTCCTCTTGCTTGGGCTTGTCCTCACCTAGCTTTGATTCCATGTTAATTTTTGGTCAACATGCTCTTTGCTCAGGATAGTTACCTCAATGTTCCATATCAACCCATTTACCGATCCATATTATTTCCATTATCAATCACATAAATCATTATCATATTGACAGTAACTGAAGAAAGAGCATAAACAACAAATGCTTAAGACAAGACAAGACAAGAGAACACGAGAATATGGCTCAAAACAGGGGAAACCCCTATTATGGGGAAAATCCTTGATCAATTATTCTTATTATTAGAATTAAATGTTCAATAGAGAGAGAGAGAGAGAGAGAGAGAGAGAGTACAATAATTCAAATTCAATATTGACTTTCCAATTTGAAGATCCAATATCACGACACTTAGATAAATAGATGTCCCAAACACAGTTGCAATTTTAGAGCAGTCAAATTTCCCCCTCTTAAGCTAGTGTCATATTGTTGAATAATTTAGGTCTGGTTAGAGATACTTGTAATTCATCAAGGAGCCACTATAAATTTTCCAATCTGAAAAACCATCAACTTAGCATTCAAGGCTACATGAATACAACATATCGTATGATCACAATTTTTGTAGTTTATTGTTGTTTCTTGATGCTCCTAGTTAAGGAATGAGGCATGCTACTACAGTTCTCACAAACACACCCAAAATAGCCTTCTAATTTTGTGTCCTCCCTCCAAGAAAATTTTTCCTTATTATGCTACAGATCTGGGATTAATCCAGCCCCCAAACAAGCCTCCATGTCACCCAACCTAAACCCAAAATAGGGTTGCATTCCACCTAGGCATATTATTACTCTTTCAACCCACTATTCAGTAATATAAGGCTTGTGGCATGCTTGAGAAAGGATCTTGTAGGTGCATCTCACCTAGGAGAGAGATTTAACATCATAAAAATGCACCCAAACACTCCAACTCTTCCCTTGTGGCTACATTCAGCCTCAAGGATAACTTAGAAGTGCAAAAAAATATAGATATCCATCCTCAAATAAGCCTAGAACTACCCCTAATTTTTATGAAACCAACTCCCAAAATAGAATAAAAGATAGATCAACGCCTTAGAAATCAGCCACTTCAAGGGGGCAACCTCCTTTATGTTACATAAATGAACAATTCTTGGATGATACAAATGATAAAATACTTTCTATATATAGGACTACATGGGGTCACAATATAATCCTACCTGACCTAACAATAATAATGTAAGGGCCCAACAATAACAATAATGGGCTTTTATGGGGCACAATAATAGCAATATGGGGACTACAGGGGTACAACAATAACAATAAGGGGGCTACACTAACAAAAATAAGGGACTACACTAGTAATATAGGGACATAACATGCCCCTCTCCTTCAAAAAAGTGTTATCCTCAATGCTTGAGTAGCTCTGAATGCTTCTGTATAAAATTCTCATCCTACTATGTGGAATCTTCAGTGGGTAAGTTCTTCCACTTTATGAGATACTCTGAAATTGATCGATTTCGTAGCTGTCGAGTTATTTTTTACATGAATGCTTCAAGTTCCAATATTATTTTTCCTTCCTCATCAAGTTCTAGAAATATTATTTTAACTGGAATTTTTTCACCTATAAACTTATTTAAGCATGAAACATGTAAAACTGGGTGCACTCGAGAAGAAGGAGGAAGCTATAATGTTTCCAATTGGGTAAATAAGAAATGTTTGACAAAAAATGGTTATGTAGCATCAAATAATTTCATAACAGATGTCCAATAACAAATCCTTCAGTTTATACAACAACAGAAACCTTATACAGCGTTTTAGGGGAAAAAAGGTGGGGAAAAGTGATTATTTTGGCCCTAAAATGTGTATATTCAGATATCTGCGTGAAACTAAGGGTGGGAAGCAGTTTTATCTGATATATTAGGTCAATAGGGACCTATTCTCTGAATTTCAGCTTAAAAAAATGATTCTAGCTTAGTTAAACAGCTCCTGCTTTCCAAACTAGGCTTTAAAACCCTAATTTCCCAAGACTTGGAGTATGCAAAATGTTATGAAGCATAGAGAGCGTATTTTCTGAAAGGGTTTCTAAAAAAAATGAATTAATAGGTCTTATATACAACTTATATCAATCACGCAGAAAATAAATGGAAATTTAAACACGTATATAGTAGAAACAAGACTCCCAGCAACATTTCCGGCAAAATGCATGAAATAAGAAATACTGCAGAAAATAACGTAGATGATGAAAATATGTATTAATATTGACTAAATAAATCATATAATGGCTGAATAATATAGAAATAGGGCCAAAAGCCTCTCTAACAAAACTCCTGGAGGGAAATAAGCACCTCCTCTTCAAGAAATAACACAAAGTCAAAGGATGCAACACTGCTGTTGCTGCCTTTGCATGAAGGACGCAGTTTCTGAAGATGAATGTGCTATATTTGAATGTATATGAATGGTCTCAAGACAAATACAGAAATGAAGCTCAAATCCTTCTCTCTTAATCTCTTAAGCAAGCTGATCCAAAGAGAGGATGGAATTCCCACACAGGAATTCTTTGCACTAAGCAGTGCAACAACTCCGGCTAAAAAACTGAAGTATGAAAATGGTCTCTAGACCAAAATATCTAAATACATGAATGAATTCCCTTTGATGCTATGATCTCCTTTTATTTTTGGTGAGTCTCCTCACCTTGGGTCCCACCTCTTAGGGTTTCCATCTTAATTTGAATCTCTTCCCTCCAAAAATGTGTTGTCTTCTTAGGCAAGCTACTTCTCCTAAGGCTGCGCTGGTTGACTTGGTCAACTTGACCTTATCCTCATAAAATTGGCCCTTTTTACACTAGGAGGTGTAAAATAAGCTGCTCAAAGGTTCCCTTTTACATTAGGAGGGGTTTTATTCATGTTAAGAGGCCTCCTCTTCCTTTTTATTCACCTACTATACAATATGAGCAAAAATTAATGTTCCAATTTATTCATGAAAATTTTGGAACATTACAGTCCTCCCCTCCCAAATTTTTCTTGTCCTCAAGAAACTGCAAGGATATAACTAAGTGAATCTCCTTACCTCCTCCGGTAGCATCAGCATATGATGGAATCCTCCAAAGAATATGATGCCATCTCATCCATGAAACTCCATAGTGCCTCTCCCAAGCATATAGACTAGCATTTGGTGAAACACTCCAAATGACTAAGATCATGAGAAGGAAAGTGCTCAAGGAGACAACCATGTGTGGTCTATAGGTCTTCTCAAGGCATGGAGTGCAAGATGCATGGGAAATATTATTCCCCAAAGTGAAACCTCCACCCCCAAGCTATCATCCATATAAAATGAGTCACCCTCCAGCATGGTAACTCATGAAGAATTCCCTCCACCTCTGGCTTCTAAAGTGTAGGTGGGCTAAATGACTAGACATGATAGGAAAGAAGGCCTATCCCACGTTTTCCTCCTCCCCACTCAAGCTAAGTGATGAGGGTATATTGATCTTGGGCTACAATCTGAGTGCCCTCCCATGGCAAGAAAGAAGTTAGACCTCCAAAGGTCTCTCTCCCAGTGCTGTGTATCAAGCTGGCCCAATCCATCACACACATAATGGATAGGAAATCACTACCACATGACAACCAATCCATCTCATGGCCCTCCTCATTAAATAAAAAATGTGTTGTTGTAGAGGCCATGTCTCCTTCCATGTTCCCCTTAGAACATGCATTGCAGAAAATATGGAAGTTTTCTCCCAACAAGGACACATCCTCCTTATGTGTCACTCCCTTAATCATGATCCCCATAAGGATAAAAACAACATCAGAAAAAGAGAACATAATCAGCAATAATATGGGGAAAGTACTGAAGGTCTCATGGTGTTCAATAGTGTACCAACGGTCTCCCAAGTGGTTACAGCGCAGTTTGCTAAACTGCTACCTGAAGAAGTGATAGGGCAAGTTGTCTTCTAGTTCATGAGAAATAATGCATGCTCTTATATCTGATAATGCATAGTAGGTGGCTGAATATATAAGCTGAACATGCATGGAAATAAACACTTTCCCATGGCCATATGAGAGATGGTTGTCTCCATCACATAGTCTGGCCCAGAACATTCCTTTCAAAATGAATGGCACATTATTGCCATATGGCATCCAAATCAGAAAATTGCTAAAGGTCTTGTGCAAGTTTGGATGATACATATGGTCTCTATGGTGGATACAACGCAGCCTTCTCAACTGCTGATTTAGAACATCATGTGGCAAGTTTTCCTCCAAATAATTTTCAGCTATGTATGTTAGCTCATCTACTTTGAAGTAGTAAGCAGCAGTATATACCAGCTATACATAATCAAAACAACAACATACTTGCCCAAAGTCATGTTTAGATGGGATGCTCATGTTACAAATATTGGTCCTAAAGTGACCATGAAACCCAAAAATACTCGTTCCCTTTTGTGGAGCAATGCACTGTTCATATATGGTGAGGAAATACAAATGATAAATGGAGTAATCAACAAGTACATAAATTTATTTCTTACCATGCATGGTGAGTAAGCTGAAAGTGAGGTCCATGAATGAGTCCTCCCATGAGAATCTTCTCATAAAAATATGCAAGGGGAGAGGATACATACTCCCTTTTGAACACTCCATCAATAAATACATACTCCCAAGTGACAGTGTTGTAGGCCTTAGTGATAAGTCTCTAATCACCCCATGACTTCTTCCCTTGACATTCTACATGCCAAAGCCATCCACCATTATGATGCTATGTGAGAGAATCTTCTTCCCATGTGGAAGCCTCTCCTTGTCCTCCAATGCTGAAGGGTAGCCTCTTTGCATCTTGAATGTACCTTCCTTCTTTCCCAAAATTTCATGATAAGTATGGGAAAAATTCTGCCCATACTCTCCAAGTGTAACCATAGCAACAAAAGAATTTGTTTCCTCCTCATACTTACATCATACCCATCAAATGATGACAACATAGTGATTGACATGCATATCATATCAACACCATGCATACATACTTATTTATACCCCATGATGCAAGTATCTTGCCAAGTTTCTTTCCTCCACACACCCTTTGGAAAAAGATGTGCCAGATGTTGGCCAAACTCTTTTAGGAGGATCCAACGTAGCCTTGCATCTTGATGCCCTGTGTCATAAATTTGAAATTAGCTTACCAGCCTCTTTCCCTCCATCCACATCCACTCAACTCCTTGTGGATGCCTTATATTATCTCCTTTTTGGGTGTCCTCACAATGAAGACTACCATTTTCCCAAAGCAGATTTTTCTTTTCTTTGCATTTCATGATATGTTGAAATGCATCTTCTTGGAGATCCCTTAGAGGATATCTCATGTCCACAACCATCTTGAACCCATAAGGATCTGAATGTAAAGAAAGAAAACCCTCCTTATTTCTATCTCTTGACAGTGTTGTAACCCTCATCCAGGGTGTTTTGGCTATCTCATGCAGCAACTCCCAGATGAGCATTTGGTTCTACATGTATTTTTTTGGAGCAAGGTTCACTCCATCCTCCAAGAACTCATACTTCAACCTCAAGGTTTGTGTTTAACTTATCAGAGATGCATGAGGTTGATGGTTCAAATATCCCTGGAACCCTCCAAGCTTGCACAGCGCAGTGCAATCCTGCTACTCTACCTCAGTAGTACTATTTGATCCTGGGCCATATGCAAACAAATCTCCAAACCCTTCCATAACATTTTCTGAAATGTTGAGATACGGAAACTGATGCATACCTTTGTGAGCCTTTGGGACATCTTCTATGGCTGCAAGAGGTCCCCTCTCCAATATGTTGGCTGATCCAACTGCTAGTGTAGATGGCTGCTCTCTCAAGGTCATGGCAGCGCTGGTACTTGCCTCTTCCCCTGGTGGTGTGGGTCTTCTTTCTTCTCTCAGTTGAATAAACTAAGGAGAATCTAGGGTTTCTTTGAAAGCCCTAGGTTGGCACTTGTATTCTGAAAAATACCCACTCATATTTTCATGCTCTAATTGGTCTCCTTTTTCTTCACTTCCTGTACAATAACAGGAAGTGCATGCATCTCCCTTAGCTTCTTGAAACCCTCTAGAGGTCTCACCGAAATTTTCTCCTCCTTGAAACCCTCTTGGAGTTTCACTGCATTTCTCTTCTCCTCTCTTATTGGATCTGATTATGGATGAGAGTAAACTCATCCTCTCCATCATTCTAACCTTGCTTGAAGCCACCACTGAAGAAACCCTTTCATGGAAATATGTACAAGGCTATTTCAGAGATGGACTGAGTGGGCATTTACTGGATATGTCACCTCTAAGGAGAGGATGAGATCTAGAGGAAATCTGGCCCCTTCTTAGGCTTTATCTATAGCTATGTAAATATTCATCCTTCAGGGAGTCAGCACTTTGGCATGAAGCCACAAGCTGAGCCAAAGATCTTGCTCTGATACCACTGTAATGTTACCAATTGGGTAAATAAGAAATATTTGACAAAAAAATGTTTATGAAGCATCAAATAATGTCACAAAATATGTTCAATAAAAAATTCTTCAGTTGATACAATAACAACAACCTTATACAATGTTTTAGGGGAAAAAAGGTGGGGAAAAGTGATGATTTTGGCCCTGAAATGTGTATATTAAGATATCTGCGTGAAATTAAGGGTGAGAAGCAGTTTTATCTGATATATTAGGTCAAGAGGGACCTATTCTCTGAATTTCAGCTTAAAAGAATGATTATATCTTAGTTAAAAAACTCCTCCTTCCCAAACTAGGCTTTAAAACCTTGATTTCCCAAGACTTGGAGTATGCAGAATTTTCTGAAGCATAGAGAGCGTATTTTCTGAAATGGTTTCTGAAAAAAATAAATTAATAGGTCTGATATACAACTTATATCAATCACACAACAAAGAAATGGAAATTTAAACACATATATAGTAGAAACAAGACTCCCAACAACATTTCTAGAAAAATGCATGAAATAAGCAATACTGTAGAAAATAATGCAGATGCTGCAAATTTGTATTAATATTGACTGAATAAATCATATAATGGCTGAATAATACAGAAATAGGGCCAAAGGCCTCTCTAAAAAAACTCTCGGAGGGAAATAAGCACCTCCTCTTCAAGAAATAACACAAAGTCAAAGGATGCAACACTGTTGTTGCTACCTTTGCATGAAGGACGCAGTTTCTGAAGATGAATTTGCTGTAGATGAATGTATATGAATGGCCTCAAGCAAAATACAGAAATTAAGCTCAAATCCTTCTCTCTTGATCCCTTAAGCAAGCTGATCCAAAGAGAGGATGGAATTCCCGCACGAGAATTCTTTGCACTAAGCAGTGCAACAACTCTGGCTAAATAGCTGAAGTATGCAAATGGTCTCTAGATCAAAATATCTGAATACATGAATGAATTCCCTTTGATGCTATTCCCTCCTTTTATTTTTGGTGAGTCTCCTCACCTCGGGTCCCACCTCTTAGGGTTTCCATCTTCATTTGAATCTCTTCCCTCCAAAACTGTGTTGTCTTCTTAGGCAAGCTACTTCTCCTTAGGCTGCGCTGGTTGACTTGGTCAACTTGACCTTGTCCTCATACAATTGGCCCTTTTCACACTAGGAGGTGTAAAATAAGCTTCTCAAAGGTTCCCTTTTACATTAGGAAGGGTTTTATTCATGTTAAGAGGCCTCCTCTTCCTTTTTATTCACCTACTATACAATATGAGAAAAAATTAATGTTCCAATTTATTCATGAAAATTTTGGAACATTACAGAAGCTCCAATTTGTATGCCATAGTACCAATATTTTGCAACACCTTGTAAGGACCGCGATAATTTATTATCCTTCTTAGCTTTCTTGAGGGACATTTTTTTGTATGGTTGTAGCCGTAGAAAAACCCAGTCTCCTACATCAAAACTTCTCTCGCTGCGATGTTGATATGTATGTTGTTTCATTCGATTTTGTGCCAAATTTAGGTTATCATTTAATAGTTGGAGAACTTATTGTTGATACTTGATGTGATCTTCCACTGCTTGAACCTTAGAATTTTCTCTTAAATATGATGTGATGGACGGTGGATGATATCCATAAAGTGCCATAAATGGGGTTATTTTTTCTTTAGTATGGAAGGAAGTGTTATACCACCATTCAGCCAGAGGTAACCACTTTACCCACTGTGTTAGTTTATCATATAAAAAACAACGAAGATATCCTTCCAAACATTTGTTCACTATCTCATTTTCCCATCGGATTGAGGATGATAAGATGAGCTATGAGCTATATGAGTACCCAAACAAGAAAATAATTTCGTCCAAACATTTCCAGTGGAAATGGGATCTTTGTCGCTTACAATAATATTTGGTTTTCCATGTAGATTTTGAATTGTTTCCATAAATGCAGCAACAATTATACTTGCTTTAAATGGATGAGATAATGCACAAAAGTGTGCATACTTGGTAATTCTATCAACTACCACCATGATGACACGCTTTCCTTCGGACTTAGGAAAACCTGTGATAAAATCCATTGAAACCTCCTCCCAATGTTGATTTGGAATGGATAAAGGTTGTAGCAGTCGTGGGGTCTTAATTGTCTCAACTTTATTTTGTTGGAAAACCAAACATTCCACCACAAATTTTTTAATATCATATCTAAGACCATCCCAAAAAAATTATTTCTTCACCTTGTGGTAAGGTATTAAAAATCCTGAGTGTCCTCCTATGGGAGAGGTGTGAAATTCCAAAAGAATATTTTTTTTTAGTTGGAAATTATTACAAATATATAAGTGATCTTTGTACCATCAAAAATCATTTTTCCAACTAAATGTATCATATGTACTGGGATATTGTTGCAACTTTAGAATGAGTGTCCACACTTCTTCCTCATTCTTCCATTCCTCCCTTGCTACAGTTATCCAATTTGGTTGGATAATAGAACTGGCACAAATCAATGCTTCCACCTCCTCATCCTTTCTTGAGAGTGCATCTGCAACAACATTTATCCTCCATTTTTTGTAGATGATTTCAAATTCATAACCAAAAATATTTGTGACCCATTTTTGTTGCTTTTTTGAAGATAATCTTTGTTCCAAAAATTATTTAATACTATCATGATCAGTTTTTACCTTGAAGTGCCTTCCCATTAGGTAAGGTCATCATTTCTGTAGTGCATGTAGTATTCTCAACATTTCCTTCTCATAAATATATTTCTATAAATACTTTCCTTTCAGTGGACATCTTTCAAAAGCAATGGGTCTTCCTTCTTGCATTAAAACATCACCAATTCCATTTCCTAAGGCATCACATTCCACAATAAAGGTTTTTGTGAAGTCTGGCGTAGCTAAGACTGGTGCTAGGCACATTGACTCTTTAAGATGTTCAAAGGCCTTAGTTGCTTTAGGAGTCCATGAAAATGCATATTTCTTCAATAATGTTGTTATAGGTGCTGCTATTCTCCCATAATTCTAAACAAACTTGCGATAATACCTTGTTAACCCGAGAAATCCTTGCAACTGATTTATGGTTATGGGGACTTTCCATTCCTTAATGGATTTAATTTTGTTAGGGTCTACCTTAAAACCCTCCTTAGATACAATATGACCCATATATTCCACCTCTTGTACTCCAAAGAAAAATTTGGAGTTTTTTGCATATAATTGTTTCTCCTCCAATAGTTTGAGCACCCTGTCAACATGTTGAACATGATCCTTCCAAGACCTGTTGTAGATTAGTATATCATCAAAAAATACTAACACAAATTTTCTAAGTGTTTGAAAATGTAATTCATCAACCCTTGAAATGTAGAATGGTGCATTGGTAAGGCCAAAAGGCATGACCAAAAATTCATAATGACCCTCATGAGTTTGAAATGTTTTTTTTGGAATATCTTCAGTCTTCATTATAATTTGATGATATCCTGAACAAAGATCCAAATTGGTAAATTAATTTTCTCCATTTAATTAATCCAATAATTCATCAATCACAGGAATGGGAAATTTATCTCTAATAATGAGCTTATTGAGCTCCCTATAATCTGGACACATGCACCATGATCCATCCTTCTTGTGGACCAATACTATTGGAGTAGAGAAAGAAATTTGACTAGGTTGAATTAAACCAACCTCTAACATTTATGCAATCATACGTTCAATTTTGCTCTTTTGGACATAAAGATATTTTTAAGGCCTAATGTTTGGATGAACACATCCTAGAATCAAATTAATGTCATGATCATGATCACGAATAGGTGGAAGTCCTTTAGGATTTTCAAACACCTTGGAATGATTGCCCAATATTTTTTAGAGATCTGGCGAAATAGATGATTTTGATGTTGGAACTTCAAGTGAGAATAATTGTGAAATTATGCCTCATTTTTCTTTATTCAAAAGCTTTGTCATGACATTAGAGCTTATTATCTTTCTCGTCTTCCCTGTGATACCCCGTAATTCAACTTCTTTTCCTTCCAAAAACAATTTCAGGAAAATTTCTTGAAAATTAAAATCTATCGTCCCCAAAAATTGTAACCATTTTACTCCTAGTACAATGTCAGCACCTCCCATTAGAATGGAAATAAATGGATTATTCAATGCATATTCCTCCATGGTTAGCTTGATATTATGGCATTTTCCAGAGAAATTTATAGTTCCTCCATTTTCAACCATCGCTTAACACTCTGGTGTTGGGTATAGGAAGAAATTCAATTTCTTGGCTACCTTACAATGAATAAAATTATGGGTACTACCCGAATCAATCAACACTATTACATTTTTCTTCTTGATATGTCCTTCTATCTTGAGAGTTTGAGGAGTGGTAATTCCTACCAATGAATTATAAGATATGGTCAGACTCATTTCTTCTTTATCTAGGGTTGGTTACTGGTGTATATCCTCAACTTTTGAGGTTTCTTTTTCATTTTCTTCCTCCTCTTCACAATCTATGTAAAATAATTTCTTCTCAACACACTTATGACCTTTAGTGTATTTTCTATCACAACTGTAGCAAAGCCCTTTTGCTCTTTTTTCTTCCAATTCTTTTGGTGTCAACCTTGTATGTTGTGGAAGTCTAGGAGTAGCAACACTTCCATATTTATAGATGTGAGTGTTAGGCTTCCTTGTCGCCATAATTTTACTTTCAATTTTTCTTCCCAACCTGAATGCCTTCTCCAATTAATCAAGTTCCCAAAGGCAAACCTCATGTTGGATGTTATCCTTTAAATTCCCTATGAAGACATCAATCATGTGTTCCTCTCGAATATCAATTACCCTTCTGTTCAATTTTTGGAAGTCCTCAATGTGCTCCACCATTGAACCCTTTTGTTTGAGATTTATCAATTGGATAAAGAAGGTGTTGCTCTTTGTATCCTCATAATTTTCTATCATTTCCTCCATTAAAATTGAACAAGTGACAATTTTTTTACGAGAGAAAAGCCATCGATACCATACAAATGTATTTTGTTCTAAATATAAAGTTGCAATGTGTACCTTTTGTGTGTTTTGAACATTATGGAGATCAAAATATTGCCCCATCTATAGTATCCATGTTACAGGATCCTTGCCATCAAACTTCCTCATATCGATCTTTGGAATATGTTGGGTCTTCAATCCAAAATTATAGTTTATGAAATCACGATTAAAATTTATTTTATTCTCATCATGAGTTTCCTCTACTAAATTTTTGCCATTAAGAATCATTTTTTGTACCAAATTTGTCAGACCTTCCTTAAAACCTTCCATGTTCACTTTTAGATCATTCTTCATGTATTCCATGTTGCCTTTCATTTTTTTGTCAATCCTAGCTTCCATGTCATCCATATTAGCTTCCATGCCATCCATCTTAACTTCTACTTCAACTATATTAGCTTCCATGCCATACATCTTAGCTTCCATGCCATTCTTCAAACCATCCATCTTAGCTGCCACGCCTTTCTTCAAAACTTCCATTTCATTTTTTGTTACTCTTTGCGAGAGTGAAATTTGGTGCACTTGGTGTTGTAATTTTTATCTATCATGTTTGACTTCTTCCTCTTCATGAGTCATAGTAGAGTATTCTGAAGGCTTAATGGGTGTTTAATTAATTTAATGTGGCATTTTAGAACCCAATATTGATATCTATGCTCCACCCTTGGAATCACTTCAAACTGATTTTTCAAACAAGACTTATGCAATTTGAAAAACAAAATACACACCTTATTCTTTCTTTTGAGGAGATCAATATTGAAACTGGTGTATCTCTATAATTTTGTTTCCCCGTGATTTTATCTTCAGTCCTTTAGTAGCCCTCTTAATCTTATTTCCAATGCCATGTATCTGACATGATTTGGATTCTTCAAGACAAAGTTATGCCCAATCTCCCACAATGACCTAATTGTGGATTGATTCAGTAGAGCTAACTTGTACGACATGCCACATGTCACTGTTTCCTCCTTTGGCTCTGAACTTGATACACAAGAAACTACAGTCCGTGCATTTTTGGCCACTTTTTACAGATTTCCAATCCAATTCTCAAAGAGAGATTTTTGACAATTATTCCAAGGTCGCCTCTTTGAGATCAAATTTAGGAGCCTACAAAAACCCTAACTTCTATATATCATATCTCTGAAAATATTGTGAACTAAGATCTGAAATTTTTACACGAGGTTCCTCAAGCTTTCATTGAAAATGGGTTTCTTTTTAGCTTATGAATCTTCGTAAAAAAAATGTTATAGAAAAAATTTCATGATGACATGTTTGAAGCAGCGAAACCCTAGAATCCAAAGCTATGATACCAAATTTTATGAAACCTACTCCCAAAATAGAAGAAAAGAGAGATCAACGCCTAATAAATCAACCACTTCGAGGGGGAAACCTTCTTTACATTACATAAATGAAAAATCCTTGGATGATACAAATGAAAAAACCTCCTTTCTATATATAGGAGTCCATGGGGTCACAATATAATCCTAGTCATCCTAACAATAATAATGTAAGGGCACAACAATAAAAATAGTGGGTTTTACTAGGGCACAATAATAACAATATGGGGACTATAGGGGTACAAAAATAAAAATAAGGGGGCTACACTAACAACAATAAGGGACTACACTAGTAATATAGGGACCTAAAACTAATAGACTCGGACTCCTGCATAAGGAACTTGGCCCATCAAGCAACCCAACCATGACATGAACCTTGCCCTTCCTTTTACACCAGATTCAACTTCCTTCTATGGTCATTTCAAAGAGAAGAAAAAAATTTAGTGGATGATAATATTTTCAAAACAATGTGCTCACAATGGGGTTGTCAGCATTTTGGGTACAGTTGATAAACAAACTGTCAATGCCAAAAAAAAAAAAAAATTATTTTTTGAAATGCGTTGACCATGTCAGTAGTAGTAATGATGTGTATTAAACATGCCACATTTAGTTCGAAGGTAGGAGGTATGTGTTGAGTGAATTTTTTCTGGTGCCACCAAGTATGTGGTTTTCAATTAATCATTCAAAGCTAAGACATGGGTGACTTCTAAATCATTTACCAAGATGTTAAATCATTTACCCGAATGATTAAAAAATTTACCCGTATAGTTAGTTTCGTGTTATCGCTTATGATTTTGGTAACTCTTGGAAAATTTTGCGCCCAAGTGTGTTGAAAGGAATCCAGTATCAAATCTCAGTAAACCTTTATGTATTTTTGCTAGATTTTAAAGCTAATGGGGCAAAGTGGAAAATCCAACTAAGCCAAGAGAAGCCCTCCTAGAGATCTATCCCAGTATCTTGGTATTCCACTGATTGACCTATTACCATGATTTTGTGGCTCAGGCATTCATTCAAGGGTTCGATGGTCACTAGGTGGAGATAGGAAGACTTTATTTTCCAGTCACGGAGGAGTTGATTTTAGAGGCCACAACTTTGCCTTCAGATGGAGAAAGGGTGTTCAAGATTCATGTTCTAGCAGGGATCGATGTCCCATTTTTCCTAAAGACAGAGTTCAAAGGCTGAAATTTGAAGATAAGGGTTCAACGAGCTTGGTTGGAGGAAAAGTGGAATTGGTTACTGAGGATAACCCATACCTATATCACCTGTGATGGTCATTTCAATTGGGGAAAACTTTACCATTAGCACTTCTTATCTCATTTAGTTGGTCAAGTCTGAATGAATGTTTTTATTTTTCTAGAGAGTTTGAAACACATGGAAGCTCATTTTTGAGCCAGGGGAGACCCTTCTCCTCACTTTTTTTTATCATAATTCGCTAATCAAATTGTTAATTGAGAATCAAATGGCAAAGGTAGGAAGAACCTAGATATTTTTATTTTTTGGGGGAGGTTTTCAACCTCAACCTCCTAAGGATAAAAGAGGGAAGAAGAAAGGCACCAAATAGGGTAGTAAAATTAATGCAAGAGGCTCCACTGAGCCAAACCATAGCAGAAAAGATACAAAAATTCCCTCGTCATCTTCTGGTCCTAAAATACCTAAAGTATATACTAGGAGAAGTGCTAGGCTCAAACATACAGACCTTGCTTCCATTGAAAACCTGCCCTTTGCTATCATTTCCCCTCATGTTGAGAAATCACCCATGGAAAAATCCTCTGCAGAAACCCATTCACTATAAATCATTAAAGGAAAATAAATTGAAGTGGAAGCCCAAGCTAAGGAATCCCTAGTTTAAGAAGAACCTGAAATATTTAAGGGAGGAAAGAGACCTCATACCAAGCCTACCAACAAGTTAAGCTATAAGATAAAACTGAAAAGAAATCTAGACCTTGCCAAATAGGTGATTGATGTGGAAAATGTGTCATTGAAGGACCTCATAATAAACAAAGAGAAAGTTGTAGGTCATAAGAAATCAAAAGCTAAATCAATCAAAGAAAAATACCCTATGGAAACCAGGAAAAGTAAGAGAAAAAGAATGGAAAAGGTAGATGTTCTCCTAAAGGAGTATTCACATCATTCTTCAATGTTCAATTATCTTTATTTTGATCCTTTCCTCCATTTTCACCTTCCACTAATTCTATTTTGAACATATTCTTATAAGGCCTCTCAACAACATAGATAATGCATGGTAGTCCTCTATTATATGAAGGTATACCCTGCAAAATTTGTAATATTACCACCATAGTGTTATTGTGTTTTTTCAACAAAATTCAATGATGAAGGTCATGTATTCAATTTCTACATATTTAGTAGTTCAACATCAACTATTCCCAAAATATTTTCCACAAAGAGAATAGCCACTTTTGTGACATATCTCTAAGTCAAGGGGAAATCGTTATGTATGTTGTTAGCCCCCCTATAAATTTTTTGACAAGAAAATAGGGGGCTAAATGTTTTTGAGCCTTCAAGGGATGCATTTCCCCTGAAAACACATCATCCTTGAAGCCTCCTTGCGCCTTTTTCCTTTGTCAAAGTTCCTCTGCTGATTTCCCTTTTAAAGCCTCTCTGTTTGTGAAAGAAATGCCCAAAGGCCTCCTTTTCCCCCCTTATTTCACCCTCACTTAGCCTCTTTTTTATTCCTCCTTGTCTCCCCTTCTTTTTCCCTTTTTACCCTCTTAATCCCCCAAAATCCCCTTAAAATTCTACCCTTACCCTTGGATTATCCATTTTACCCCTTTCCCCTTTCTTCTGTTCCAAAATCACATTGTAAATCACCTTTAAACAAAATCCGTGATTTATATGCTAACCACTTCCCCAACCATGCCCCTTAGAACCTTATAATAAACAACGGTACCGTTTATTATAAAGTCCCGCCATGTATTAAACCACTTCCCCTTTTTCCATATCCCGCTTTGCATCGTAATAAAATTTATATTATAAAGTTTATTATATATATAACCCCGCCGCAGGTCAATCGCAATTGCAAAATCCATTCAATCGCAACATTTATGTGTGCCCTTCCAATCAGCCCATCACGAACACTTGCGATGTGATTGATCGCAGCCCCCGTCTTCCGATCCCCGATTGTTGCCATCCTCCGATTGCTTTCCCTGCCATTGATTTGGACCCGAGATCAACGGTCAGCACTCAATCGCAAACCCCCGCCCAATCGCAATCACAACTCCCAGTGGTGCAGCCCCGATTGAGATCTCCCGATCGCATCCCGACCGTTCATCCTCTCCGCTGATCCGACGGTCATCGCAACTCTCGATCAATCGCAAGTCCTCACTCCTGATTCCCGATCGGCTCTCCCTTCAATTGAACGTGAACCGTTGATCTGATCCCCAGATCCAACGGTCAACGCTTAATCACGCCCTGACCTCCGATCGTAATCACAAGCCCTCCTCGACGTCCTCCGATTTGATCTCATCCGTCTATCTAACCAACGATCGGACAGCCTGGCGCTAATCGCAACCCCTTCCCTCCTTCTCCCGATTTAATCTCGTCCATCTGTTTGATGCACGATCCAACGACTATCGCTCGTCCTCCTCAATCGCAATCGAAAGTTTTTATATGTGTCTCCCTGTGTTCCCCCCGATTGTGATTGATCCGATTACATCTCTGCCATCCGTTTCCTCCCAGATATGACGGCTCAGGTTTAATCGCCCTCCGCCTCCGCTGGGTCCCACTTCTTACATGCATTTCGTTGCATTTGTTTGCATTCCCATACATTTTTGCCAAAGTCTAAGGATTCAATATGTCTGATAAGTCAACCCGCAGGTCAATATCCATCGTCGATCTTCATCTCCAGGCCTGAATCCAACGGTCTGCGCTGCATATTTATACCAAACCCTATTGTCCACGCATTTCACCACTCCACTGCATTTTCATCGTTCTTTTACATAATAGCATTTTTTCCGCCACCACTGCACTACCATTTCGTTCACCCTACATCCATTGCTCTGTCCACCGTTTTCTTCACGAGTTTGCTATGTTGCAGAGTTTCTAGAGGAAGAGGACCGCCGCTGTTCAATGTACTACCTCAATGGCGAGCGGCGCAGTCAGGATCAAATCTAATGAGCTAGTACCATCAGAAAAATCAAGGAATGGGGCTGTCAGGACTTACATTAAAGGAAAGCGGAGTTCAAATGCCGAAAGTCCTGTCGGTGCCATTTAAAGATCGAGCTAACTCAACAGAGGTAGTAATGAAGCAGCAAGGAGTTTTAGTATAGAGTAGGGGGATTAGTGCACGTCAACGAAGATCTTGAGCTCTGAACCAGAGGTTTAAAGAGGCAAAGCATCATTTTGAAGACCCTGAGGATCGATCTGGAGATCCTGAACATCAATAAGAGGTAATATCAAGGTTTACTTATCAGCATAATGTTTTTCCATAAAGGACAGGTCTCCCATACAGTCTTTATTATGCGCCGTGTCCCTGAAGGAGTTTTTCGTCCCACCTATAGTTCAAAACAATCTAACATCTATGAGCCAGACCTCTCAGTAGTTTCTTTCATTTTGTTCAAATCACCTGGAGTACTGCAGCCAAAAGGTCAAATCATATCCGGAGCAGATCTTTCTTTCACAAGGAAGGTGACAAAGGTTAAATATACAACGTATCAAGCGGAATGGGTCTCAGCCCTGAATTCATTGTTGTGTTTAAATGTAACATTTAAAATTCACCTACCTCCTCAGTCGGTCCTCTGTGTCTCTTCTGCTATAAAACACAGAAGGAAACTACTGTAATGGTTGTTGATGTATTATCGGTGATTTGCAAGCATTTTTGTCCTGAGCCAAGGTCCCTATGTAATAGTGGTATGATAGGCTGAGAAATATGATGTATTCAGGCCGAATGTAAAAGCTTTGGGCAGTGATGTAAATGATTGGTGTTGTGTTTAACATGATAAGCAGTTTTCATTGGATCCTAATCTACAGCAGTTGGTGATGTTTTTCTGATCTCTGTGTTTATTTCCATTTCATTTCATGTTCTTCTGACTGGCATCTAAACGCATGACATAAGATTTACCCTTGTTAGGTACCTTATGTCCCTGCTCTCTCAGTCTTTAATGTTTTCTACTCACATTTGTATCTAAATATTTTTTTTAATTGACTAAACCAGTGTAGTGGATGATTATTGCCTGCTCTTTGATGTGCAAGTTAATAGAATCAATGTTCAGATGTTTTTGTTAAGATTTAATTAAAAGAGGTTAGGAACATTGGGAGGTTTAGAAGCCTGTCTCTGCCTCTTCATAACCTACCCCTTCCATATAAACCTTTTCAAGATCCCTCGTGTTGCCTATGGTTTTGTCCAAGCAGGCCTGGAGTTAAATGACCTCTGGCCTGATCTATAGACGGAATCAGATGGTTATCCATCCTTCATTCTCATCCCTTAATGTTCCATCCCACCAATCAGTCTTTGAGATCCAAATGCTCTAGATGACTAGCCCAACTGAAGCTTACACATTGAACATAAGTAAATCCTTTCTTGACTCCATTGCCCAATGGCCTTAATGTTCTCTGAGTTATCTATTCTTGCCTAGCTTCCTTCTTTACCCATCCTTGTCTTATGGTGAAACCTTCCTTCCTGATTCTCAACAACCAAACTCAAACAATCAAACAAGCAACCTGGAGCCTATAACTAGCCCTAAAATCACAATTGAGAACTTCGAAGAGAACTTCGAAGACATATATCCTTTGATAATCATAGAGAGATCCCTCTCTAGACCTAGGAGGGCTAGATCCTAAGGTCTAAAAGTGGTTCTATGTTGTCTCATATTTTGGTATTGCCAACCTTGCCAAAACATGGGAACCCCAACATAATGGCGACTTCGCTGGGGAGATCTGAGTGCTTTTCATTTCAAACCTCCTTAGAAGCTTAGAGCTCTGGTTAGGTTGGCAGTAAAACACTTATCCTTCCTATTCCACTTACCTCTGGTGTGTTTTACCCCTTATTCTTAGACAGAGCCTGGTAAGGGCCAGGTAGCCTCCGGATCTCATCCTTTTTAGGAGGTGACACTTCTGGTAAATGCCCTCCCAGTCCATCTCTGGTTAGAGTTTGCTGTGTTTTGTGGGATATTCCTGAAAAGGATATTTCCTCATCACTGCGGTGGACAGTGTACCCCCTAGAAACATCCTAAACCTTCCACCTGGCGACTCCATTGTTCCCAAACTAAAAGACTCCACTGGTGATCAGTAGGCCTACTGATTACCTTGGTTTCACATAAGACTCCACTGGGAGACCAGATTCAAAGCATAATGAAGGCTCCACTGGGAGACCAGCCCTGAGACAACATCAACCACAGCAGAAATGACAGGTAGGGTTAAGCTGCTTGGCTAAAAATAACACTCTGGCTCACAGAACCATTCATACAAGAGCTTTCCCTGATCCAAGCCCACTCGAAATAGTTGATAATCCCGAGAAAATCCTCAAGAGAACACCTGTAAGTAGGAGATCAACTATTTCCAGCAACATTCATAGAGCCAATTCTGCACCAGAAGATCTTGCAGCTCTATTAGACCCTTTCTTCGACCTAGACCTTCAAAACAGATTACCTAGAACTAGGTCATTCAGTGTTTCAAACCAGTCGGACCCTAGGGACAGTGAAACCCTCCTTCCACACCACCTGATCTCCACTTTCTCCAAAACTTGGGGCTTTCTCACCCGAGATCTGCTCAACAGACTTCTGCTGGTCCAAACATCCCTGTCATCCAAATACCAGCTGCTCAAGCCAACCCTATACCTCATCAGAACATCATCATGGCAGCCTAGTATGCACCTCTAGTTTTACCTCAGCCTCTGCTGCCCTTACCAAATGATTATCAATCAAAAATCCCACACTTCCCTGCTAAAGAGCCTACAACAGCACAACAACATGTAGATAAAATGGAAGACTCTTTTGACTATATGGAAATTGATGATGAAACAATCAAAATGAGAATTTTTGCGCAGAGCCTGGGGGGAGAGGTTAAAAAGTGGTTTAAAAACCTACCTGCTGGTAGTATCCAAGATCTCCCTGCTTTATACCAGACTTTCATCAACAAATGGGAAACTAGGGCAAACCCTCGCCAGCTCCTAGCAGAATACATGTCCCTTAAGAGGAACGTAGGAGAGAGTGTTCACGATTACACCACTAGGTTCAATAGCATTTACAACGCTCTTCCCCCACACATGAAACCTCCACAAGGTATGGCCCTGGCCAAATATCCTGATGGATTTGATGCTGACATGGCCTATGAGCTTAGAGATAAAGAGTACACCACCCTGGAGGATATGTAGAAAGGGGCAGTAAACATAGAGGCAAATTTGATTGAGAAAAGGGCCAAACTGAGAGCTGAGAAGAGAGTAACATACAAGGATGACACTATAGCCTCCACTTCAGATCCAAATATTGACAGATTGTCTAAGAATGTGGATAAGCTATACCAAATGATGGAAAAGATGGTTGTCACTCCAAACAGGAACCAAAATCAAAACTTTAGAAGAAACAACAACACTCCCAACAGACAGAAAGAGTCAGATCAACAAATCATTCCCCCATTTCAAAACTTCCTAGATGAGGATGAGGGAGTCATTGAGGAGTCAGAAGGGAATACTATTAACATGTTTGAAACAGAGGACTCAATTCTGAACTGTGATTCAGAGGAAGATCAGCCCTCATCTTCATATTGGGATGAGGAAGGATTAGAAACTGAAGAGTACAGACTTGGGTTCCAAAATGCCATGTTACAGGTCAGAGAGCAATATGAGCTCAGGAGAAAAAAGAACCAAGACACTTCCAAACCCAAAACTCCTGAGGCAACCCTAAAAAAGAGGCCTGAAAAATCTTCTAAAGTAACTGCTATGAACAACAATTCAGCAACCAAGAGTTCTGAGAGTAACAAAGAAAAGAACAACCAAAACAATGAAAGGCAAAGTCAACCAGCTAGCAGCACTAGCACCTCAGTTAGCGCTCCTGATAAAACTATTTCTACACATGTACATAATGAGAAAACACAAACTGATTCAGCCACTAAAACAGTGGCAAATAAAACAGAGTTGAACACTTCCAAGAGTCAATCCACTTTCAATTTTGAAAGTGAGGTTGCAAAGATTAAAATATCTATACCATTATCTAAGTTGGCCACTCAGGATGTATATAAAAGCCAGATTTTGAAAGCATTAAATCTGAGTATAAATAATGACACTGTAAATTTGAGTGATGATCAGCCTGCCCTCTTGTTTGGTCCTAAGATTGAAGGTAAGTTTCAGGAAGGGGTAGTACCACCTTTCTATATTAGTCTCAACATTCATGATAAAATACTCCACAATGCAATGCATGATTCTGGAGCCTCACACAACCTGATGCCTAAGGTAGTTATGGAAAGGTTAGGCCTAGAAATCACCAGACCCTATAAATACTTGTATTCTTTTGACTCGAGTAGAGTAAAATGTCTTGGCCTGATCAAAGACTTGTGTGTGAGTTTGACTCAAATGCCTGAAAAATGTATGGTCATGGATGTAGTGGTGGCAGACGTGCCACCCAAGTATGGCATGTTATTATCTAGATCATGGGGAGCCAAGTTGCAAGGCACCATGCAGATGGACGACTCATATGCCACTATCCCTATATTTGGCCAATTAAGAAGATTGTATAGAGAATCACAAATTAAATTCCTAGTCAGTAGCCCCGAGAAACCTAAAAATTCACCATTATATTCTGTGCATACCGACCTTGACTCCTTCATCTTTTGTAATGATGAATCCTTAGAAGAGCCAGAGTCCCAGAATTGGCATACAAATGAGAACACCGAGCCTATGGACCTCCACGTAATGGCCACTCTGGAAGAATATGATCAGGAAGACCCTGGGCAACACATTGGAAATGAATAGGAAGTCAGCAATGAAGCCAGTAGGATCTGTGGTGGACCTCTCACTCCCAATGAAACAGAAACAGAACAAGAACAGCAAGCTAACCACCTCCCTGACATCCATGACCTCTATGAACCACAAGATAGTTTACAACCTAGTACAAACCTCCCAATTCAACCTAATGGCGAACCCAGCTATAAGGGAGAAAATGAAGTTGAAGTAAACAAAGAACCCCTGTGGGAAATGAACTTTGACGGGTCTTGTACTAGACGAAGCGCTGGAGTAGGAGTGTGGTTGCGTAACACCGAAAATGATCACGCAGAGAGCCACGATGTCAATCTGCATTTCAAATGCACGAATAACATTGCAGAATATGAGGCTCTGAACTTGGGCTTAAATCTGTTCAAAATATTAGGAGCTCGTAGGATAGTCGTGAGAGGAGACTCTGAGTTAGTGATCAAACAGATGAATGGTGAGTATTCGGCAAAACACCCCAGGCTTATGGAATATAGGAATGATACTCTAGATTTGCTGAAAACGTTTGTTGAATATGAGTTAGTATCCATTCCTAGAGTTCAGAACGCTATTGCAAATGGACTAGCCTGTCTAGCTAGTTCATATCCTAAGGCCCCAGTTGACCAAAAAATTATCATTCAAACCAAATTCAGGCCTGCAGTGCCAGACAATGAAAAATATTGGCAGGTCTTTGAAGGAGACAAACAGATCGAAGATTTCCTGGTGGGCAGGAATGAGTTTGAATTTTCTGATTCAGACTCAAAATCCGATGATAGCTGCCTAAGTGGGGATTCCCCAAATGAATTAGAAACACTTTGTAGTATAGAAATAAATTCTTTTTCTGAAGAAACTGGAGATTCGGCCATAAAATGTGAAAACGCAGGAAGTGAAGAGATCGAAGTGTTGTGGGCCAAAGATAAGAACATACCCAGAGGCCTGGCACCCTTAGAAGACCTTTTTGACTTTGATGACGTAGAAAAAAAGCCCACAATAGAACATGCAAAATCAGACGTAGAAGAATGCAACATAGGCACTGAAGACAAACCCAAAATGATAAAATTGGCTAAGTCTATACCTGCAGACATGAAGAAAAAATACATTGACTTGTTTAAGGAATTCATTGATGTGTTTGCATGGAACTATGAAGACTTAAAGGCCTATGACACCAACATCATACAACACAAGATACCACTAAAGGAAAATCAGAAACCTTTCAGACAAAAACTCCGTAGGATTAATCCAAAACAATTGCCTGCAGTAGAGAAGGAAATTAAAAAGATGTATGAGGAAGGTATAATTGTCCCTGTAAGGTTTTCTGATTGGGTGTCAAACTTAGTGGCTGTAAGGAAGAAAACAGGGGAAATTAGACTATGCATAGACTTCAGAAACCTCAACAGAGCCTCCCTGAAAGATAACTACCCTTTGCCTAGAATGGAGCATATCCTACAGAAGGTAGTGGGCTCTAAAAGAATTTCCCTGCTTGATGGTTTTTCAGGATACAACCAAGTTCTGGTACTCCCAGAATATCAACTCAAAACAGCTTTCACCACTCCATGGGGCACCTTCATGTATGTGAAAATGCCTTTTGGATTGATGAATGCTGGAGCTACCTTCCAGAGAGAAATGGACATTGCTTTCTCAGACGAGATTGGACACTTTATAGTTATCTACTTGGATGACTTAACTGTTTTTTCTAAAACAGAAGAAGAACATCTGAAACATCTAAGAAAGGTTTTTGAGAAATGTAGAAGGTATGGTCTGTCCCTAAATCCTAAGAAAACTATTTTTGGGCTGCAAGAAGGTAAGCTTCTGGGCCACATCATATCTGAGAAAGGGATTAGGATAGACCCCCAGAGAGTTGAGGGGATACTCCAAATTACGCATCCAAGAAACATCAAGGAACTACAGTCCTTCATTGGGAAGATCAATTTCCTTAGAAGATTTATCCCCAACCTTGCTGAGCATCTTAGGAAAATGACTGAAATGCTGAAGAAAGATGCTGGAATTAAGTGGATTGTCGAAGCCAAGAAATATTTTGAGTCAGTAAAACTTGCACTCACCCAGGCCCCTGTGCTTATCAGCCCCGACTTCTCAAAAGATTTTCTGATCTTTTCATTTGCCTCCCAACACACAATAGCTGCAGTTTTGCTACAGAAAAATTCGGAAGGTAATGAACAGCCTATAGCCTTCTTCAGTAAAGCCTTAAGAGATGCACCCTTAAAGTACAACGTCATGGAAAAGCAGGCCTATGCCTTGATTAAGGCCTTAAAAGACTTTAGGGTGTACATTCTGCATTCTCACACCATTGCCTATGTGCCAAATATAGTGGTCAAATATATCTTGTCCCAAGACCCAGATGGGAAAAGGGGCAAATGGATTGCTACAATTTTAGAATATGACATTGAAATCAAACCCACCAAGCTGATCAAAGGTCAAGGCCTGGCCCAATTAATGGCTGAATCCAATCTACAGGCCCTAGATATTAACATGATGAATGCCCTGGATGAGCAGGAAGGATTACCCCATCCAACTGTTGAAGAGAAGTTTTAGAACTCTCCTTGGTATACTGATATCCTTTACGTGCTCACACACCTCAATGCCCCTCCAGAACTGTCCAAAACAAAGGCCAGATTCATAAAACTCAAGGCTAGAAATTACTGCATTATGAATGAGAGTCTATATTGGAAAAATCCAAATGGTCTTTTGCTGAAATGTTTTCCTGAAACTGAAGCTGAAAGGATCAAACAAGAATTCCATGCTGGGGAGTGTGGAGGCCACCTGAGTTGGAAGGCCACTGCAAATAAGATACTCAGGGCTGGGTACTATTGGCCTACACTCTTTAGTGATGTTCATAAAATGGTCCTTACCTGCCGCAAATGCCAAATTTTTGAGGGCAAAAGAAAGCTCCTTCCCCTCCCTCTGCAACCTATCACCATAGAAGGTCCCTTCATGCAATGGGACTTAGACTTCATTGGAAAAATTCACCCCTCTTCTTCTGGGCAACACAAATGGATCTTGACCGCTACTGATTACTTCACTAAGTGGATTGAAGCCATACCCACTAGGAATGCCACTAATTCTATCATCATTAGGTTCCTAGAAGACTTCATCTTATCTCGGTTTGGCTACCCAAGGAAAATAATCACTGACAATGCTGCTGCTTTCGGATCCAAAAGAATGATCGATTTCTGTCATGGGTATGGGATTGCACTTGGACATTCAACTGCCTATTACCCCCAATGTAATGGCCTAGCTGAATCATCAAATAAAAGCCTGGTCACAATCATCAAGAAGCTGTTGGAAGAGAACAAAAGGTCGTGGCATAAAAAGTTGATACAAGCCTTGTGGGCAGACAGGCTCACTACAAAGAAATCTATTGGCATGTCACCCGTCCAACTGGTTTATGGGACAGAAGTAGTTTTTCCTACTAGCCTTGGGATACCAGTGGTAAAGCTTATCCAAGAAATCCAATCAGAAGATGACAGCATGATAAGGAGAATAAATGAAACAATCCATCTTCAGAAAACAAGGGAGCAGGTTTATAACAGAGCTGTCAAAGTGCAGGAAAACATGAAGAGACAATTTGATAAAAGAACCAAAGCAGCAAATTTCAAAGTTGGGGACAGGGTCCTGAAGTGGGATTCAAGAAGAGAGGATAAAGGCAAACATGGCAAATTCGACAGCTTGTGGCAAGGTCCATTCATCATTCAAGCCATTGTGGGTCCTAATGCATTTTTCTTACAAGAACTTGATGGCACAGAGCTGTTTGGGGGTCCTGTCAATGGCAGGATGCTCAAGCATTATTTCTGCTAACTTTCAATTTTTCAGTTTCATTTTTCCATTGTACATGCCATGGCAGTTTTTTGTTTTCAAAAAAAAAAAAAAAGTTTCAAAAAGAAGAAGAAAGGAGAGGTTCAGACAAGCCCAAAACACGAACCTCTGATCAAAACAAAGCAGCTGGTCCAAACACGCTCAAAATCTGGATCAGCAAAGAAAATAAAATCAGCTCTAATATGCCCGAAATCAGAGCTGAAGCAAAGGAAAGAAGTGACTCAAATATGCTCAAAACCTGAGTCACAAGAAAGAAAGAAGAAGGTCTCAAAGTTACAGAATTCCATGCCTTCACAATTTTGTCTGCTACAAGTTCCTGTTTAGCAAAGTCAGACAGTCTAATCCTGGCTTGGTTGTGTTTAAATTTCCTGTCTTAGAATGTAGGTGAAGAAACCTGTTGGACAGTTTAATCCCAACAGGTAGTAGATTAGGTAGAGAAATAGATGAGGCCAACAGTCTAATCTGGCCTCATGGAGCACTAAGGGTAGAATTAGAATAGGTTTGTTTTTGTTTTGCAAAATAAAATGTAAAGGGTCTGCTAGTTCAAATGCACCCAAGGGAAAATTGTTAGAGCTCTAGTTTGGGTAGGTAGATTGGTTGGGAAAATGTTTCTGCTGATTTGTGTATCCAATATATTGTGGCAGCTAGTCTAAAGAAAGAAGAAAGATGGCTTATAGCAGCAGGCATCTGGCCTACACCAAGAGATCATTTTCTGAATTCTTGACTCCTTCAAGAAGAAGCCATCCCCATGTGGAGCCACTGTTAGCCCCCCTATAAATTTTTTGACAGCAAATAGGGGGCTAAATGTTTTTGAGCCTTCAAGGGATGCATTTCCCCTGAAAACACATCATCCTTGAAGCCTCCTTGTGCCTTTTTCCTTTTTCAAAGTTCCTCTGCTGATTTCCCTTTTAAAGCCTCTCTGTTTGTGAAAGAAATGCCCAGAGGCCTCCTTTTCCCCCCTTATTTCACCCTCACTTAGCCTCTTTTTTATTCCTCCTTGTCTCCCCTTCTTTTTCCCTTTTTACCCTCTTAATCCCCCAAAATCCCCTTAAAATTCTACCCTTACCCTTGGATTAGCCATTTTACCCCTTTCTCCTTTCTTCCGTTCCAAAATCGCATTGTAAATCACGTTTAAAAAAAATCCGCGATTTATATGCTAACCACTTCCCCAACCATGCCCCTTAGAACCTTATAATAAATAACATTACCACTTATTATAAAGTCCCGCCATGTATTAAGCCACTTCCCCTTTTTCCATATCCCGCTTTGCATTGTAATAAAATTTATATTATAAAGTTTATTATATATATAACCCCGCCGCAGGTCAATCGCAATCGCAAAATCCATTCAATCACAACATTTATGTGTGCCCTTCCGATCAGCCCATCGCGAACACTTGCGATGCGATTGATCGCAGCCCCCATCTTCCGATGCCCGATTGTTGCCATCCTCCGATTGCTTTCCCTGCCGTTGATTTGGACCCGAGATCAACAGTCAGTGCTCAATCGCAAACCCCCGCCCGATCGCAATCGCAACTCCCAGTGGTGCAGCCCCGATTGAGATCTCCCAATCGCATCCCGACCGTTCATCCTCTCCGCTGATCCGACAAACATTGCAACTCTCGATCAATCGAAAGTCCTTACTCTCGATTCCCGATCGTCTCTCCCTCCAATTGAACGTGAACCGTTGATCTGATCCACAGATCCAACGGTCATCGCTCAATCACGCCCTGACCTCTGATCGCAATCGCAAGCCCTCCCCAACGTCCTCCGATTTGATCTCATCCGTCTATCTGACCAACGATCGGATGGCCTGGCGCTAATCGCAACCCCTTCCCTCTGTCTCCGGATTTAATCCTGTCTGTCCGTTTGATGCACGATCCAACGGCTATCACTCGTCCTCCTCAATCGCAATCGGAAGTTTTTATATGTGTCTCCCTGTATTCCCCCCGATTGCGATTGATCCGATTACATCTCCGCCGTCTGTTTCCTCCCGAATCTGACGGCTCAGGTTTAATCGCCCTCCGCCTCCGCTGGGTCCCACTTCTTACATGCATTTCGTTGCATTTTTTTGCATTCCCATAAATTTTCGCCAAAGTCTAAGGTTTCGATATGTCTGATAAGTCAGCCCGCAGGTCAATCTCCACCGTCGATCTTCATCTCCAGGCCTGAATCCAACGGTCTGCGCTGCATATTTATACCAAACCCTATTGTCCGAGCATTTCACCACTCCACTGCATTTTCATCGTTCTTTTACATAATAGCATTGTTTCCGCCACCGCCGCACTACCATTTCGTTCACCCTGCATCCATTGCTCTGTCCACCGTTTTCTTCACGAGTTTGCTATGTTGCAGAGTTTCTAGAGGAAGAGGACCGCCACTATTCAATTTACTACCTCAATGGCGAACGGCGCAGTCAGGATCAAATCTAATGAGCTAGTACCATTAGAAAAATCAAGGAATGGGGCTGTCAGGACTTACATTAAAGGAAAGCGGAGTTCAAACGCTGAAAGTCCTGTCGGCGCCATTTAAAGATCGAGCTAACTGAACAGAGGCAGTAATGAAGCAGCAAGGAGTTTTAGTACAGAGCAGGGGGATTAGTGCACGTCAACGAAGATCTTGAGCTCTGAACCAGAGGTTTAAAGAGGCAAAGCATCATTTTGAAGACCCCGAGGATCGATCTGGAGATCCTGAACATCAATAAGAGGTAATATCAAGGTTTACTTATCAGCAGAATGTTTTTCCATAAAGGACAGGTCTCCCATACAGTCTTTATTATGCGCCGTGTCCATGAAGGAGTTTTTCGTCCCATCTATAGTTCAAAACAATCTAACATCTATGAGGCTGACCTCTCAGCAGTTTCTTTCATTTTGTTCAAATCACCTGGAGTACTGCAGCCAAAAGGTCAAATCATATCCGGAGCAAATCTTTCTTTCACAAGGAAGGTGACAAAGGTTAAATATACAGCGTATCAAGCGGAATGGGTCTCGGCCCTGCATTCATTGTTGTGTTTAAATGTAACATTTAAAATTCACCTACCTCCTCAGTCGGTCCTCTGTGTCTCTTCTGCTATAAAACACAGAAGGAAACTACTGTAATGGTTTTTGATGTATTATCGGTGAATTGCAAGCATTTTTGTCCTGAGCCAAGGTCCCTGTGTAATAGTGGTATGATAGGCTGAGAAATATGATGTATTTAGGCCAAATGTAAAAGCTTTGGGCAGTGATGTACCTGATTGGTGTTGTGTTTAACATGATAAGCAATTTTCATTGGATCCTAATCTACAGCAGTTGGTGATGTTTTTCTGATCTCTGTGTTTATTTCCATTTCATTTCATGTTCTTCTGACTGTCATCTGAATGCATGACATAAGATTTACCCTTGTTAGGTACCTTATGTCCCAGCTCTCTCAGTCTTTAATGTTTTCTACTCACATGTGTATCTGAATATTGTTTTTAATTGACTAAACCAGTGTAGTGGATGATTATTGCCTGCTCTCTGATGTGCAAGTTAATAGAAACAATGTTCAGATGTTTTTGTTAAGATTTAATTAAAAGAGGTTAGGAACATTGGGAGGTTTAGAAGCCTGTCTCTGCTTCTTCATAACCTATCCCTTCCATATAAACCTTTTCAAGATCCCTTGTGTCGCCTATGGTTTTTTCCAAGCAGGCCTGGAGTTAAATGACCTCTGGCCTGATCTATAGATAGAATCAGATGGTTCTCCATCCTTCATTCTCATTCCTTAATGTTCCATCCCACCAATCAGTCTTTGAGATCCAAATGCTCTAGATGACTAGCCCAACTGAAGCTTACACATTGAACATAAATAAATCCTTTCTTGACTCCATTGCCTAATGGCCTTGATGTTCCCTGAGTTATCTATCCTTGCCCTAGCTTCCTTCTTTACCCATCCTTGTCTTATGGTGAAACCTTCCTTCCTGATTCTCAACAACCAAACTCAAACAATCAAACAAACAACCTTGAGCCTATAACTAGCCTAAAATCACAATTGAGAACTTCAAAGACATATCTCCTTTGATAATCATAGAGATATCCCTCTCTGGACCTAGGAGGGCTAGATCCTAAGGTCTGAAAGTGGTTCTATGTTGTCTCGTCTTTTGGTATTGCCAACCTTGCCAAAACATGGGAACCCCAACATATGTGGCCTTTAGCCTTGCATAACATGAACTACTCTACTTCTATTGCACTCAACTAAGATTTCATTGATTCTTAGATTTTCCAAAATAAACTATTTGATTAGTACTAACACTCACTAACCTTGGATCTAGCCTTAGAACCAAGGTTTTAGCGAATGTAATATCCCTTTATATTATTTAATTAATTTTTTTACAAAATATATTAAGCAAATTTTTCCACAAAATTTCTTAAAAATAAGTGGCAAAATTCCGTACAAAAAATACCAACACAAATGAATTTGTAGATATAAACACATAAATGATACAACTCAAAAATACACACAATATATATGCAACAAAACTTAACCTTATTATAATAACTGGAATGTGGTATTACATGCCAAATATAGATCAGAAACCTGTTAAAACACAAACAAGATATCTTAATGGTTGATAATAACTCCTTTAATGTCATGCCTCTATGAGAGATATGATTTACCTCTCCTCCTGATCTCCATGTTAAGCCCAATGAGCAGATCTAATTTGATC
Source organism: Pinus albicaulis (assembly GCA_034641835.2). NCBI lineage: Eukaryota > Viridiplantae > Streptophyta > Pinopsida > Pinales > Pinaceae > Pinus > Pinus albicaulis. The sequence goes on along the minus strand of CM076579.1, from coordinate 287,849,552 downwards.
CCTCCTCTTTGAGTGTCTAGGGTATTCTCTCAATAAGAAACACCTCCTTAATAGATTAGCTAGGGTGTACTATTGACTACCGAAACTAACCCTCTACATAATGTGGTTTCTCACCCAAACAAGCTCCAAGTTCTCAACTCAACAACATCAAATCAATAATCCAAATGCATGTGTAAGCAGTGAGTTCTCATCTCCTTTAGTAGTCATGGTTTATTAAAATAACATGGGTAAATACCATGGGTCATCTGAATAACGTGGGTCTTTTATTCTTTTATTAAAATGACTTATCATATTTCTCTTTTCTTTAGTCACTTTTTAATTAATTAATTCTATCATAGCCCATAATTAATTTTAATTTGTAAGCCATGATATTGAGACACTATCCTTTCCCAATGTCTAGAAAAGGGTTGATTACAATCCTCCCTTCCCAAAATTACTCACCCTCAAGCAATTCATACACTTATGTTAGGGGCCCAAACACATATGAAGAATCCTTGTTTTATTATTGAGATGAAATCCAGAATCTATATGTCAAGCCCAATTTCGAGCTCCCACTGTCAAATAGGAAATCTAACATCCCCAATGTCTGAACACTCTAATTGTGTTATACCCCTAGCTATAATTAAAATCCCATAAGTTTCCCATTGGATAGGGTACAACTCATAATTTCCCTTCAATCTAATTTGTGGGTTTCTCATTCATAATAGATGTCAACGACCACCATAATATCTTTGGATTCCATGACTTCCCATGGAGTGCCTCTCCCACCAATAATCAACAACTTGTGAAATAGACCATCATGTTGATGTGCTACTCTCAGTATAACCGATATGCCACTATGCCACAGATATGACTCTTGTTTTTGCATCCTATTATACTTTTTATATCGCTCCAAAATCCTACAATCTTGTATACATTTATCACATTTTTATTCCCCTACAATTTTGAACTCCATGTGTTGTGAGCCTCTAGAGAGGCTCGTTTTGTGTGTAGGTTTTAACGTTGTACATAAATTATCTGCAAACGAATTCTTAAAAATAGAAAATAAAAAATAGCTAGAGCATAAAACATAAAATAGATATACAAAGATATTTTCCCCTGCATCCCAAACTGGGACTACCATCTTGATTTTTCATTATCTTCCTTTTAGTGTTACAACACATATATGTACATGTCAAAGCATTCATAAACCCCAATCCATTAACCCTGGATTAGAACATAATCGTAGTTCCCTTGACCAGACCTACAAAATACCATGAGCATAAAACCATCATGCCCAAAACCATGTGCAAACCCATGCACAAAACCATAATCGGGTCCACCCACCTAATATAGGGTCTAAAAAAAATTCCTGGGGCATTGCCTCAAACCCCGTGTAGGGGGGCTACCACCCCCCTCTGTGCCCCCCACCCACGCTTGTTTCCAACATTCTCCCACTTGTTTTTTTCTTTCCACATGAGAGATTAGTAATTGGTCCAAGCCTGCAACGCCCATTATTTATATACACCAAGATAGATTATTCATTGGTCCAGCCCTGCAATGGCCATTTTTTCTCTACACCAAGAGAGCTTCTCAGTGCTCACATACTTCATCAATTCATCTGCAACATTCTTCAAAATGTCCACCTTCACCGGCAACACCTTTTTATCCTCAACCACATCTCTCACAAAATGATATTGAACATCAATATGCTTTGTCTTTGAATGATAATTAGGGTTCTTAGCCAAGAAAATTTCACTTTGGCTATCACAGTCTATCCTTATAGCTCACTACACCAACCCCATACTTGAACAAAATCTCTACAACCAAATTGATTCCTTGCTTGCATGAGTAGATACCATGTATTTTGTCTCTGTAGATGAAAGAGCCACTATAGATTGTATTTTACTCATCCAATTGAATGCACCTCCAAATAGGCTAAACACATACCCACTTGTAGATATTCTTTGATCCAGATCTCCAGCCCAACCTGCTTCAACAAAGCCACGAATTTCCAAAAATATATCCAATCTTGGTCTTCCCTAGTAGCACAAAAAATAATCACTAGTGCCACACAAATATATGAAAACCTACTTTACTAATGTCCAATTCTTCTTCCCTGGTTTTGACATAAAACTGCTCATTACTCCCACTGCATGTGCAATGTCTAGTATTATATAGACCATTTCATACATCAGGCTACCTATTGCACTTGCATATGGAACATGGGACATGTCCTCTCATTCTTCTTGTGTCTTGGGACACTGTTGAACATATAGCTTTATACCTACATGAATAGGAACATTTACTATTTTACTATCCTTCATATTGAACCTCTTTATTATTTTCTTGATGTAATTCCTCTGGTTTAACCAGAGCTTCCTCTTTACCCAATCACATTTGATTTCCATGCCCAAAATATAGTTTGCAGCACCAACATTTGTCATGTTGAATTTGGAGAAAAATTGGGTCTTCAGATCCTGGATAATTTCTTTGTCATTTCCAACCAGCAACATATCATCCATATATAAGACCAAATAAATAACACAGTCACCAATTACTTTAAAATACACACAATGATCCTCTTTTATTCTAGTGAATCCAAGTCCCTATATATAGGTATCAAATTTCTGATACCACATCCTTGGTTGACTGTTTTAACCTATACAAAGACTTTTTTAACCTGCATACCAGTTCTTTCTTACCATTCACCGCAAATCCTTCAGGTCGATTCATGTAGATCTCCTCTTCCAAACCCCCGTGAAGAAAATTTGTCTTCACATCCATCTCTTCTACCTCAAAATCAAATGCAACAACAACAGATAAAATTAATCTAATAGAAGTAACCTTGGCAATACGAGAAAAAATATCACCAAAATCAATTCCCTATACTTGGGAATAACCTTTTGCTGCCAACCGAGCTTTGTATTTTTGCACCTTGCCTTTTGCATTCATATTCTTCTTGCACACTCATTTGCTCCCAATGGGCTTCCTTGCAACTGACAACTCCACCAGGTCCCATGCCTCATTTTTGGGAAAGGATTCCATTTCATCAACCATGGCCTCCTTCCAAATTTTTCCATCCTTTGAATATGTTTCCTTCATGGAAGTTTTGGGGTCATCATCAGTGATAGTTAAAGAAAAAATTGAACATAAATCATATGTACTATACCTTTTTGGCTGCCTTATTTCTCGTACTGATATTCTTACAGCTAGAGTTTGTGGCACTTCCTCTTCTAAATCTTGTTCTGTTGTAGAGTTTGATTCTTCCTCCTTTAGTTCAAACTCTATATTTTGAGGTTCCTTTGGTAGAAATTAGTGTTTAAAAACATATTTCACCTCTTTAAACACCACATCTTGGTTGTACACAACCTTCCTTGTTTCTGGGTTCCAAATCTTGTAACCTTTTAAACCATCCTTATACCCAATAAAGATGCACCTTTCGGATTTATTATCCAACTTGGTCGTGTCTTTCTTTAGAACATGTACATGTGCATCACATCCAAATACCCTCATATGTGAAAGAGAGGTTTTATTACCAATACATGCCCCATGTGGAGTCTTATCCTCCGACGCTGATGAAGGTGATCCGCTAACCAGGTAACACGCAGTATCCACTACCTCTGCCCAGAATTCTTGTCCTAACCTGGCACCACTCAACATGCTTCTTTCCTTTTCCATCAACATTCTATTCATTCTTTCTCAAACTTTGTTTTGTTGAGGTGTGTATGGAGTAGTCTTATGTCGTGATATACCACACTACTTATAGAACTCTTCAAATTCCTTCTTACAGAACTCTCCACCATTATCTTTCCTCAACACCTTTATCTTCTTCTCTGTCTATTTTTCCACCAGAGCCTTAAATTCTTTATATATGTCAAAGACTTCAAATTTATTCCTCAAGAAATATATCCATGTATTCCTTTAGAAGTCATATATGATTGAAACATAGTACACATACTTACCTATTGATGGAACCGACACAGGTCCAAACCCATCATTGTGCACAAGCTCTAATATCTTGTTCGCCCTATTAGCACTAGAAGGAAAACTCACCCGATTCTGCTTCCCATATACACAATGTTCACAGAAATTGAAATCCAAAGATAAATTAGACATACCTTATACCATACCATTACCATGCAGTATCTGAAGGCCCTTCTCTCCAATATGTCCAAGCGTTTGATGCCATAGCATGGTCTTTTCTCCAGAGACCGCTAGGCTTTCTGCTCCACTTTCAGGAACCATAGAACTATTGCACCCATCAATAGTAGTGCTACCTATAATCTTGTGCAAAGTTCCAATCCAAAATCTCCGCATTAATACCAATGTTCCCCGAACCATATTGAAAGTATCTTTCTTGAACATTGTTTTTACACCTACATCATCCATCTTGCTTACAAAAATAAAATTTATGGCCAATACAGAAATATGAAGAACACAAGGAAGTGTTCTAATCCTTCCGCCTTGCAGCTTCAGCTTTACTTTTCCGCGTCCAACGATTTTTTACTTCCTATCAATCTCTAATAAGACATCACCACCATCATACTTCTCATACTCGCAGAACCACTCCCTATGGGCAGTGAATTGAAAGGATGCACCTGATTCAATCAACCATGCCTCATGATCTACATGTGTATTTGAAGAAGAATAAAAATACACAACCCCACCTTCATCTGAGGTGGTTTTCACCTCTACAAAAGGAGCATCATCAGATCCCTCTCCTTTCTCATGATATTTAGATATGCAATCCTTTTTGAATTGTTCTTCCTTTCCACATTTCCAACACACCTTTACAAGCTTTCCTAGAGATTTATATCTCCCTATAGATTTATATCTCCTACTCGAAAATTTATTTTTGTTTATGTTCTAGGACCTTCCTCGTACAGATAAGGCATCTCTATTCTGGCCCTCCATATTTTTCCATCTCACTTCCTCTGACAGCAAGGCTGAGACAATTTCAACAAAATTCAAGGTAGTTGTATTTCTACCTATTAAAATAACCAGAATATCCCACAAATCTGTTAGAGAACACTTTGATGCACTTATTTTTATCTGATATTTTAATATCAACAGATGAAAATTGGCTTACCACAGTATTGAAGGCATTCATATGCTTGGTCACCAAGTCTCCATCCTTCATCCTCAGGTTATACAGATTTTTCCGTGAGAACAATTTATTCACCAGAGACTTAGATTGCTACAAAGTCTCTAACTTGACCCACAAATTCTTTGTAGTAGCTTCCCCAGATACATTCAACAATACTGAATCTAAGATACACAATTGTATTTTTCTCTTTTCCTTCCAATCCAACTTCTCTCAGTCTTCATCTGAAATTTCGTTAGTTTAGTACCCCAATCCACCATAATCCATTGATATTTATCCACGAGCGGATCCTCCATCTTGAGCTTCCACAACTAAAAACTCCGACCATTAAATTTCTCGATCTCTATCATTCCACTTCTCTCCATCTTCTTTAACCACAAGAATTGATCCTGCAAATCTCCCACTGAACAAGGTCTACCATAGGCCCGATCAAAAAACCCCTCAGCAACAAAGGTGTCCTCTTGAAGCCGAAACTGCTCTAATACCAAATGTAGGTTTTAGCCCTGTACAGAAATTATTTGAAAACTATTTCTTAAAAAACAAAAAATAAACAATAGTAACAACATAAAAAATAAAACAGATATACATAGATATTTTCCCCTTGATCCCAAACCGGAACTACCAGCTTGATTTTTCATTATCTTCCTTTTAGTGTTATAACACATATATATACATGTTGAGGCATTCATATTCCCCAATCCATTAACCTTGGATTAGAAAATAACCATGGTTCCCTTGACCAGATCTAAAAAACACCATGAGAAGAAAACCATCATGCCCAAAACCATGTTCAAACTCGTGCACAAAACCATAGGTGGGTCTGCCCACCTAATATAGGGTCCAAAAAAAAATTCCCAGGGTGTTGCCCTGGACCCCCTGTAGAGGGGCTACCACCATCCTCTTGCCCCTCACTTTGAAAATTCTTCCAATTGTGGAAATAATATAACACACACCCAACAATGTGTCTCACCTCTTTCTCTCATTAAGAGCAACTCAAGAGCATGTTTTTTTTGTTTCCCTATCAAGTGTTTTAACTACTCCTCAATACTAAAAATTTTGATAGCGTACCTTTCATTCTTGGTCCTCCATTATTCAAGATTAATTTCCTTCTTCAATATATTTCCATATAGCCTCTTTACTATTTCCTTTATTTCTAAGAGGCCTCCTACAAATTCGCAACTTCTTCGTACATTTTCAGCTCACCCATATGATCTTGGGTGTCACTGCTTCTATTATCCTCTTGTGTCGATGATGAGGATTGTGCTTCATCAACTGATATGTTTTCTTCTTGGGGTATGTAATTGGCCCCACAGTCCACATTTTGACATATTCTTTTTTCCTTATCACCTATTGAATGAAAAAAGTCTCTTCCTTTACCAATTCCTTTTAGTGACCAATTTTCCTCCCTTCCATTTAACATGGACAATATTTCTTCCTTCCCCTTTGGTTCTTACCCTTGCTAGAATTACATGTGACCTGCAATCCCATTAAATTTAGCTCTCTTTCATTTAGCTTAATTTTAAACCATTTAAGGTTGATCTTATTCAATCTTCCTAAGATTTTATGAGTAGTAGGTGAAACAACCTAGTCTTTCCTCCAAATATCCAACACCTTTTATTGAATATGTTTTCAAATGATATCATCATCACCTAAAATCAAGGACATTCTATTTTTCACATTGGATTTTACAATCCCTAGATGGTATTCTCTAATGTTGGTGAAGAAACAATGGAATATATGAAAAATTAAATTATAGCAACCCATATTGAACATAATGGCACACGTTATGGTTTTGGCCACCATATCCAAGATCTTAAGTTTCTTACCAAAGCTAAGGTCCTCAATATCATGAAATATTTAGAATTTATCCACATTCAACTATAACATCCTTCTTATAATGTCATCATTGTAGGGGGGACAAGAGTAATTATCCTTATGATATTATAGAAACAAGAAGAAACTACAGGGGTGTTCCATAAACTTATGATGGATCAATGAAAGCATTGATGGCTTCACTTCCCAACTTAATATTCTCTAATATGCTTGGTCTACTTTGGACAAGCATGTGCCTAACTCCTCGATTCTAGAGAGCATATCTCTAGTTTTCATAAACTTCAAATTTGAACCAAGTGAAAAGAGAAAATTCCCCAAATCCTATTATTTCTGAAAATCCCTCGGCTACTTTGTTGAAGAGTTATATGAACTCCTTTGGAGAATAGTTTGTTGATTTTTCTTGTTCTTTGCTCCATACTTCCCAAAGAAGTCTTTGAAGTAGTGTTGAATTGATGCTTCCCTCCTACCAATTTATTTATGGCATTTGTGAGGCCTTCTAGGAAATTTTTCCATCTATCGTCCATGAGCTAATAAACTTGAAAAATCTAAAAAATCTTTAGTAATATCAAGGGTTAGCTACATAAATTCTTGTGCAGAAATTTTCTTGAAAAATATCAAAATATATACAATTGGAAACACTATCTCCATCGGATTGTTCTCACTCATGTAATACACTTAAGTATTTTATGATTAAATATTAGAAAAAAATTCTTATTCCAAGACACCCAAATTGCACATTCTGAAAAATTTAAATCAGATTTGTGATATAAACCCAAAAAGAAATGCTACAACTCCATAAATTAAAATTTTAAGATGGCATTTGACAATATGTTTTATAAATATGTTTTCCAAAATATTGAATACAAACACCCACTTTACTAGAAAATTCATCTAGGAAATGTGGCCCAAAACTTGTCTTGCAGTAGTCCCAAAGAGTGACTCACCCTCTGATTTAGTTAGCAAATTTGTCCAGTTACTATCTCAGAAATTCGAATTATTTTCTTTTGGCAATGTGGCCACTTGAGAAGAATAATTTATGCTCTCGATAAATTGATGAACTCATGCATCCTAGAAAATAAAAATTTCATCCCAAAAATTTATTAATTTAATTTCCACTTGTTCTGCCCCTAGAATTGGTCAATTCCTCCTTAGAGAATGTAATATTCCCAAATTGGAACAGCTCAAAAAGCCTGCTGAAATAACACACTTCTGGGAATATTATGCATACAATTAAGATTTCAACTCCTGTATCCCTTAGATCAGCTCATCTAAGATATAAATCCAAAAGGAGAGAACAAACAAATCAGACTAGGTGGGTTAAACAGATCTCCCACAAACTAGTCTAGTTGAAAATCACCAAAGAGAGGGGTTGTAGCTCTATGCAAAGGATTGCTTCAGAAATAATGCAGATCCAATAAAGCACATTAGGAAGTTGATATGAAGTTTCATAAATCAGATATATAACATCAAATCATATGTTCTTTACATCCCATGCAGTATACAAGAGAAATAATGAGATTATACACCAAAAATTCTTATAAATGAGGTGCTACAACCACAAGAGAAGACTCCATAACCATGACAGCGTTATTTTTAGGGCTTAAGTAGAATTTTATTAATTCTTCAGATCTATAGCATATATGTACATAAAAATTTAGATCTAATACAGATATGTGTACAAGAAATGTTTATCTATACATTCCCCTTGGGGTTTTGTGCAAAAGATGAAGCACAGAGAGTAGATCTGAGATCTAAGCTTACAGATCTGTAGAATGATTCAGAAATTTATGAATAATACAATGGTACTCAGATCAGAACTGAAACTAACATGGATTTGATGGCCAATCCATGGATCACCACAGTGAGAGGAAGAATCCCAACACCGGAGATCTCTCCTCCAAAATGTAGACAAAACACCCTGTAGCTGTAGATATGCAAATAATGTTTTCCAGGGAGAGAAACAACATTTTAGCCTCTGATAATGATTTAGCCTGATTCCAAGGTGTATATCTGAAGCACAATCAGCTAATGAACTCTTCCAGGAGGTTAAAATACACACTCACTAAGAAGAGCCACTAGTATAATCTAGATCTGAGCAGATCTAGTGTCTTCCACTACTACAACTCACAAATACAGCTCAACCCTCAATAGGAGCAGTGCTGTAGATGTAAGGTGAGCTTGGCCTAAAATCTGGATGTCGAAAAGATAGCACAAGTCTCCTCCAAGAGTTGCTCAAGGAAGGAGGTGAGATTTCTGAACAGGAAAACCCAACAAGGGATGTCTGAGCAGACAATGCCTTTAGAAATGACAATCTTCAACAACCCTCTCTTGTTGATCTCCTCCTCCTTTTATAAGATTGGAGTCTTGGAAAAACCATAAACCACTTCATTGGTTTAGCCCTTTTCACATTTAGAATCTCCTTCTAGAACGGCACTGTTCCTCAAGGAGGTTCAATGCATCTAGACTGCGCTGTTGACTTGGTCAAAGGTGACCCATTCTTGTGATTTAGACCCATTCACACCTGCAAGATGTAATTTACATAGCCCATATATGTCTCTGTTCACATAGGCATTGATTTATTCTTGGTTTCCAGGAGTTTTACATGCCGTCCTTTACAATTTATTCATTAATCATGAAATGCAAAATAAACAAGGAAAAAATAATATTCCTATTAGCTGCAACTAATTTAGGAATATTACAGAGAAATTTTATTTTCTCCATTCAAATATCTCGGCCCTTAGTGTTGCTTTATCAGCTTTAGAATTGGCAATTCGTCCCCAATTCTAATGTGGAGGACGACCCCAAAGTGAGCCCACTAACTTGACCTTTCAAACCCTAAACTCCACCCCAACAATCAACATAAATTTGGCCACCACAATGTAGTTAATTTTATGTGTATGAAAATATTATATAGACCCAAAAAATCAATGACTATCTTCATGGTGTGGCCACCTGGCCTCAGTAATAATAATTGTCTCGACCCCTTTCCAAATGACACACAAATATGATGTGCGCAATCTCAATTAAACCTTCACACTTGACCCTTGTAAAAAATAATCCATGCCCCACAAAAAATTGAATTCAACCTCTAAGACAATGGATGCGTCCCTCAACAATTTTGGTCCTCTCTTGGTGCAATAAATTCACATTGTCGACCCCTTTTTTATTTTCTCATGGGTTAGCTAAGAATGGCATGTCCCTCACTTAACCCTATTTTCTTGATCGGTCTTCTACAACAATTGATAACTTCGCTGGAGAAAATTTACTAACTTAAACCAACAAAATCATAGTCTAATCCCTACCAACCACAATAAATTTTCACCCTTTTTAATTAATTGGGACTACTTGATCTCCCTACAAATATCACCAATGGTAGGCTAGGGTTTTTGGCCTCTTAAATTATCCTTAGTTTTCATAAGTTAATTAACTGTTGTAAAAAATATTGAAAAAACCCTTTAGGTTGGCAATAAAACCAACTCTTGTACCATTGTAATATCCCTTTATATTATTTAATTAAGATTTTCGTGAAATTGCTTCAACAAAATTTGTCTCAAATTTTGTTAAAAATAAATGGCACAATTTTGTATAAGAAATACCAGCACAAATGAGCTTGTACATATAAACCCAGAAACACTCCAACTCAAAAATACACATGAGACATATTCATCAAAACTCAACGTCATTATAGTTGTCATAATATGATATTACATGCCAAATCTTGATCAAAAACTTGTTAAAACACTAGCAAGATATTTGAATGGTTGACAATAACTCCTGCAACATTATGCCCCTAAAAGAGATTTGATTTACCTCTCCTTACGATATCCATGTTAAGCCTAACTAGAAAATGTGATTTCATCCCCCTCTTTGAGTGGACCCTGGGATATATCTCTCAGTATAAAAACCCCTCCTCACTAGATCAACTAGGGTGGACTACTAACCACTGAAACTAACCCTCTACATAATGTGTTCTCTCACCCAAACAAGCTCCAAATCTCATCTTAACGACATCAAATTAATAATAAAAATTCATGCCTATGGAGTGAGCTCTCATCTCCTTTAATAGTCATGGACTATTGGAATACCATGGGTCTTTTATTATTTTATTAAATTGACTTAAAATATTTCTCTTTTCTTTAGTCACCTTTTAATTAATTCTCTCATAGCTCGTAATTAATTTTAATTTGTAAGCCATGCAAATGAGATACTCTCCTTTCCCAATGTTTGGAAAAGGGAAATTACACAATCCACTTATAAACTCTAGTCACATCTCAAATTGTAAATCTTATTGTTGCATCAACAAATATTGTTGTAACAATAATGATTGCAGATGACGTAATAGCACACCAATAAATCATTCCTTGTGATGCACCTCCTAAATAATGTAGCTCAATCCATTAATCTACTCTCAAAATTATTGTTCATATTCCCAAATGTTCTCACCAACCTTTTGCTTAATCTTCTGTAATTTTTTAATAATTTGTTATTCTAACTTTGAACGCACCCTTATTAGGCCCTCCCTTGTAGTGTTGTTTTAGAATTCCACCACCAAACACATAGCATATGCAGTTGTTTGTGTGTTCCAAATGACATCACAAAGAAAGTAGTGCAGTTCTATATCTTCATCACCTTTTTCGTGAATCATGGGTAACCATATAGATTATTCATTCAATTGACTACGTATCATTTCTTATGACTATGTACCAACACAAATCCCTTGGGTCTTTGTTTTTGTATAACTAATGTTTCTCCTACCAAAATATTTTACAAAACTTGATAACATCAAATAAAATTTCTAACTCCCTTCAAAGGTCATACTTGTCCCATTTACAGTCATTAGTGAGCTTAGTGGAGTTGTTAATAAACCAAACACTTATGCTTTACACAACAATGAGCATGAGATTTTGACAAAATTCAAAAGGAGTAGGGGGGAGGACATAAGAGTGACTAACTTCACTACTATTTTCATTTGGTTCCTTGGTTGTATGGAAATTTATAGGATTACAGGATCATGACGGTGCAAACTCAAAATCATCTTCAAATGCCTCTTCTTGATTTATCTCTTGTAATAATTTTGCAACAATACTTAGATTAGGAGGCTCAGAGAATGTCTTTGCACTTATAGTCCAAGTATATGTTTTCTTTGTGTCAACATGTGATCACCACCTCAATTTTATGAAAATTATTTCTACCTCTATGAATTCTTGACTTTCACAATACCACACTTTCTTAGTTTTTACTTTTCAGATTGACCAAAGCTCCTTCTTATATTTCTCTATCCTCTACATCATTCAACATGTTGTATGCAGCTTAGGACCATATCCTCTTCTCAACAACTTTTTCATCACATGGATCTTTTCCATTTCTTCCTGCCACTAGGCCTCTACTATATATGCATGTCTTTGTTGTCACTTTTGTTGTTCCCTTTAATAATCCACTACTTTTTCCATCATTAATCCTTCAAAAAACTTATGAAATTGACTTTATATTGACTCTAGCATAAGGTCCTTCTAATGTTCCAACCCACATGTAGGGCTCATGTTTCCATTTCAATGAGGTTTAGCAACATACACCTTTCCACCATCAATATTTTTATCCATACTAATATTTCATGCATCTATATCTATTAATTTTTGGTTAACATGTTCTTTGCTTAGGATAGTTACTTCAATGTTCCATATTAGCCCATTTATCGATCCACATTATTTCTATTAGCAATCGCATAAATCATTATCATATTGACAGTAACGAAAGAAAGAACATAAAAAAATAAATGTTGAAGACAAACCAAGATAAGAGAACACAAGAATATGTCTCAAGCCAAGGAAAAACCCCAAGTTGGGGAAAACCCTTAATCAATCCTTCTTATTATTAGAATAAAATGTTCAGCAAAGAGAGAGAGTGCAATAATTCAAATTCAAGGTTCACTTGCCAATTTGAAGATCCAATATCACAACCCTTAGATAAATAGATGGCCCAAACACAGTTTCAATTATAGAGCAGTCAAATTTACCCCTTTTAAGCTAGTTTCATACTGCTGAAGAAGCTTGGTCTGGTTAGAGCTACTTGTAGTTCATCAAGGAGCTACTATAAACTGTCCAATATGACCATTCATCCATATAGCATTCAAGGCTACATGAATACATCATATCTTACAATCACAAGAGTTGTATTTTATTAGTGTTGCTTATTGCTCCTGGTTAAGGCATGATGCATACCGCTACATTCCTCACAAACACACCCAAAATAGCCTTATATTGTTTCAACCTCCCTCCAAGACAATTTTTACTGATTCTACTATAGATATGAGCTTAATATAGCCCCAAAACAAGCCTCCACGTCAACCAACCTTCACCAAAATAGGATTTTTCTCCACTTGGGTATAGGCCTACTCTTTCATCCCATTTTTCAATAAGATAAGGCCTGCAACCTACTTGAGAAAGGATCTTGTAGGTGGAGCTCACCTAGGAGAGAGATTTCACACCATAAAAATGCACCCAAACACTCCAGCACTTCCCTTGTGTTTGTGGTCACCCTGAGGATAACTCAGACCTACAACAGAAGATAGATATGCCCAAAAGAGTCCTCAAATAAGCCCAAAATTACCCCTAACATACTCAAAATCATGCCTAAGGAACTCGGCCCATCAAGTAGCCCAACCATGACGTCAACCTTTCCCTTCCTTATTTATTGGAGTCAACTTCCTTCTATGACCATTTCAAAGAGAAGAAAAATGTGTAGTGGATGATCAAATGATGTTGGACGACACTCCCTTTTATAAGAGATGGAGATCGGTTCCACTTGATTAATTAACCCAAGCCAACCTTGATAAATGGCACGTGTGTGATTTATTCAAAAACATATTTTTCCTTGACCAAATTTCATGATGTTTAGGTCAATTTTGGTTCTCTCAAAAAGCGGAATTCAATGAAATAATCATCTTCATCCAATGGCCATTATAAAGTGGAATTTAGCCCTATTTTCCAATTTTAACACTCCCTCTCAACTAGGGATAATTCCACCTACCAATTTATCCATCACCATGCCATCTTGATATCATGAACTATATTTTCATTTTGTCTCAACATTGTTGAACATTGATATAGATAAAGAAGAATAATTGATCGAGAGTGAGTCACAAGACTCTTCCACTCTCCAATGACAAAATTCAGTCCACATAACCAAGGGTATAACCCCAATTAGACTTAATCCAACATAAAGTTATTGAACACCATTCATCATATACATAGGGAGTACGAAAGCACATGATGTGTCCATATGTATTGTTATGGTCCCTATCCTATTTTCCCAACTCATTAGCTAGATGAGAGGTACTTCCCATGAGTCTCAGACTACATGGGTATGATGTATGTTGGGGCATCCGCAGGATAAGTTGAACCACTCATCCTGCCCATATATTATAGGATAAGGTGAACCACTCATTCTATGCATATCTCATTAATCATAAGGGAAGGTGAACCACTCACCCTACACACATGAAAACTACCATAGGGGAAGGTGAAACACTCACCCTATGTGTCATATATCATCATGGAGTATCATAAGGGAAGGTGAACCACTCACCATGTACATAGTGTACCTATAGGGGAAGGTGAACCACTCACCCTATGGTCACACAAGAAGTACCCCAGGCCCCTAGGAGCTCTCATAGCTCAATGTTCAATCATGGCCCTCATAGTAGGGTCTTTCCATGACTCCCGAACTCTCTCTGAAGGAAGACAAAATTGACCTTACCAAGATTCTTTGAGAAGATGTTGGTAACCTAAACATACATCATGAAATGCTAGAGTATTCATGGAACATGAATTCTCCATAAAAACAAATCCCATTCAGATTATTGCAATATACAACGACAGTTACTACCATGTGCTCAAATGGCTCACTGAAGAGTATTTTCAAATGACTTCATAATAATTCATGCTTTTTTTTTAATATAGTCAGCCTCAACGGTGCTCCCAAAGCAACAAAATCAAGAAATATGTGCTCTTTCCACCCATCACACTGTCAACCAAGCCAACATCATAGCATCCATGGAATTGGTAGTGTATCTCTGACCATATATAATAGAATCACAAAGATATATCAACAAGAAGCTATCAATATATGAGGCTCATTGATATATTGAATCATAATATTTATAACAAGGAATATGATAGGTGTTTATCAAGAATCACCAAGGATCCCATAATATATATATATACTAGCATCTCCTCCATTGCATCATACCTTTAAGTGCATAAAATAATGCATCAAGGTTAGGTCTTCCATCTCAAATTTACATTGATAAACTAGATTTTTATATGGAATCTACATCTACAGACATAAATGTCTTCCCTAGACTTGGTGGCTTAGTCTAGAACAATGGAAATAAAAAGTATATATTGTTTTCCTTAAATTAAATGGATGATGGGTCGAAGCCTACCTGTAATAGGTCGTATTCTTCGCTCGTCTCTTGGATTAAATGCTCCAATCCTAGCTCGCTTCGCCTAAATTAGAACCTGCACGATCATACAATAAAATTCAATGATCTCTGAAATTTATATAGCATCATCTAAATACTTCATTGAATGGATCAACATGGAATAGAAATAAATGAAATCATAACATCACATGTAGGGAAACAAACAACTCTTTGCATTAATATAAATGGGAGTTACAAGCATAAATAGAAGTTGATCTTGTAGAAGAGATCCTCCAGGCTGACTTGTTCCTTATTTGTCACAAAGGGAACCTCTAATCACCCTAATGCATGGAATGTTAACTCTTTACAACAAAAACATAAGGGTATAATTTTATCTCCAAAATCCAACCCCTATCTTGTGGATGGCCACAAATATATATGTGAGGGGATTAAGTTGGGATTTCTTATCCAATTACCAATCTAAGTTTTTATATCCACTCTTGATGGGAGGATGGGATGAAATAATAAGGGATGGAAACTCCAAGTTAAGATAAGATAGGATATGAATTTTTTAATCTGAGGAAAATGGTTGTAACAAATTCTTGAAGCTTTTGGAAGAAGAGGATTCCATAATTTCTCTCTTTTTCCCGAATTTCTAGAACCAACGCAGGTGAAAAGGGGAGCAACGTGCAGGTGACTAATGCAGGCCACAGTGGAGAAACTTGTAGGTGAAATTTTTCCAATAGAAGGCTATGGAGTGTTGGTCCTTAAAATGATTCAAATAAGGTTTTTTCAGGAAAAAAATATGGGATATGAAAGTGTCATGCATAGGGATTAATTTTATGATGATGTCAAGGGGTAAAAGGATGTTGACTGATCCAATTTGTAGGTCAACTGACCAAATGCGAAAAAATGGCCTATAACATATTTCCCCCTCAAGTGCAAAGTCGGGAAAGGTGACTGATGACTAAAGTGCTTTACCTTGTGACAAGTTGAGATCAATAAACACCGGTGAGACCATCCTCTGTTACAATATATTTGCATCATGATATCTCTATTGAGGGAGTCATACCCATACTTAGCACATAAGATAACATTACATGTACAATGATCAAAATACATGTCGATTGATGACAAATGGTGGACCCATGACTAGATGATTTTCTGTATGACCATAGCCATTATACATTGTGATCTTATATTTATCCTGAAATCACAGGTCGAATGGATGAAGCTAGATCTGTGGCCTTCTATCTCGTTCACACGACCATCCAATCTATGATTCTAATTATGTGAGTCAATGAGCTGGAGTCAAACATGGGGACACCATTTGATTACCGACCAATGATGTAAGTCATTAACAGGAATGAGAGAAACCACAGATGATGTTAAAGGCTCTCAAGGTATTGTATTACAATCCATATGGTGTGAGTAAATGAGTTGATGTCGAACACCACACAAAATATTTCGATCAAATACCAATGATGTAAACCTATCACCAAGAGCGAGGAAACTTTCCATTGATGTATGTAAGCACCAAGGTACCAAGGGTTTTTTCTAAGTCAATTTCCTAGATAATGAGTTGATGTCGATGGGAACCGACCCATCGCAGGATGGCCTTGATGTATCCCCTATCACACAAAACAGGTATCATGATTTGAGATTGAATGATGATGATATGAAATAAATCAAGAATGATAGACATGGAATGAAGGCTTAAGAGTATTGTAGTAGATATTGACTGAATGGATTCTCTTTAACACAACGGCGACACTGAATGGAGTTGGAAGCATTGACCCAAAACGGAAAATGGAGGCTTTTGAAAATTGTATGATAACCGAAAGACAAGCATAATACCCAACCTAGCATCCATGAAGATGAAGCAGAAGAGTGTCATGTTAAAGAGAAACTCACTGCCATTAGAAAATGGTGTTCCATGTTTTCCCAATTCCCCCAACCATATTGGTCATTACCTCTTTATTTTTTAACAAGCTTGAGGAGGATAACATATGCTTGATATATAATTTCATCCTTCGGATGAATTCCTCCGATTATGTTTAATGAACCCTGAGGAGGAGTGATTCAGCCTTGTCATGTATGAAAATTCCATCATTGTTTTATGTTTTAACGAGTCCAGCGAAGGTAAAACTAACATATTTTTCATGTTTAGAGAGTTTGAAAAAGAGGCGAAAAATAAAACTCCAGATGTTCATTTTCATAAGTAGTCCCTTGAGTCTGGAAAGGAAGAAAACAACACTCATTAAAAATCTTAGTCATGTTCGACTAAGGTATTCCTTTTTCATAAATAGTCTATCTCAATCCAGAAAAGGGTTAAAATTATACTGAGTAGATTATTTAATTAAACGAGTTTGAAAATACAAGTGCTCGAAAATATTTTCATATTTTGGGAGTCTAAAAAGAGTTGAGAGATAAATCCAGGGGGTTAATTTTTCGTAAGTTTATGGAGCCTGAAAAAGTGATAAAAGCGTACTCCTTGGTAAAAATGATCTGTAAAACACGAAAATTTTCGTTAAATAGTTTTCAATCTACTCAAAATACCACAAAAAGTATCAAACATACATGTTTCATGATAAAAAATGAACAATTACTAGGTCAAAATATTAAATATAATAAAATAATGGAAAAATGAACATAAACAATGAAAATGACTATTCATTTTTACCATTTGACATTTACCTTCTGTTATCACAAAATTAAACCTGATAGGCTGCTAGTCAAATCAATCTCATGTAACTATTTCAAACCAATCTTTTGATTGAGGCTTAGCCTCCTCAACCTGAGAGGGCTCTCTCAAGGATTAATGATTTTTGATAGAAATATAGATGGCTAACTCTATGTGTGGGAATAAGCATATAAATGATAGATATTGGTTGTAAATCACATCAGCAAGTGCACATTGGGCTTATGGAGTCAAAATATTTTCAATAAAACCAATCAATCTACTTAGCATGGAAGTTGAGGCATATTAGAGTTTTAGTCAAGAGATACACATGTGAAGCTGTAAAAAACATAGTCAATTTGTCTATATAGGAAATCAGAGCATCAAAGATGAATTCTAAGTAACATAAACAAGCACCACTGCCATAGGATAGTAAAAATATGTAATTAGAACAAGAATACACTAGATCTCTTATGAATCTCAAGTTGGCTAAGTAGAAATCTCTGTATTACGCTGAAAACTAGTCACTTACAATAAACACAATCTTTTGCTAAAAATGTCCAACCCCTATCATATTCAACGTCTTGACCTTTTATAGATAATTTAAAAGATAATATAACCTTATCTGATGTTAGATACATCGAACTTCTAACTCTTGACACCTTTCCTAACCATATGACATGGTATTTATTACAAAAGGACAACTAATCTACTAAACAGACCTATTACAAATAGGATTCAAACCATTAATCACCTATACATAACAACCTTATCTTAATAAAATTACATCCTTTGTCAAATGTATTAACACCTGGTTGAATATGGATGGTTGGCTTCAAATCTTGATGACCATAATGCTGACCTCCATCAAAGTAGGAAACAGTCCCCTGTTTTCTAGGCATAGGGTCCTTTGCAGTTTTGAAATGTTCTGACCATCATGAATTCATCCTTTTGAGGTCCTTTGTTGTTAAGAACTGAAATAACACCTGCCAAAAATCCTCCCTAAACTCCAGCTGTCCCAAACCACCTTTACATTGTTCAAATGAGCTCTAATAAACTGTGCTATGAAAACAACACAATTTTGTAGTGCTTTTCGTAGCACAACTCTTTTACCCTTTCTTCTTCAAAATCTTGACTTCTTTCCTCCAAGATTATCTTAATTATCATTTAATACATCCTCCCTAGAAATTTCAGGTCATAATTCTTACTTTTTCCCTTCAAAAATTTATGAGAGAGAGTGAAAAAATCTGCTACATCAGTTTCATAGTGTTTTTCACTCTTTTTACACTATTTGCGCTACAAAACTATTGAGTGAGAATTTTTGTCCAAAATTTTTCAAAGTGAAAACTATAAATGTGCCAAAACTCAAAATAACACTAATTTCATGAAATCAAAAAGCCATATAAACTGAAAAACACAGTTTTCATGAGGTTCCTTCTTAATTTTCACTTGATTTAGCTTTTGAATTTTTAATGATTGTCATTTTTCACCTTTGTGCTTTAACTCATCCCGAATCACTTTCCGCTGCTAATCCAATTCCTCCACTTGATCTCTAAGTCTTCTATTACTGGCTCTCAAGTGATTATTTATTACTCTGACAAATTTGGCTTCCTTGATGGATGAAACTGTCCATGTGAAAAATTGTTTTGCACTACTTGGGGTTTCAAACACAAAACCAGTTTGACCCTCCCACAGTGCCTTCATTATTTTTAATTCTTCTTTTTCAATAATGTGCTTCCTAGCCCTCTTTCACATCACAACAATTTCTTGGTTTGATAACCTAAATTTCTCCTCAAGATGTTGACACTGTCATTTCTTCTTTTCCCTTATTTGTTCTGTTGGCTGCATGTTGTACTGTTGGTGATGAGAGATCAACCACTTCTTCAAGGGATTTAGTTGTTTCAATAGGTTATTGGACTTCCTTGTTGCCTTCCTTGAGTTTCTTAGCATGCCTAGTTAAAGGTTTCCTTTCTTGAAAGATAAAGGCTACATTTTCACCCTCAAACTCAAGCTTCTTTGCAAACTTAGCCTTTTATGGTTTGTGTTCATCTTCTCCAATGAAGTCAACTTGCATAATGGGTGTCTCCTCTATGTTAATAGCATGCAGGATTTCATCTAAATTTCTCTTTATTACTGGATTGTTCTCTGAAACTGAAACAAATTTCTTTCCTTTTGATGCCACTGCTTGGCTTCTTGTCACTCTTTTGATTTCCTGCTTGATGGCAACTTGTTTATGTTTTGCCTCTTTGACACTCTTTGACTTCTGTTTTGCAGGTGATGGAGTTGATGTGTCAATCATTTGTGTCTTCTCTGTCCTTTTATCAACTTGTTTCCTTGGCTTCAGTTTTAAAAATTCCTTTGGTTTTGCAGCCATAGGTTGACTAGACTCTGCTACTGGTGGTGAAGGAGTTCCTTTATTTTTAAGGTTTTTAGCAGGAGTTAGGGTTTCCAGCTCAAAACCATTTATAAAAAAAAAAAGGATGAACAATCCCTGCATATCTTCTGAATCTCATTCAAAATCAATAACTTCATAAAACCATGATGAAACAAGGATGTTTCAGAACCTTCATATTTGGCTTGTACTTTATCAGCCATTTTGACAAGACTCCTATGCAGATAAAAGGGCAAATCACTTGAGATCTTACTAGTGAAATGCAGAAGAAAATTGAAATGATATGTGTAGCCCTTATGATATATACCTTCACA
Source organism: Pinus albicaulis (assembly GCA_034641835.2). Classification (NCBI taxonomy): domain Eukaryota; kingdom Viridiplantae; phylum Streptophyta; class Pinopsida; order Pinales; family Pinaceae; genus Pinus; species Pinus albicaulis. The sequence continues at coordinate 287,828,825 of CM076579.1, read as the reverse complement.
TGTTAAATACCTATGAATGTTGAGCAGCAGCTTTGCATAAGTGTCTTTGATGCATCTTTTAGGGATTGCATTATTGAGGTCCATATCTGCATACTTAGGTTTCATGAATTCCTTGCATGGCTCCATATCAAATTTGAAACTTTTGAACCAATTTTCTTGTCCTCTTGGTATCTCTGTGACAGTAGCAATAATCTTTGGTGTGATTGGCACACTTAACATCCCAACCTTGGTAGTTGTTCCATTGAAGTTCAAGGCAAATTCTTTGGAAACTTGTGTGTGGCAACCTTGCAAATTTTCACAAAACCAAAGACAACCTACTCTACTGAATGCCTCCATCATTGTTGGGTCTTCAATTATGGCCTTCATATTTTCAGGCTCATATCTTAAATAGTGTCCCCCTTTGTGGACTTTATTTTCCTCTGCCATGCTTCTCAAAAAAACTTGTCAGCTTCACTTGAATATATGAAACAACCTCGCTTGATTAGGATGAAGAAAAAATTCGTATGAAACAGCCACAGGTTTGGCTTGACACTTCAGAGCTTAGACATTCGAATGGAGGCAAGAGAAATGAGTATGACCAATTAAGCAAGATTTTGAATTTGAAATGTCATCTCATGACTAAATTATGCCTCATTCATGCCCTATCATGACAATGATGACTGCATCATGGGTAAGTACATCGAATCTCATCATTAACTACCTATCATACCACTAACCTACCAATTCCCAACGAATTCTGACAATTTCCAGCTCAAATGACAAGACGGTTAAGAAATCGTGCTTTCGTAGCGCCCGCAATGTATTTTTCCTGGTTTGCGCTATGAAACTATTAGCACTTTCGTAGAGAAAATCAACTTTTTTGAACTAGTGGCGCTACAAAAATGTGGATTCTTGGTTAATTGCATAGTTTTGACCCGAAACTTTATGGCATGACTCCCAAATGGAAATATGGATATTTGACAATGAATGGACCTTTAAAAGACTTTATTTGAACTTAATGATGACATTTAAAATTATAAAAATCTTACCTACCCTTAACCAAATCTTAAATTGACTTCTAAACCCAATTTAGAACCACGACCAAAAACAAACTTGACAGAATGATGTTTTGAAAATTTTTGGGTGATAACAACTTTAACAGTGAGAGCTTTGAGCCCTTTTTTCCCTCGATATTCTGTAGCTGATTGCGATCAATCCAATGGATCATTTCCAGTTTTGTCACTTCGAGGTAGGAGCTATTGAACCTCAGAATTGCCCTCTCTTTGACAGTTTTTCTCACCTCTTTCCATCACTTTCACATAATATCACAAACCTCAATCAATGATAAATGATAGGTTTTGTCTTAAGGATGCAACAAAATGATTGCCATATTATATTTTCATGTTCTTGCTATTTGGATATATTTTTTCAATTTAGCTACAAAATGAAGCCTGTTCTGTAGCTAACTATGGATTCCGTGGCTACTCTAATGGTTTGGCAGGTTCCAGGTGTCAATTGAAGAATTGGGCCACATGGGTGTTTCTAGAATCATTTCTACATGGATTCTATCCTATTCACTCAATCTAGATCGACAGAAAAGAAAGCCTAAGATCATGGTCAAAGATGGAGTAAAAGTACATTATCTGAAATTAGTAGGACTCTTGATTTGTTCTCTGTAGCAAATCAAGAGTCCAACAGTCCTATTGCAATTATAATTTGAATTAGCCACCTGTAGCAAGTTTATCTCACAAACTGTTATGTATTTTCCTTTAAATATCAGTTGTAAAAGGCCGAGAATACAGTTCAGAAATTAAGTGATAAATTTAAGCGTTTGGATGATACTTTGTATTCAGACTTCATTTTATCTTAATACCAAGTTCTTGTTGCCAATGATTTTTTAAGCACATATTTAACCAGCTAGTAGTTCATTCGAATCAGTTGCAGAGGACCCCTGCACTGGAGGATTTTTTTCCTTTGTTGTTTTAGTTCTATTTCCATTACTTTGTTTTCAGCAAATCTGTTTTCTAAATAGATTAATGTTTCATTCCAGTTTTTGATCAATAGTATAACATTAAGTTACAATTGTGCATCCTTGTTCTTCTAAGATATTTGGTGAAGATAGATAACTTTGTTTTCAGAATCAAATTAAGGTTGGAGTAATAATATTACATAGTTGCCTAGTTTCCTTACTATTTTGTCATTTATTTCCTTAGAACACAATTGTCAATTAACTATGTCAACAGATGTTTTCAAAAACCATTTCAATATTATGATCATAAACTAAATGGTTAAATATATAATTCATACAGTGGTTGAATTTACTTTACACATTGTCATTTTCTTTCTAGGAACTTAGAGACTAAGGAATAATTGACTTCTCACATAGCATCTCAAGAAGTTAACACTTCACATTGAATGTTGCTAAAAAGTCAAATATACATTAGTTTTTTTTAGTTAGTATTACATGCTTTTATATTTTTCTTTCAGATCCTCACTTAATTGCAATCACTGATATTCCTAAAGATAATTCTAAAATAAATTGATTTAATCATGTTTCAAGATTGAATGGTTGAATTTTTAATGAGTGCAATTACTAAGTTACCTTTTGCAGACTTTACTTAGTTTTCTAGTTCATTAAAGTTTAATTGGTTACTTAACACTATCTCAAGAATATCACACTTCATAATTGAATATTGGAAGCAACTGAGTATACATTAGATGTTTTCATTGCATTCTTTGCTTACTGTTCTAGGACATTAGAAGTTTAAGTGCAAATAGTTACTTAACATCATCTCAATAAGGTCATACCTCATAATTTAATGTTGGAGTAACCAGAAGTACATTATTTGTTTCATTTTCTTCTTTTACTTAATACAAGCACTGCAGTTTTTCATCTTAGTTTTAGAATTAGATCCATGGAATAGAACTAATGATTAGATAAAATAGATGCTCTATTTTCCAAATTAGGTCTTAACTAACCAATAGTTTTTGGTTTCTTTTTGTGAAAATTAGACTAACTTAGGAACACTTCCTTTTATTCCTTCTTAAAAATTCATTAGATTCATTTAAATCTTTTCATAGTTCTAAACTAAACATTCTTAAACATCAAAGAAAAAAAAAACCCCAAAACAACATAAAATACAAAACAACAAAGAAAGAAATAGGTTCGCTAAGCACATGCGGTACACCACACTTCATCAGTTTACTAGCCCTAGTTGATAATTAATGAAAGAAATTTAAGACATTAAATTGACTAAACATTTTGGCACCATTTCCGGGGAAGTGTAATTAGGTAACCTCATTTCCTACATTTTAAAAAAATGATATGTGTAGAGAAAGAGACTCTAGGGGAATATTCATAGCTAGAGGCAGGAGTTTAATCCATACAACACCACTCACTCCACGAATACTAAGAAGTGATACACCTCTATCTCAAACTCATATTCCATATTTCACTAGCCATAGACTACCTGAAGTTCTAAGGTCAGCAATCCAATTAGGAGGATCCCCTACTTCATCTACTGAGATATTTTTAGAAGAAGAAGATCCTAGGTCTCCAACAGAAGGAGTAACCTTTTTCACCTCCACAAGAGAACACATTTTAGCTTAACAATTAGAAATTCCTAGTGAAGAGGAAGAAAAAAAACCTTTCTTCAACATACCATTGATAGAAGAACCAGAGGAAGAGCAGTTAACCTTACAAGTTGAATCTCATATCAGCTCTGAAGAATCTATAATGGCAGAAAGAGGAGAAGGAGAAGGAGAAGGAGACATCCTAAATGGAGAAAATGTACTATTTGGAGGAGGAGATAGAGGTAGAGGTAGAGGAGGAGATAGAGGAAGAGGTAGAGGAAATGTAGAAGGAGGCAGAAGAAATAGGGTAATTGAGAGTTCTTTTGGATTCCCTATAGTTGATAAAGATACAAATGCCACCATGAAAAATATCTCACCTTCTGTCCTCCCAAACTTTCATGGATTGAAAAGTGAAGACCCTGAAACCTTTTTATTTGAATTTGAAGTCTTGTGTAGAAATTATGATTATTTACAAGACTCTCAAAAAATAAAATTATTTCCTTCAACATTGAAAAAAGCGGCTCTAAAATGGTTCATGAGTCTAATCACTAGGTCTATTAGGACATGGAATGATATGAAGAGAGAATTTCTAGAAAGGTATTTGGATTATTTCATATCTATTAATCACAAGGAATAAGTGTTTAAAATGATGCAAAGAGAGGATGAAAATTTGGAATATTTACTTGAAAGATTCAACTATAACATAAAAAGAGCAAAAATGGAAAAATTAGATCAAGACACTTTAAAATATCTTTTGTTGAAAACCATTAGACATGAGTGGATAGATATCCTTAACATGATGGGGAATGGGTACATCTCTCAACTCCCATTACCTGACATTGGGGAATTATGTATTCATATCTCAAGAGGAAAATCAAAAACTGGGAAAGGTCCAAGAGATCCTGCTCTTTCTAGGGTAAATAAATATGAAACTGAAACATTGAGTAGGGCAGAAATTGGAAACATGCTTGATGAATTTAAAACAGAAATTTTAGGGAGTATTAGTGAACAGATAGACACCCTTAAGTTACAAAACAAGTAGAAAGTTGAGACTGATTCTTTAGCTATTTTCTGTCCCAAATGCAGAAATAAGCATGCTCTAAGAGAATGTCCTCTTGATGCAAAAGTTATAGAGACCTATATGATTTGTTCAGAAATTCATGAGACTAAGAGTTGTCCTTCAATTCTTGGTCTTAAAGCTGTTTTTAAAGAAGAAACAACTTCAAATCCAACATAATATATTTTCTTTGTCTCTAGAAGACCATGGCAAGGGCCACAAACTCAAGGTTTTAATAACCAAATGTATACTCAACCCCCACCAAACTGGAATTATTGGGAGCAACCTTGGCCTCAATCTCAATATCAAACTCAACCTTGGGCTTAAGGAATGCACAATCCCTATGGACGATTCTCTCAATACTATCAATATCCTTCATCATATCCAAACTATCCTCCTTAACAAACTCCTCAAAAAATTCAACAACCCCAACTCCAAAACCAAAACCAAAATCCACAACTCTCTCTACCATTCCCTCAGAGACCAAATCAGTTACTTGCCCAACCATTACCAAACCCTAAAATAAAAATCCTCATAATACCTACATGATAGAAGGACAACAATTTCCAACCTACATGATTACTCCTCTAGATCTTAATGATGTCCAACTTAGGTCTGGTAGGATATTATAAAATAAAAAGCCTTCTGTAGTCATTCAAGAACAAAACAATTATGAGGAAGATTCTCTACAACCCAATAAAAGTTTTGAAGAAGAAACATCTCTTCAAAACAAAAATTCTGAAAATGAAAAACAAAGAGAACCAATAAACTCAACTCCTATCATAGAGCAACCATCAGTATCTACTTCTACACCTCCTTTTCCTAAAATATTACAAGTTGATAAAGGAGTAGAAAAGCATATTATGTTTCCTAATTATGATTTTCTAGATGAATTGAAAAATGTTTGTATCGAAATCCTTTTGTTACAAGCCATCAAGGAAATTCCAATTTTAGCTAAAACAATAAAGGAGTTGAGCATGAAAAAGCAGAGAAGAAAAACAAAAGAAATAAAAAGAATTCAGCTCGTAGGAAAAGTAGCATACATAATGATGGGAAAAATTTCCATACAAAAATATTTAGATCCAGCAAGTCCAGTTGTAAAAACACACATCAATGGAGTTGAAATTCCAAATACATTGATTGATTTAGGATCAGAAATAAACATCATGAGCAAACAAACCATGGAACAACTCAAGCTTTCTAATATTCTTTATACGCCTAAATTACTGCAATTAGCAGATAGATCTGTAATCAAGCCAGATGGTGTGTTAGAAGATATCTCAATGTCTTTAGATTCTTGGGATTATCTTGTTGATTTTATGATTTTAACCCCTAAGAATAATCTAGGAGGACACCCACTCATATTAGGAAGACCTTGGTTGGCTACAGTCGATGCTTTCATTAGTTGTAGATCTAGTGACATGTATATTTCTGATGGTGATTCAACTAAGAAATTCACTCTATATCCTCCAGCAAGAACTATTGAGATTCAACAAGATGATGAGCTTAGTTAAAAGAGTCGCCTTCACTAAGTGGGCCCGTAGGCTATTTTTGGCAAAGTCTATTTTTAGACTATGTATATTTTTAGACATGATGATCATATTTCAGAAGTTGCAGGATTCTATTTGTGGATGGTTGGTCAAGTTGGAAAAATAGATGAAATTCTATTTTTAGAATATTGGGTGAAGTCTATTTATAGATCGTTGATCTAAAAATAGATGCATGTCAATTATTATTAGCTCTTAATAATAATCAAACACTAAACATCAACTTATTCTCTTGGAGCACTTTGTTTCAGTGCACAGATGTGGCACATCAGTGGACTGAGGGAATTACGCAATTCCCAAGGGTTTACTGGAGCTAATGCATGGAGGACTCAGTTAGAACTCAAGTGGTAGATTTATGACATAGTTGGAAGAAGTAGTTATGGAGTTGTATTTAGTTTAACTCAGTTATGTCGATTATTATTAGCTCTTAATAATAATCAGACACTAAACATCAACTTATTCTCTTGGAGCACTTTGTTTCAGTGCACAGATGTGGCACATCAATGGACTGAGGGAATTACGCAATTCCCAAGGGTTTACTGGAGCTAATGCATGGAGGACTCAGTTATAACTCAAGTGGCAGAGTTATGACACAGCTGGAAGAAGTAGTTATGGAGTTGTATTTAGTTTAACTCAGTTAGACTTAGTTGAGCTAGTTATATATAGTGTAACTGAATGATACACTAGTGAGAGTGGAGTGAATTAATTATCTAATTAATTCACAAATAATAACTCATTAATCAACTGAAAAATACAACAGTTAACTACAGTGCATGGCAGTTTCAGTGGAGACCCAGTGGAGAGATAGGTGAAAGGGAAAGATGGACTATTTGTTGTGACTATAGTGATGCATTGATTGCATCACACACACATTGGAGTTTCCAATGAGGATTTCACAGTCAAGGAAAGAGTAATTTGAATTCATTCAAAGCTATTCTTCAGCAGGGATTGCGCAGTGGAGGCAGGCTAGCAGGAGGCAGAGATCGGTGCATGGATTTGCAAGATTGTTCAGGATTAGTGTATGATGATAGTATTGTACTAAGAGCTTGATAATATTTGTATGAGGATTGTCATATGATTCCATGATACATAATATATATTTGGGGTTTTCAGCTTCATGCTTTCCTGACTAAAAAAAATTGTGTTATGTGCGATTGATTATTTTTGTTTATGCTTCACATGTGTGTGCAATTAATTTTTCAGCAAAATATTAACAAGTGGAATTGATTCAATATTTTGCATAAAGTTAAATAGTGTGAGATCGGGTGAATCAAGGACATATGCATGCTTAGTGCATATAATTTCTAAACGGTATCAGATCATTGTTGATTGAAGATTGCAATTGTGAAGTGAGTTTGTGCTGGTGGACAATTCAAATTTGCTACAGAAGATTCTTGGTGTAGAAGTTGAGTATACATTGAAATGTCTTTAAATGGGTTGCGATTGGAGTATTCCCTTGATGGGAGCTCGAATTACATAGCCTGGAAGGACAGGATGGAGGTAGTGTTGGAGGATTATCGGCTGAAGGAGTTCATCGATAGCGATGTTCCTAAGTCGGGATCTAGCAATGCTGCATTACTTGACGCATGGCAAAAGAAGACAAAAAAGAAGAGAAGAATTCTGTTGGAAGGTGTGAAGGACCATATTGTGTCCAGCCTTCACAGAAAAGCCACTCCATTCTTAATGTGGAAGGCTTTGATAGAATTATTCCAAAGCAGAAGTGACCAGAGGAAGTTGGCGCTTAAAGACAAGCTCAGAAAAATAAAAATGGAGAAGGGCGACAGTATTCCAAAATACCTCACGAAGTTTGTCCACTGCAAGGATGAACTGGGAAGTGTGGGGGTTACTGTTGATGAAGAAGACTTGTTGAGCTTGTCTCTCCTTGGGCTTCTGAAGAGTTGGCATAGCTACGAAGACTGTGTTAATGGACGGGAGAAACTACCAGGATGGGAGTGACTTTGGTCGGATATTGTGCAGGAGGAGATAAGGCGGGGTACCAGGGATGGATCTTCATCGAAGAATGAAGATGAAGAGAATTTATCTTTGGCTTCCAAAGAAAGGAAAGGGAAGGGGAAGAAACATCCTTCAAAATATGATGCTATAGGAAAGAAGCAGGATTTGTGCAAAGTGAAATGTTTTCACTGTCACGTGTTAGAAACATTTACTGGAGAACATAAATAATTACCGAGAGAAATAATTAAACATAACTAGCAACAAAGAACATAAACATAAACACATATGTTTATCTGGGAAAACCCCAAATCCAGGGAAAAACCCAACCAATGAAATTTCATTAACCATTGGCCAAAACCCTGGCCAATCTGGCCAAGTAGCCTTCACCGCTCACCTCCAGGCCTACATTACAATGAAGTATTCCCAACCTTTTATAGGCTCCATTACATGCAATACCATGGGTCGAATACCATGGGTGCACAATACCATGTGCCCCAAAACCACTACTATTTACCCTAGTCAACATTGACTCTATCCCGAGTCAAGTTTACCTAAAACTTCCCCCTTTAAACTTGAATTGGGGATTATTGACTAAATCCAGCCAAACCTGCTAGATGAGACAACCCCGCTCACTCTAGCTCTTCCCCCCTCAAATTTTTACCCAAGGTAATTGTTAACTTAACATCCCCCCTATCACCTAGGTCTAACCCAGACTTTACCAGTGATTACCCAGGGGTACGCATGCCATACCAGGTCTTACAGAAGTATGCCCATTTACATGTAATAAAATTAAATCCATTATATATATATATATATATATTGTTTCTTTTTTGTTTTATTTGTACATATGAAATCAATGTCCATATAAAAAGAACCCATCTACCGGATTACATGGGTCACTAGCCTTTGTAACCGCCAGTCCTCTAGGAGTTCTCTTCAGATACATGATTCATTAATTAATTAATCCATGTGCACATATCCTCTCTTATTTTTATGTTCTTCAAATCATTTGATTGACACATTCTATCAAACACTTTGCATGTAACCAATCCCCATAGTTTCTTACTCTATGGATTTAGAGATCAAGACCTCTCTAAAGAAACAATATAATTCTATATCCTCGACCACGTCTTCATTTTTTATCTAGATCCTTCTCTACGCAGTTGCATACACGCACCTTTGCGGAGTACTTCACATGTTTTCTTCAATTGAATATACAATAACCTCTTGCTAATATTCTGGTTCAAATAAGCCATTGCTCTGCGCTCAGATTCTTTGAATGTTTCTCTCGCTAGGAATTAATTCTTACTCCTGCTTCTGATTCAATAGCTTCGATATCTTTTTCTCGAACATCTTGAACATTTGACTTCTTGACGACATAATGCAAATCTAAATAGACACATCATGGGATTATCATCAATCCTTGCAACCACCTTGAAGGGGCTGTGTTTCATCTGCATTCTCGGGTCGTTGAATCTCATCCTGATCGTATTGCTACATTGCCATGCAATCGATTCTAATCCTCCACCATCAAGGAGTCTAGCCAACTAGAAAATTCCACGAACAATGGATCTTGGCACTGGTGTTGTCTACATAGTTTATCATGGCCGCCATTATACACTGACATATTGAGCTTGTTTCTAGCGCTCCCTCTGCACCCTTTCTTTGACGCAGATACTTTCTTTCTTCCCACAAAACCAGATGTCATGACCTGCCTACCTAAAAAAAAAACCACTTTGGAAATATGAACACAAAATTCGACTTGAAGACTCAACCTTGCGACCCACTACATCTTCTCCTGCGTTGTGGCTAGTTCTACACCATGACTAACATCAGTGACATTATCCCCTCGGTGATCTTCAGGCATTCCTTCACTTGCAGATCTAGATATTCAAACATCAGATCTGACAGATCCAATCAATATCATTCTGTAATGACTGAACAATCTTGGTTAATAAAAAAATAATCCACAATCCTGCAAGTACTAAGTCTATGATCTTGTCAACATGAACCTTCTCCCCAACATCCTCGATCTACACCTCTAGTGTTGGCCAAGAGCTATGTCAACTCGTGCTTCCCATCCTCGTTGCCACTGTTGTGTAACACCAGGAGCTCCGTCCTTAAAAGATAAAGGAAGATCCAGCCCCACAGCACAGCGACAAGGAGGAACAAATAAAAACTGTGAAATGAGGCTAAAGTAAAACACCACGTATAGAAGCAACAAGTAAGTGGAAATATTTCTAGTTCTTGCAGATTCTTCCAATGACTCCGACTTCATCAAGGCGGTGGTTCGATACACCATTTCTAGCCATGGCTTCAGTTGCGACATGACATGGAACAATATTTCGATTGCAGACACATCCAATATATTCTTGGCCATTCACATGCAGCCTCATTGCTCTAGATTGTAGATCCACACCAGATCTATCTCCTGCAACAAATCATATCTATGTTCACAGGCCAATAAAACCCTTGGAAATAGAAGCTTCTTCTCACGCCAAATATGGCTCTGATGCCATTTGTTAGAAACATTTACTGGAGAACATAAATAATTACTGAGAGAAATAATTAAACATAACTAGCAACAAAGCACATAAACATAAACACATATGTTTATCCGGGAAAACCCCAAATCCGGGGAAAAATTCAACCAATGAAATTTCATTAACCATTGGCCAAAACACTGGCCAATCTGGCCAAGTGATCCTTCACCGCTCACCTCCAGGCCTACATTACAATGAAGTATTCCCAGCCTTTTATAGGCTCCATTACATGCAATACCATGGGTCAAAAACTATGGGTGCACAATACCATGTGCCCCAAAACCACTACTATTTACCCTAGTCAACATTGACTCTATCCCGATTCAAGTTTACCTTACATCACGAACATGGACATTTCACCACTAACTGTCCACAGAAGAAGAAGAACAAGAAGGCTGCTACATGGGATTGGTGTGGTATCTTGATAGTGGTGCGTCTTTCCATATGATGGGAGATAAAGAGTTGTTTAGTGACTTGGAGGAGAAGGACCTCCATATGCATATAGAGATGGGCAACGATGGTCGGTACAGTGCGACTGGAATTGGGACCATTACCTTTGAGAGGGATTCTAGTAATCCATTCTTGTTGAAGAATGTTATGCATGTTCCAGGTCTAAAGAAGAACTTGGTCTCAGTCGCAATGCTGGAAGACAAAGTTTATGATGTTGTTTTCAGTGAGGGAAAAGCTTTCCTTCGACATAAAACAATGGGTCAAACCAAGAAGATAAGGGTTTGAATTAAGAATCTCTACAAGCTAGAGGTAGATGGCTATGTTGCAATGGTTGGAAAAGAATAAGAAGTGGTGAGTCAGGATGAGGACGAATTATGGCACAGGAGATTGGGTCATCTTCACCATGGCGCTTTGAATATTTTGCAGCATATTTCTACTGGACTTCCCAAGGGTACTCTTGCGCAGTCAGATTAGTGCAAGGGATGTACTATGGGTAAGTTTGTGAAGACCACCTTTCATGAGAAGGAGAATTGTGCTTTGGTGATCCTGGAGAGAATTCACACAGACGTGTGTGGACCTTTCTCAGTTGCTTCAACAGAAAAACACAGGTATTATGTTATATTTTTTGATGACTATTCTCATATATGTTGGATCTTCTTCATGCAGAAAAAGAGTGAAACGTTTTCAAAGTTCTATGAGTTCAAGGCATTGGTGGAGAAGGAGTCAGGGAAGCAAGTGAAAGCTCTAGGGATCGATAATGGTGGTCAATACATCTCGGGCAAATTCAAAGACTTCTATAGCAAAGAAGGAATTTGAAGAGAACTCATAGCGCCTCATAACCCACAGCAGAATGGGGTCGCGGAGAGAAAGAACAGAATGATGGTGGGTGCTGCACGAGCGATGTTGCATGACCAGGGCCTACCGATGCACTTGTGGGCGGAAGCATGCAATGTTGCAGTTTATGTACAAAACTATTTTCCTCATAGAGTACTTGGCATGAGTACTCTCGAAGAAGCTTTTACTGGTAAGAAGCCTGATATTTCTCATTTGAAGATTTTTGGCTCACCTATTTACATTCATGTGACAAAGGACGCCAGGAAGAAGCTGGAGCTGACTATAGAAGTTAGGATATTTGTGGGGTACACAGAAACACCCCATAATTATCATGTGTATTTTCTAGATAGTCAGATGACTGTTGTGCGACTGGATATAAAATTAAATGAGGTGAAAGCCATGAAGTTGTCGCTTGAGAGGGAGATACACTTGCATGCAAAGGAGGAACTTCTTGTTCCTAAAGATGAGCCTCTAGATGTGGTTCAACCATAGGGGGAGATTCATGGAGTGGAGGAGTCCACTCATGCAGAACAAAACATCGGACAAGGAAGAAAGCGTACCATAGAAGCTGAGAGACTGAAGCTTGATGTGGCATAGAATGTAGGAGTCCCTACATCACAACGTAGAAAAAGAGAGTCACCTGACCAATTTACTGGATACATGGCTCTTATGAACAAGTGTATCATGACAGAGCCATATTCTTTTGAAGAAGCAGTGCAGGAGCCCACATGGGTAGATGCCTTGGTGGAGGAGTATGACTCCATTGTCAGAAACAGTGCTTGGGAGATTGTTCCAAGGCCGGTGGGAAAATCGGTTGTAGGATCAAGATGGATCTACAAGGTAAATCAAGTTGTTGATGGGAGCGTCGAGAAGTATAAGGAAAGATTTGTTACCCGGGGCTTCTCACAAATCGAGGGGATTGACTATGAAGAAATATTTGCACCTGTCACATGGTATTCTTCCATATGGACCATCATTTCTCTTTCAGCGTAGATGGGTTGGCACATTCATCAGATGGATGTGAAGACTGTGTTCCTTAATGGGACCATTGAGGAGGAGGTGTAAATTGAGCAGCCTGAAGGATTTGAGATCTTCAGTAGCGAGTCACATGTGTGCAGGCTCAAAAGAGTGATGTATAGGCTGAAACAAGCACCTCGTGCTTGGTACACTTGGATCGACAGCTATTTCACTAGACTTGGCTTCACCAAGAGTGAGGCGGATGCAAACCTGTACCAGATTGTGGTGGAGGGTAAGATTTTAATCATTGTACTTTATTTTGATGAATGAGTAGTTGATACACTCCTGCAAGGCAGATCTTTCAAAGGAGTTTGAGATGAAGGACTTGGGCCTCCTTTATTATTTCCTTGGATTGGAAATATGGCAGTTGGAAGGTGAACTGTTTGTGTCTCAAGGCAAGTATGCCCAGGAGATACTGGAGAAGATTCACATGCAAGGCTGCAAGCCTATCAACACTCCTCTTCTAGGTAATTGGAAGAAAGAGGATGCTACATCGGCAGAGGTAGTGGATGCCACTGTTTATCGACAGTTGGTAGGTTCGCTCATGTATTTAGTTAATACAAGACCGGACATATGCTATGCGGTGAACCAGCTTTCACAAGCGATGGTTAAGCCTACCAAGCTCTTTTGGAATGCATGAAAGTATGTTTTGAGATATCTCAGGGTCACATCTGAGTATGGTTTATGGTACAGATAGACAGATGAGGTGAAGTTGCATGGCTTCACAGATGCAGATTGGGCTGGAAGCCCAACAGACAGAAAGAGCACATTAGGATGGATTTTCAGTATCGGATCTACGGTAGTTTCTTGGTACAGCAGGAAACAAATATTCGTGGCACTCAGTTCAGTGGAAGCAGAATACATGGCAACAAGTCAAGCTGCATGTGAGACTATCTGGATGAGGACAATTCTGGTTGGTTTGTTTGGTTCACATTTAGATCCCACAGTGATACATTGTGATAATCAGAGTTGCATTAAACTCTCGATTAATCCTGTGTTACATGATAGATCTAAACATATTTATATCTGGTATCATCATATCAGAAATTGTGTGCAGCGGAAGATCATGTTGCTTCAGTACATTCCTACGGAGAATCAAGATGTAGATATTCTAATGAAGGCTCTCACTAGGAGAAAATTCAAATACCATAGAGGCAAGATCGGGGTGAAAGATAATCCCTATCTTCTTGAGAGGGAGTGTTGAGATTCAACAATATGATGAGCTTAGTGAAAAGAGTCACCTTCACTGAGTGGGCCCACAGGCTATTTTTGGCGCCAGTCTATTTTTAGACTATGTATATTTTTAGACATGATGATCATATTTCAGAAGTTGCAGGATACTATTTGTGGATGGTTGGTCAAGTTGGAAAAATAGATGAAATTCTATATTTAGAATATTGGGCGAAGTCTATTTATAGATCGTCGATCTAAAAATAGATGCATGTCGATTATTATTAGCTCTTAATAATAATCAGACACTAAACAACAACTTATTATCTTGGAGCACTTTGTTTCAGTGCACAGAAATGGCACATCAGTGGACTGAGGGAATTACGCAATTCCCAAGGGTTTACTGGAGCTAATGCATGGAGGACTCAATTAGAACTCAAGTGGCAGAGTTATGACATAGTTGGAAGAAGTAGTTATGGATTTGTATTTAGTTTAACTTAGTTAGACTCAGTTGAGCTAGTTGTATCTATTCTAACTGAATGATACACTAGTGAGAGTGGAGTGAATTAATTAATTAATTAATTCACAAATAATAACTCATTAATCAACTAAACAATATAGCAATTAACTACAGTGCATGGCAGTTTCAGTGGAGACCCAGTGGAGAGATAGGTGAAAGGGCAAGATGGACTATCTGTTGTCACTATAGTGATGCATTGATTGCATCACACACATTGGAGTTTCCAATGAGGATTGCGTAGTCACGGAAAGAGTAATTCAAATTCATTCAGAGCTATTCTTCAGCAGGGATTGCGCAGTGGAGGCAGGATAGGAGGAGGCAGAGATCGATGCATGGATTTTCAAGATTGTTCTTGATTAGTGTATGATGATTGTACTGTACTAAGAGCTTGATAAGATTTGTATGAGGATTTTCATATGATTCCATGATACATAATATATAGTTGGGGTTTTCAGCTTCAGGCTTTCCCGGTTAAAAAAAATTGTGTTATGTGCGATTGATTATTTTTGTTTATGCTTCACATGTGTGTGCAATTAAATTTTCTGCAAAAGATTAACGAGTGGAATTGATTCAGTATTTTGCATAAAGTTAAATAGTGTGAGATCAGGTGAATCAAGGACATATGCATGCTTAGTGCATAAAATTTCTACAAGAACAATCACAGAGATAGATGATAAAGAATGAATTGATGATGAAGATTATATACAACCTCTCTTTACTATTTCAACGATTAGTGAAGATAGTCAAATCTTAAATACAATATAAAATTATGAATCATCTCCAGAATATGAACATGATCAGTTTCAAGAAAAATTCAATATTGAATATTTTTCATCTAGGCAGATGTCTCTTTATTCTATGGAAGAATTTGGTAGCTCTACAGTTGAAATCTTTCGAGGTAGAACCTTGAACATAAACAATAACTTGGAAAATTTACAACAGGAAAATATAATCAAAACATTACAACAATATTCTTCTGCATATGCGTTGGAATACACTGGCATGAAAGGAATTAGTCGTAATACTTGTATACATCACATTTACATTGAGGAAAATTGTAAACCTATCAGACAACCTCAAATAAGGATGAATCCAAATCTTAGGGAAATTGTGAAAAAGGAGTTACAAAAATTGTTGAATGTGTTGGGGTTCCCATGTTTTGGCCAGATTGGGAAGACCAAAAGATGAGACAACATCAAAACCACTTTGGGGCCCTAGGCTGTAGCCCTCCTGAACCTGGAGAGGGATCTCTCCAACGAAACAAAGAATGATATAGCTTTGAAAGCTCAAATTGAGATATTAGGCTAGTTATGAAGTACAGAGGGGGGTTTAAAATGATTTGGTTGGTTGGTTGCTGAGTTGGTCATGAGATCATGGACTAAGAAAGTAATGAGAGGAAAAGGAACAAAACAACAGGATGCTTCAGCAAAAATAATAAGTCGAGAAAGTGCCATCCATTGGGCTATGGAGTAATGAGAGGTAATTACATGCAACAACTAGCCAAGGCTTTCAAAGGGCAAGTCCTCTACACTATAGGATCTTTTAGATAGATGATGGAATGGAACATTAAGGAAAGAAAGTGAGAGAAGGAAAGCAACCTACTCTCTTTCTATAGATCAGGTCAGAGGTCATTTAACTCCAGACCTGCTTGGACAAACTCAAAGGTAGCTCTCAAGGGAAGGAAAAAGGGGCAGCTTATAGATCAGACTAGAGATCATTTATCTCCAGGTCAGCTTTAGCATGCTCCAATGGAAAAAAAGATATAAGTTTAACAAAGGGATCTTATAAAGGCCAGTTGGTTGCACAAGGATCCTAGTGGAAAGGGCTAACTCTAATCCCTAGTGTTCCCAAATCTTCCAGCTTAAACCCAACAAGAACATCTAAGAACTTATTCATTTAATTCATACATCAGCTAGCAGGCAATAACATCCACTACACTGGTTAAACCAAGTGAAAAAACTTCTCAGATAAAACATTTCAGAAGATAAACATAAATGGCAAGGAGAGTAGGGACATAGGGTACCTAACAAGGGTAAATCCTATGTCAAACTTCTGATGCAAGCCAGTAGAATAATGAACAGCACGAAGTGTAATAAACAAAGTGAGAAAGACATCACCAATAGTAATAGACCAAGATCTTGTGAAATGTGCTTTGATTAATGATGCAAAACCAGTCATGTACATCAGAGCTCAATGGCTGAAATACGAACCAAATCTCTCCTCCCAGCCTATTACATAACACTACTCTGCTACTCCCTCCCAAGACTGTTCTAACAGTCAGAATGAATCCCTCTAACTGCAACAACAGCAACTCAACAACAACCCCTTACAATATGTTCTTTTGGATTCTTACAGGAGAAAACAGAGCAGAAGATGGTAGGTGAAGAATTAAATGAAGAATTAACACTCAGAAGAGGAGGAAGGCTGCAATCCATTATGCTTTAAATCTGTGCATTTACCTCTGGCACTTTGGCTGCAGCACTACTGCCCTTTTCTGTTGACCGGACAAACTGGTGAAATTATGATGCTAGGGTCTCCGTACCATGTAACAAATGCTCCTGATAGTGTAGGACTTCCTATAGGGCAGATAATATTCTCAGGGGCACAGTGTATAAATAAAACTGCATGGGCACTTTGTCCTCTTATGAAGAAAAACATCTCTGATGATGTGAAAACCCTGATGTTACCTTATACCGTGCACAGGATCTCCTGTTCGATCCTCGGGGTCTTCAAAGTTGTACCTTTGCCTTTAAAAATCCCTGCAGAAGCTCAAAAGTCTTCTATTTCTTGCCTCGAGCTCTCTGTTGTTCTTGTACTGTCTCTGCCTGTGCATTCCGAGCTTTAATGGCGCTAGAGAGGGTTTGTAGAATTTAAACTCTATCCTTTGATGAATTTATGGTGCAAACACCCCTCCAGACATTTCCTGTAACATCATGCTCTGAATACAGCCTCTGCACATGGTTTTCTTCGATCCCTCTATCACTGTGACAGAGATTGCGCATCATGGCGGTCATTCCCTGTTGAAAACCCTGCAAAATAGGTAAACTGGTTGAGAAAACATACATGGGGGCGGCGGACACGATGGAGAAGATGGGAACAGTCATGCAGATAGAACAGATGACGGAATTGTGCAGGAACATGGTGGAAACATTCATGCCATGGAGAAAGGTGGCGGAATGCAGTCATAGGCGGAGAAAATGAAATTTCAACAAAAAAAATTGAAAATGGCCCTTTTTGACGAATAAATATGAATGGACGGGAAGATTGTACAGAGGGTACACGTGGAGATGACGTGGCGGGACTGGGAGACAGTGGAAAAGTCAATAGTGGGCAGACAAATCTGGACTGTCAATCGTGGTAGAGATCAATGGCGGAGGACGACGGACGGCGGGCCATAACATGGATTATCGTGCGTGCAACTACATTAAACATCGTGCACCTTCGACGAGTGATAGCTGTCGGATGGCCCACTCCAGATCAGACGGTCTATGGCAATTTTGTTGGGCATCCATGTCCGGACAATAACGCGCGATGGATGGAGTTAACGGGCGGGGACAACGGTTATGAAATCGTATAGGAGGACAGGTGTCAGGCGCTGAGTGGAATCACTGTGCGTTGGAGATAAACCACCCACCGTGCATAAGCGGTGCGGGATAAACCAGGTTTTTTTATGGCTATTGCGTGGCGGGGACCACAAGGACAGGCGCATTCCAGACCGTTGATCTGGCTGATGAGCGGACGACGATGGCGCATTCAAAGGGATGAACCGTGGGCATGGGAGATTAGCACCTTTCGGGCCAGCGAGTGGTTCGGCGCCGGGTCACGTGGAGGAAT
Organism: Pinus albicaulis; assembly: GCA_034641835.2. NCBI lineage: Eukaryota > Viridiplantae > Streptophyta > Pinopsida > Pinales > Pinaceae > Pinus > Pinus albicaulis. Next base: position 287,810,348 of record CM076579.1, on the reverse strand, counting down.
CAAGGTGCGGGGCTAGCGGAGAAGGGGCTGAGGCCTATTACAAGGTCGTAAGTGGGTTTTTAACCCATTTTTAATGAAATTAAAGGTTAGAATGGGTAACGATAGAAGGAATAAGGGGGATTTTGGCGAGGCAAGGGTAAGGGTAAGAATCAAAATGGATTTTGGAGTGGTTTAGAGGGTTAATAGGGGGAAATAGAGGGGAACAAAAAAATTTTGACAGAAGGAGGAAAACAGGAAAAAAGGGACATTTGCAGGGGTACAAGGGGTAAATGCAGGCCTTAGGGAAAGAAACCAGCAGAGGGGACTTGTATAAGGCGAAGCACAGAGAGACCTCAAGGATGATGTGTCTTCAGGGGAGATGCATTCCTTAAAGGTCTCCAGAATGATATAGCCCCAGCTTGCTTGTCAAGAATTTCATAGGGGGGCTAACAGTGGCTCCACATGGGGATGGCTTCTTCTTGAAGGTCTTGTTGAGCATCATGTTGCAGACAGAAAGAAAATTTTTCAAAGCTGCTGTTATTGAACAAAAAGAGTGGGAGCTGCCCTGCCTATCCAGCATGCTCAAGGAATTGAGCAAGAAGGACTAGCCATGGGATCACTTGATGGGCTGGTTACATTGGAAGACAATGTTTGTAAGCTAGACTTGTAAAGTTTCCAGTTAGAGTAGGGTAGGTAGGAGAAGCTCAATAAAGCTCAGTCTATGAGCATGTAGTTAGTTGTTCCAATTTATATCTTAGAATGTAGAAGAAGAAACCTGTTAGACAGTATAATCCTAGCACGTAGTAGTGTAGGTAGAGAAACATATGAAACCAATAGTCTAATCTAGTCTCATGGAGTAATAAGGGTAGATGTAGAATAGGTTTATTTTCTGTCTGTAAAATATGTTAGTATGAATCCTTCGTCGAAGTGTACGAAAAAGGACCACTTTAGCTACGCATAACTAATAGCCCTAACAACAATAGTGGCTGCCAAATATCTTTAGATCTGCGGTTAGTAATAAAAATGCTGCAACAACCAGATCTATAAATGGAAAGACATTAAGTAGTAAAATAAAGGGTTTGCTCCATGCATCCAACAGACAAGACAAGAACACGATTTTTTGAAAGAATTTTATATTACAGGGCACCTGGGAGGAAAACAAGAAGGTGTATCCAGCTCTCCTCAATGGGATGGGTTCTTTGTAGTCCTCAGCACTTCAGATCTAAGCTTCTTCTCTCTAGTTGATGTAGAAAACCCAATGCAAAAAGTAGAGCTCAAAGGGAGCAAAATGGCAGAAAATGGTGACCAAGTGTATAGATCCAGAGTGATCTAGTAGGCAACAAAAGGTGAAGACAAGACAAGACAAGAACAAGATTCCTTGAGCATGCTGGATAGGTAGGGTAGCTCCCACTCTTTTTGTTCAATAACAGCAGCTTTGAAAAATTTTCTTTCTGTCTGCAACATGATGCTCAACAAGACCTTTGATCCTTCTTCAAATGTATGCAGGAAATGTGCATAAGGATCATGAAAAGATTCCTAGCTATGAAAATTTGATAGGCTGGCTTCGACCAGGATCTCTTCTTCTTCCACTGGATCAAAAATATGACTCTCTTGAGAGAGAGAATCTCCCTTGTCTTCTTCCTTTTCTGAACCGGAGGACTCATCATATATGGCAGTGATGTCCTCTGGGAGCTTTGATATATTCTACCCCGGTGGGCTGAACTCTGTGAAAAGATTCATGCATTCTTAAGCAGGGGTGTACTCCTTTGCTTCCCCTTCTTCAAGAGAAGGCTCCTCGCTTTCATTCTGCTCAAGAATTGCTTCTTTACTTTCCTCCTCATCTTCTTGAAAGAAAGGTTGTTGGTTTCCAATCTCACTGATGATCTGTGGTAGAGCAGAAAGAAGATTCATGGAATCTTCATCTGCTACTATACTATCATAGCTCTCCCCATCAGTATCATAGATAGGCTGACTAGTTTCATTACCTCTCTAGAGTTGTTGGCCCTGATATTCCTCCCACGGATGATGGTCTGGCAAGCTCAGATTCTCCTTGAAAGCAATCATCATCAAACAGATCATAAAAAGGAAAATCATAACTATAAGTAATGTCTCCTTTCAAACCTATCGGATTCTCAGCAGGTCTTTCTTCATTCTGATCCATAGAGGGGTCTTCTGAATCTGAATCATCAAACTCGTAAGATGAGTGAGCAAGAGTGTTTGATCTATAGAAGGCTTCAGAGGTGGATTGTTGATTTAATACCTGTTCAATCTCTTCTTCGGTCAAAAGAGGGATTTCCCTCTCATCACGGACAAAAGATCAGAAATCCTCTTTCTCTAGTGTTAGCTGACTGGGATGCGAGGTGTTCTCTTGAGCCTCTTCTTCCACATAAAATCCTGCCTCCTCCATGTGGTCTCTTGTTTCCTCAAGGCAGCGTTCCTTATCAGCTTTTGATGTTAGGTCCTGATCTTCTCTAGTCAGCGTAATACAAAACATAGGTAAGCAATCAGGTGGTTCCTGATCACTTTCCACTTTGTCTTATGTAGATTCTTGAGCATCATACATGTCTTGCTCATTTTCTCGGTATTGAGTTTGTTCTTGTTCTGGAAGAGGCATGGGCTGATCTAAATAATCATCATTTGCGTTCAGATTAGCCATGTACATTTCTAGCACTTTTCCAAACGTTTTGGTTAATTCGTTTAATTGATCAAACAAAGCATTATATTTTCTATTCTAGTCCATGTTTGGATTCATGTTTATGCAAATAAGGCTACTGCTTCTTCTCAACCAGTTCAGAGTCTTCTACCAGTGGAGTCATTCGATCTTTGGATAGTTATGGAGTGTGGAGTCACAAGGTGGATGAATTTGACTGTTTGGAGTAGGCTGTTGTCCACCGTCAGCAATTAAAGCCAATCTGAAAGCAAAGTGGTATGTTCCCCAGCGGAGTCGCCATTATGTTGGGGTTCCCATGTTTTGGCTAGATTGGCAAGACCAAAAGATGAGACAACATCAAAACCACTTTGGGGCCCTAGGATCTAGCCCTCCTGGACCCAGAGAGGGATCTCTCCAACGAAACAAAGAATGATATATCTTTGAAAGCTCAAATTGAGATATTAGGCTAGCTATGAAGTACAGAGGGGGGTTTAAAATTATTTGGTTGGTTGGTTGCTGAGTTGGTCATGAGATCATGGACTAAGAAAGTAATGAGAGGAAAAGGAACAAAATAGCAGGATGCTTCAGCAAAATAATAGGTCGAGAAAGTTCCATCCATTGGGCTATGGAGTCATGAGAGGTAATTACATGCAACAACTAGCCAAGGCTTTCAAAGGGAAAGTCATCTACACTAAAGGATCTTTAAGATAGATGATGGAATGGAACATTAAGGAAAGAAAGTGAGAGAAGGAAAGCAACCTACTCTCTGTCTATAGATCAGGTCAGAGGTCATTTAGCTCCAGACCTGCTTGGACATAATCAAAGGAAGCTCTCAAGGGAAGGACAAAGGGGTAGCTTATATATCGGACCAGAGATCATTTAACCCCAGGTCAGCTTTAGCATGCTCCAATGGAAAAACAGAGATAAGTTTAACAAAGGGATCTTAGAAAGGCCAGTTGGTTGCACAAGGATCCTAGTGGACAGGGCTAACTCTAATCCCCAGTGTTCCCAAATATTCCAGCTTAAACCCAAAAAGAACATCTAAGAACTGATTCATTTAATTCATACATCAGCTAGCAGGCAATAACATCCACTACACTGGTTAAACCAAGTGAAAACACTTCTTAGATAAAAAAATTTAGAAGATAAACATAAATGGCAAGGAGAGCAAGGACATAGGGTACCTAACAAGGGTAAATCCTATGTCAAACTTCTGATGCAAGCCAGTAGAATAATGAATAGCACGAAGTGTAATAAACAAAGTGAGAAAGACATCACCAATAGTAATAGACCAGGATCCTGTGAAATGTGCTTTGATTAATGATGGAAAACCAGTCATGGACATCAGAGCTCAATGGCTGAAATATGAACCAAATCTCTCCTCCCAGCCTATTACATAACACTACTCTACTACTCCCTCCCAAGACTATTCTAACAGTCAGAATGAATCCCTCTAACTGCAACAACAGCAACTCAACAACAACCCCTTACAATATGTTCTTCTAGACTCTTATAGGAGAAAACAGAGTAGAAGATGGTAGGTGAAGAATGAAATGAAGAATTAACACTCAGAAGAGGAGGAAGGCCGCAATCCATTATGCTTTAAATCTGTGCATTTACCTCTAGCACTTTGGCTGCAGCACTACTGCCCTTTTATGTTGACTAGACAAACTGGTGAAATAATGATGCTAGGGTCTCTATACCGTGTAACAAATGCTCCTGATAGTGTAGGACTGCTTATAGGGCAGATAATATTCTCAGGGGCACGGTGTATAAATAAAAATGCATGGGCGCTTCATCCTATGATGAAGAAAAACATTTCTAATGATGTGAAAACCCTGATGTTACCTTATACAGTGCACAAGATCTCCTGTTCAATCCTCGGGGTCTTCAAACTTGTACCTTTGCCTTCTAAAAATCCCTGCAGAAGCTCAAAAGTCTTCTATTTCTTGCCTCGAGCTCTCTGTTGTTCCTATATTGTCTCTACCTGTGCATTCCGAGCTTTAATGGCACTAGAGAGGGTTTGTAGAATTTAAACTCTGTCCTTTGATGAATTTATGGCGCAAACACCCCTCTAGACGTTTCCTGTAACATCAGGCTCTGAATACAGCCTCTGCACATGGTTTTCTTCGATCCCTCTGTCACTGTGACAGAGATTGTGCATCATGGCAGTCATTCCCTGTTGAAAACCCTGCAAAATAGGTAAACTGGTTGAGAAAACATACATGGGGGTGGCGGACATGATGGAGACAAGGGGAACGGTCATGCAGAACGAACAGACAGCAGAATTGTGCAGGAACATGATGGAAACATTCATGGTGTGGAGAAAGGTGGCGGAATGCAGTCGCAGGTGGAGAAAATGAAATTTCAACGAAAAAAATTGAAAATGGCCCTTTTGGACGAATAAATATGAATGGATGGGAAGATTGTATGGAGGGTACACGTGGAGATGATGTGACGGGATCGGGAGACAGTGGAAAAGTCAACAGCGGGCGGACGAATATAGACCGTCGATCGTGGCGAAGATCAACGCGGAGGACGACGGACGGCGGGCCATAACGTGGATTATCGCGCATGCAACTACATTAAACATCGTGCACCTTCGAAGAACGATAGCCGTCGGATGGCCCACTACATATCATATGGTCTACAACAATTTCGCTGGGCATCCGTGTCCAGACAATAACGCGCGATGGATGGAGTTAATGGGCGGGGATGGCGGTTTTGAAATCGTACAGGAGGACAGGTGTCAGGCGCTGAGTGGAATCACTGGGCATTGGAGAGAAACCACCCACCTCACATAAGTGGTGCAGGATAAACCAGGTTGTTTTATGGCTATTGCGCAGCGGGGACCACAAGGACAGGTGCATTCCGGACCGTTGATCTGGATGATGAGCGGACGACGATGGTGCGTTCAGCGGGATGAACCATGGGCATGGGAGATTAGCGCCTTTCGGGCCAGGGAGTGGTTCGGAGCCAGGTCACGTGGAGGAATCGAGGTGCGAGGCTAGCGGAGAAGGGGATGAGGCCTATTACAAGGTCGTAAGTGGGTTTTTAACCCATTTTTAATGAAATTAAAGGCTAGAAGGGGTAACGATAGAAGGACTAAGGGGGATTTTGGCGAGACAAGGGTAAGGGTAAGAATCAAAAGGGATTTTGGAGGGGTTTAGAGGGTTAATAGGGGGAAATAGAGGGGAAAAAAAACATTTTTATAGAAGGAGGAAAACGGTAAAAAAGGGACATTTGCAGGGGTACAAGGTGTAAATGCAGTCCTTAGGGAAAGAAACCAGCAGAGGGGACTTGTATAAGGCGAAGCATAGAGAGACCTCAAGGATGATGTCTCTTAAGGGGAGATGCATTCCTTGAAGGTCTCCAGAATAATATAGCCCCCAGCTTGCTTGTCTAGAATTTCATAGGGGTCTAACAGAATGTAAACTTCATTTACCCAATTTCAGACAATCAGTGGGTTTCCCCTCTAGTTATTGTGCCTAAAAAGAATGGTAAATGGAGGGTATGCATTGATTATCGAGAATTGAATAAAGCTACCCTAAAAGATCATTTTCCTTTACTCTTTATAGATCAAGTGTTGGATACATTAGCAGGTAAGATGTATTTCTCATTCCTGGATGGTTTTAGTGGTTAAAATCAAATTCAGATAACACCTGAAGATCAAGATAAAACCACATTCACCTGTCCATGGGGGACTTATGCCTACCGAGTACTTCCTTTTGGAGTGTGAAATGCACCTGCAACATTCCAAAGGGTAGTACTAGGAATTTTTTTTGATCTAATACATGATTTTGTAGAGGTGTATATGGATGACTTTACATTTTATGGTAATACATTTGAAGAAGCTTTGGAAAAATTGGAAAAGGTTCTTAAAAGATGTAAGGAAGCAAACCTTTCACTAAGCCGTGAAAAATGTTTCATGATGTTTACAGAAGGGATTGTTTTAGGACATCACATTGCAGGGGATGGAATTAAAGTTGATAAATATAAAATTCAAGTCATATCCAAACTATCAATTCCAAGTTTCCAAAAGGATGTAGAATTTTTCTAGGATTTACAGGGTATTATAGAAGATTTATAGAAAATTTCACCAAAATTGCATCCCCACTCTTGAAATTACTCACCAAAGATTTTGAATTCAATTGGAATCTTGATTGCCAGTTAGCATTTGAGACTTTAAAAGAAAAAAAAATTGAAGCACCCATCTTAAGAGGTCCAAACTAGAAACTACCTTTTCACATTTCAACAGATGCTTCAGATACAGCTCTAGGAGTTGTATTAGGACAAAAATATTTGATCTCCTATGCCATCTATTACACAAGCAAGAATTTGACTCCCTTAGAGTTAAATTACACTATTACTGAAAAGGAATTCTTATCTGTTGTTCATGCTATAAACAAGTTCAGACATTATATAACAAGTTATGAGACATTTTTTCATACAGATCACTCTGCAATTAGATACTTAATGAAAAAATCTATTACTAATGGCAGATTTACGAGATGGTTATTACTCCTACAAGAATTCAACATTATTGTTCTAGACCGACCTGGAAAACAAAACACAGTTGTTGATTTCTTGTCTAGAATTCAAAATATCAAAGATGACACTCTAGTTGAAGATAAATTTCCTGATGAATATATTTTTTGTTGGGTGTGGAGCCTGATTTTCATCCTGATTCAGAGATCCTTGTTTTAGCTGGATGTATACCCCCAGGAAAACTGTACCTAGGAAAGTATAGTAATTTCTAGTCAATCTGGGCCGTTCATTAGGCGAATGATCTGACGGTAGAAGTTATGTTTAGTTTAGGGTTTTTTTCCCTAGAAGGCAACCCCTCTCTTTGTATGAGGGTATTGTATTTTGGTTGTGCATTACATGTATTCTCTGAGCGAGAAATAGATAGGGATACTATGAGAGAGAACAGAGGATATTATAGCGGATGTGTTGTAGGTTTTGTCTCTTCATTTTGCTAGATAATAGAAAGGAAGGACTGGCTGTTCGGGGTGGACGTAGCCCAAACTGGGTGAACCACATATATCTATGTCTCTCTGGTTTTATGTGTTTTGTGTGCTTGTATTTTCCGCATATTTTATGTGTTGCATTGCTCCATAATATATAATTTTATAACATTTTTGTAATAACTACTCAGACTCCTTGGTTTGAATATATTGTCAATTACTTAGTTACAAGAAAATTACCTTCACATTTTATTTCTAGATAAAAAAGAAAAATCATTCAATTAAGTGCAAGATACTCATGGATTACTAATTAATTGTATAAGACAGGTCTACATCTCATTATCAGAAGATGTGTTCAAGAAGATGAAATGCCTTAAATTCTTAAAGCATTTCATGATGAACCTTGTGGTGGACATTTCGTTGACAAGAGGATAGCCTATAAAATCCTTCATTTAGGATATTATTGGCCATCCATCTTCAGAGATGCCAAAGAATATTTAAAAAGGTGTGACAGTTGCCAAAGGGTAGGGAAACTTGCTCCATCAAATGAAATGTCACTACAACCACAGGTACTCATAGAACCTTTTGAAAAATGGGCCTTGGATTTTGTTGGACCTATTAATCCTCCATCTAAACAAAAGAAGTATATTTTGGTATGCACTGATTATGTCACTAAATGGGTAAAGGCTAAAGCATTACCTTTTGTAAATGAAGGATCTATAGTTAATTTTCTTTTGGAGGATATCTTCACTCGTTTTGGTGTTCCAATAGAAATTGTAACATATCAGGGAACTCATTTCACATCAAAGGTGGTGAAAAGGCTCGTGGAAGATTACAATATTAAGCACAGAAATTCACTCCTTATCATCCACAGGAAAATGGTCAAGTTGAATCTACCAATAAGGTGATTGAAGGAATTCTCACTAAGACTATTCATCCACACAGAAGAGATTGGGCAGAAAGGCTTCCTAAATCCTTATGGCCCTACAGAACTACATGGAGGAGCACAATAGGACATACTCCCTATGAACTTGTTTATGGGAAGCAAGTCATGTTCCCTATAGAGTTTCAGATCCGAAATTTCAAGATGGAAGTCCAATTAGGACTTGATTTATCAGATGCACATAAACATAGATTAGAGCAACTCAATGAGCTTGATGAAATCACACAAAACGCAGTTCAAATAACTAGTATAATCCAACAACAAAGAGCTAAATGGCATGATAAGTATATCAAAGAAAAGAAATTTCAAGTGGGGGATTGGGCACTTTTGTTCGATTAAAAATTCAAATATTTTCAAGTTTCAGACTCATTGGCTTGGGCCATATGAGATTTGTCTGCTCAACTTAGTGTTCCTAAATTGATGTCATAAATTGTCAACCAGGGCTAGTAAACTGTTGAAGTGAAGTGCACTATATGTGCCTAGGTATCTGCTTCCTACTTCGTTGTGTTTAGTGTTTTTCTAGTGTTTTTGGTTTAGTGTTTTTATGCTAAGAGGAAAATAACTAAGTTGTTGGCAAAGATAAGTTATTGGTCACACTAAAATAGAGCAAAATCTATTCTAAACTATGTATGGCACCTAAGAACAGAAAATTCTAATTCACAGATTGCAAAACTTGACAATAAAAATAACTCATAACATGAACTCAGTCCAATTCATTTCATTAGAAGTATGTTGGAACAACTTGGGAAAAGGATAAGTTTAATGCAATGACGTTCTTCTAAGTAAACAACAACTTACAATATCACAGAGAAAATCTCATCCATGGTTATAAATTTGTTGGAACACATTTGGAAAAGATTATCTGCAACATAGTAAGGAAACCTACTCTAAATTAACTTATGACACTAAAATTGATCCATTCTGCAACTCAAAATGTCACTATTAAGCCTCATTCAAGGGTTAGAAATCTTTTGGAATAGTTTTGGAAAAATGCAGTTTGTAAAATTATGAGAAATTGCAAAACAGTCAAGACTTAAAAATGACATTACCAATTATTGTTCCTATGTAATGATGTATTAGCAAAGATTAAGAACAAGAACAGTTTGTAAATAATGAAGGCCTTTAAGTCTAATTTAACAGAACTAGAATACAACTAGCTAATAAAACTTAAAATACATTAAACGGAACTGAACTAATATGCAATTAACCTCTGAAATACTACAGTTGAACTAAAATGAAATTAATTTCTGAAATAATACAGCTCTATCTCATTCAGTTTTAGTGATATTTTGGAACAATTCATAAGAACAAGACTGGCTGTAACATTCGATGTAACTGAGCATAAAACATAAATTTCAGAAAACTACCTAAATTAGGAACGAAACAGAGCTAAAGTTACTTATCTAAACAATATGCATAGAGCCTCTCGGGCAGTAGGGGGCCTCTACCACCAAATTAGCACACGAATCTCCTCAAGATCTCCTTAGATCATGTATTAAAGTTGTTCTTCTTTTATTAAAGGAAAGCGCTTCAAAAACAGAGTATTATGGTCTTGGACAACTTAACAATAAAACATCAACTAACTAACTGTCTCTCGGTTTCCTGAGTTATTCTTATAAGAGAAATACATAACTACCCTGGAGAAGAAATAGGGATAAGTGTATTTTTCAATTAAAATAAAATTAAAACTCTTGTGGAGGCCTCGTACTTAATGAAGACATCTGTAGAGTCCTTGTCCTAGTAGGAATCTACTTCTTAGTTTGGGTTTCCTCCACGTGCATAACCACTTGCAGATTTTTGCTCAGACTTCGTAGAGGGAAAGGAATGATGTAGGTGAGTTCTGGAATTCAACCATATGAATTTTTCCTTTAAGTGACACCTGTAACATGTGTGAACATGAAGATAGCTGCGAAATAGGCGACTAGCTACAGAATGGCTGCATTCTGTAGCTAAGTCTAGTAAAAAATTACTACAACAAAAAAACCATGAAAGTATAGTAAGTCAGTCATTGTATGCATTCTTAAAGTGACTTTAATAAATCCTATTGATATTTTAAGCCTATAACTGATAAAGGACAAAGGAAATGAAGTGAAATTTGGTGAAAGAAAAGGACATCTTTGGGGCTCAACATACCCCCACTGCAAAACTTTTGCATGTCCTCATGCAATCAATCCATGTATTCTGAAACTTCTGCTAGGACATCTAACCTCTTTTTTCTACTTTGCTTGGTGTTCAATGGCATCCTAGGTTTCCTTATGACCAACTTGAATCTCAAATTTATAAGTGCCCTGCTCAACTTTTTGTTTTTCTTCTTTAGCTTTTCACTAGCCTTGTACAATTTTTCCATTTGCAAAGAGAGAGTTGTGTTCATGTTACTCTTCAGTTTGACTTGTTCCCTTAAAATTTCATTTTCATTCTTTATATGCCTATTGAGTACTTCTAATTCATATTTTTCTCTTCTTAGTACTTCAATTGTAGATCCTAGTAGACTAGGAGTTCTTCCTCTGCTTTCTGAGGCTCTCTTTTCTAATGACTCAACATAATTATAGATTTTTTGTTCTGCTGGGTCTATCTCTAGAGTTCCTTCATCAAGATCCTCTTCGTACTGGTACTCAGGAGATCTATCATTTGGTGTCTCTTCATCTTCAATGTCTATGATGCCTGTTTGCTTAGCTCCTATCTTCTTCAATATGCCTCTAAGCCTATGGCTTCGTCTTAGTTTAGATGGTCCCTCACGTCTCTCCTTGGCATACTTTCTTATTATCTTTTCCTTTTTAAGTTGTTTCTTAATTTTAGCCAATTTCTCAGAGATAATCTCCTCATTGTCCTCTTGTATGGACTTACCAGTTTTAAGTTCAACAGATTTGGAAATTTCCCTCTCCTGCTGATTCTTGCAAGTTTGCCTTCAGATGGAGATTCCTTGGGTTCTTCAAAGTGATTCCTCAAGAGAAACTCATCCCAATTGTCTCCCACATTTCTCAAATGATTCTCAATTAGGATTTTAACTAGGCCATGGTGATACAAGGTGGTTTCTAAAAATTGAACCCTCTTTTGGACATTAGAAGCCATTCTCTTTACTCTATGAAGTAAGAAAAAGGGTAAATTGATTTCTTCATTTAGGAAATGCATCATAAGCCGAATGTGATAAAAATATAGGGTACCAAACCTTCCCTCACAAGTTATAAACTTTTGCAAAATGAGCAACATATTTCGCCATTTATTCTTCAGTGCTGAGCTAGGAATTCCCTTCTTAAAAATTGAAATATCCATACCTAGTGTTTTGAGCATCTACCTCCATGCCTCATTGTGAAATTCCTTGTTTTTGAATCATCGTTCACCTTGCCTTGGTAATTTTGCTGCTTCTGCAATGAAGGATTCTGTAATAGTGAACTTGACATCTCCTATTTCAACTTCTGATCCGTTGAATGACTGTGCAAATGTCTTGGTTACTTCCTTATGAAAACCATTGAATTTTTCCAAAAACTGTAACCACCCAACCTACTGTAGCATCTCTCTAATTTGTGGATAACCCTCTAAATATTTGGTTCCGACTGGTTCGGACCTTACAATGAGACCCATGGCTTCTTTTCTCAACCTTCAATTTACTACTCCGTTACTGCGCTTCTATTCACAGAAAAAATGGCTGTAGAGAGTTCTTTTCACCCCAAATATGACTTATCTGTGCAACAGGAATTAGCTATGGAAAGATGACATTAAGTGGTTATGGGATGAGTGAAATATGGTGAGCATGATTCACACGAATTAATGAGTTTGAGAGCTGTCATGGAGGAAAAGACCGCAGAAAAATCTTGTGAGAATTTCAAAATCATCACTGAATACTTCGGGTTAGTGACGTGACCTAATAGGTCACTTCAGTACTAACCATTAATTTTTAATAAATGATGATTTGGTATGGCGGAATGGAAGGGATTTTGTCCAAGGATTTTATGATAGGCTTAATAGGCTTGATCAACACAAATAACCAAAATAACTTTATGAAACATACATGACTTAACCATATTATAAATTTCATAATCTTTTATCATAATAATTTCACAACTTTACCTTAGCCTTTCCTTTGATTTTTGTGGTTTTAATATTCTTTGTCTTCCTTTGAAAATCATTGATCCTTCAGTTTTCATAATCCCTTTAATTTTTCTTGTTGAAATAGGTCTGCAGGATCAATTTGCTGCTGAACAAGTGATTACTGGATAGTTTCCTTCAGGATATTTGGCTTTAGAATTTCTGGCTACAGAATGTCTGGCTGCAGAATGTCTGGCTATAGAATATACCTGTAAAAACTTTGAAACATGGAATGAAATGATTTTAACATGGATGGAATGTTGTATGAAATGAATTAAAATGGATCATGAAATATGGTGGAATGGAGCATGAGTGAAGTGAAATATAATGGAATGGAATGAATCACAAATGTGAAGTGGAATGAAACATAAAAAGTGGTCTACAACTTATGATTTGTAATACTCAATTGCATAAAGAGATCAAATTCAAAAATCTGAGATGAAAATGAGGTGGACCATGGAATGGAGTGAATGAAGTATGGATGAATGGAGTGAATGAAATATGAATGAAGTGAGATATGATGGAGTGAAATGGATCATAAGTGGAATATGATATATAAAATGGGTTTGCACTTATGATTTTGTGATATCTGCTTGCAGGAAAAGAACAAATTTGAAAAGCTAAAGTGTCAGAAGAATTCCGATTTTCACTTTATCTTTTCTGTATAAACATGCTAATCAATGATTAGTTTTCATGTTTATACTTTTTTTTTTCTTTTTTTTTCATGCATTTGAATTCAGAAAATTCAATTAAGTTGATGAAGAAGAAGGATTCTTCTTCATTAACTTCACATCACTGTCTTCCTGGAATCTCTTGACAAATTCTTCTCTTGAAAGCAGCTTATGATACAGCTTCAATCTATGACTATTTACAAGAAAAGTGACCTTCTCTTCATCTCTTGTCCTGGTTTTTATTGCTCCATTGTCAAAAAAAATCATAATTTCATATGGCCCAAGCCAATGTGTTTGAAATTTACCTTGAAAATATTTGAACTTTGAATCAAACAAGAGGGCCCAGTCACCTTCTTTGAATTTATTTTCCTTGATGTACTTATCATGCCATCTAGTCCTTTGTTGTTGAACTATACTTGTTTTCTGGACTGCATCTTGTCTGATCTCATCCAATCCATTAATCTGCTCCAATCTGTGCTTTTCTGCCTCTGTTAGATCAAGTCCTATCTGAACTGCCATTTTAAAAGTTTGAATCTGAAACTCTATGGGAAACAAAACTTGTTTTCCATAAACAAATTCATAAGGAGTATGGCCTGTTGTGCTTCTCCATGTAGTTCTATAGGCCCACAAGGCTTCAGGAAGCCTGTCTGCCCAATCTCTTCTATGTAAATGAGCAGTCTTTGTTAGGATCCCTTCAATAACCTTATTAGTAGATTCCACTTGACCATTTGCTTGTGGATGATAGGGAGTAGATTTTCTGTGTCTGATTTTTTACCTCTCCATCATTTGTTCCACTAGCCTTGATGTGAATTGAGCTCCTTGATCTGTAACAATTTCCCTTGGGACACCAAAACGAGTAAAAATATCCTCAAAAAGAAAATTAACTACAGATGCTTCAGTAACATAAAGTAATGGCTTGGCCTCTACCCATTTGGTAACATAATCAGTGCAAACTAATATATATTTCTTTTGTCTTGATGGAGGAATAATAGGTCCTACAAAATCTAAAGCCCATTTTTCAAAAGGTTCAATATGTACCTGAGGCTGCAATGGCATCTCACCTGAAGGAGAAGGTTTCCCTACCCTTTGGAAACTGTCACACCTTTTGACATACTCTTTAGCATCTTTAAAAATGGATGGCCAATAGTATCCTAAATGAAGGACCTTATAAGTTGTCCTTTTATCAACAAAGTGTCTGCCACAAGGTTCATCATGACATGCCTTGAGAATCTCAGGCATCTCATCTTCTTGAACACATCTTCTAATGATAAAGTCTGGACATGTTTTGTATAAATCATTAGCAACCCATGAATATTTTGCACTGTCATAAATGATCTTTCTTTTTTCTCTTGCATTCATTATTGAATGAAATTTCCCTGAAACTAAATAATTAGCAATGTCAGCAAACCAAGGAGTTTGAGTAGAAATTGCAAAAAGATATTCATTAGGGAATTGATCTTCAACTGGAGTATTGTCTTTGATGTTTTGGAGTCTAGATAGGAAATCAACTACTGTCTTTTGTTTCCCAGGCCTATCTAGAATGGTAATGTTGAATTCTTGTAAACGCAATAACCATCTTATGACTCGGCCATTAGTAATTGATTTGTTCATTAGATATTTAATTGCAGAGTGATCTGTGTGAACAAAAGTTTCATAGCCTGTTATATAATGTCTGAATTTATTTATGGCATGAACAACAGCTAAGAACTCTTTTTCAGTTACAGTATAATTTAACTCTAAAGGAGTCAAATTTTTACTTGTATAGTAGATGGCATAAGGAATCGGGTCTTTTTGTCCTAATACTGCTCCTAAAGCTGTATCTGAGGCATCTATTGAAATATGAAAAGGTAACTTCCAGTTAGGTCCCCTTAAAATAGGTGCTTCAGATATTTTTGTTTTCAGGGTCTCAAAGGCTAACTGGAAATCAGGATTCCACTTGAATTCATAGTCCTTGATAAGTAATTTTAAAAGTGGAGATGTTATCTTGGTGAATTTTTCTATAAACCTTCGATAATATCCTGTAAATCCTAGAAAAATCCTAACATCTTTTTGACAACTTGGAACAGATAAGTTAAAGATGACTTCAACTTTTGACTCATCAACTCTAATCCCATCCCCTAAAATGTGATGCTCCAAAACAATTCCCTCAGTAAACATCATAAAACACTTCTCATGACTTAGTGAAATATTTGCTTCTTTACATCTCTTTAAAAAAAATTCCGAGTTTACTAAGGCTTCTTCAAATGTGTTTCCATAGACTGTGAAATCATCCATATATACCTCTACACAATCATGTATTATATCTGAAAATATTCCTAGTACTTCCCTTTGAAATGTTGCAGGTGCATTGCATAGTCCAAATGGAAATACTCGGTAAGCATAGGTAACCCAAGGATAGTTAAATGTGGTTTTGTCTTGATCTTCAAGTGCTACTTGAATTTGGTTATAACCACTAAACCCATCTAAAAATGAGAAGTACTTTTTTCTAGCTAATGTATCTAACACCTGATCTATGAAAGGTAGATGAAAATGATCTTTAAGAGTAGCTTTGTTTAATTCCTGGTAGTCAATACATACCCTCCATTTACCATTTTTCTTTGGCACAATTACCAAAGGAGAAACCCACTGACTATCTGAAATGGGATAGATAAAGTTGACATTTAAAAATTTCTGTAATTCTTCTTTAACAATTTCCCTAAGATTTGGATTCATCCGTCTTTGAGGTTGTCTGATTGGTTTACAATTTTTCTCTATGTAGATGTGATGAGTGCAAGTCTTAGGGCTTATCCCTTTCATATCAGTGTACTCCCATGCATATGCAGAAGAATGTCTCTGTAATATCTTGACTAGCTTTTCTTGTTGAGATTTATCTAGGTTCTTGTTTATGTTTAAAGTTTTACCTGGAAATATCTCAATTGTAGAGCTGCCAAATTTATCCATGGAGTAAAGAGACATCTGTCTTGATGATAAAAACTCAATGTTGGATTCTTCTTGAAATTGTTCATGTTTGTATTCCGAAGAGGATTCAAAATTTTCTAAGGTATTTAGAATCTGGCTGTCTTCACTAATTTCTGAAATTGTGAAGAGAGGTTGTATGTCTTCTTCATCCTCAATCCATTGAGTATCATCTAATTCTGTAATTGTTTTTGCTGGAGGATACAAGGTAAATTTCTTGGTTGAACTACCATCAGATATGTACATATCACCGGATCTAGAGCTAATGAAAGCATCAGCTGTAGCTAACCAAGGTCTTCCTAATATAACAGGATATCCTCCTAGATTATTCTTAGGAGTTAGGATAATAAAATCCACAGGATACTCCCAAGAATCTAGGGACACTGGAATGTCTTATATTACCCCATCAGGTTTGATCACAGATTTGTCTGCTAATTGTAATAATGTGGGTGTAAAAAGAAGATTAGGAAGCTTTAGTTTATCCATGATTTGTCTACTCATGATATTGATTGCTGCTCCTAAATCAATAAGTGTGTTTTGGATCTCAGTTCCATTGATGTGTATTTTAACAACTGGATTTCCTGGGTCTAGATACTTTGGAATGGCAATCTTACCCATCATGATATCTACTATTTTTCCTGCCTGTTGAATTCTCTTTGTCTCTCTTATTCTTTTTCCTATTTTCTTCATGCTCAGCTCCTTTATTGTCTTTGCTAAGATTGGAATTTCCTTGATAGCTTGTAATAATGGGATCTTAATACAAACATTTATCAGCTCATCTAGGAAATCATAATTAGGCACCATAATTTGTTTTTCTACACCCCTATTAATTTGTAATCTTTCTGGAAAGGGAGGTGTAGAGGTGGATGTTGATGGCTGCTCTAATATAGGAGTTGAAATTATTGGTTCTTTTTTTTTTTTTCAATGTTTGGGTCTTGAAAAGATGTGTCTTCTTCAAGACTTTTATTTACCCGTAGAGAATCTTCCTTAGAGTTGTTTTGTTCTTGTATGATTACAGAAGGTTTCTTCTTTTCAAGTATTCTTCCAGACCTAAGTTGAACATCATTAAGGTCTAAAGAAGTGATCAAATAGGTTGGAAAATATTGGCCTTCTATCATGTATGTGTTCTGAGGATTTTTATTGTTGGGGTTTGGTATGGGTTGGGCGGGAAACTGATTTTTTTTCTGAGGAAATGGTAATGGAAGTGGTGAATTTTGATGTTGTGGGTTTTGAAGATTCTGTTGAGGATTTTGTTGAAGATTTTTTTGAGGAGGGAAATGTGGATATGGTGGATAGGATGGTGGATATTGATAGTACTAAGAGTATCTTCCATAGGGATTTTGTGCTCCTTGTGCCCAAGTCTGAGATTGATTTTAGAATTGGGACCAAGGATGTTGCCAAGAATTCCAATTTGGTGGGGGTTGATTATACAGTTGATCATGGAATCCTTCTGTTTGAGGTCCTTGCCAAGGCCTCCTAGAGACAAAATTGAGAGATTGTGTGGAATTTGTAGGGGTTTATTCTTGAAAGACAACTTTAAGACTAGGAAGTGAAGGAAAACTCTTGGTCTCATGTTTTTCTGAACAAATTACACAAGTATCTACTAATTTTGCATCCAAAGGGCACTCTCTCAGGGCATGCTTCTTTCTGCATTTGGGACAAAAGATTGCTAAGTCATCAGATTCAACTTTTTGCTTGTTTTGTAATTTAAGGGTGTCTATTTGTTCACTAAGACTCCCTAAAATATCAGATTTGAATTCATCAAGCATATGTCCTATTTCTGCCCTACTCACTATCCCAGAAGTAGACTTACTTGCCCTTGCAAGAGCAGGGTCTCTTGGTTCTTTTACAGTTTTAGATTTCCCTCTTGAAAGGTTGATACATAATTCAGCTATTTCAGGTAATGTGAGCTAAGATATATCCCCTTTTCCCATCATATTAAGGATATCTAGCCATTCATCCCTAATTGTTTTCAACAAGAGAGCTTTCAAGGTATATTGGTCTAAGTTTTCCATTTTTTCTCTTTTGATGTTGTAGTTAAACCTCTCCAACAAATCTTCCAGGTTTTCATCCTCTTTTTGTAGAATTTTAAACACTTCCTCCTTATGGTTGACTGGCATACAGTAATCCAAATACCTCTCTATAAATGCATGTTTCATGTCTTCCCATGTCCTAATAGAACTGTTGATCAAACTCATAAACCATTTTAATGCTACTCCTTTCAATGTTGAAGGGAATAGTTTAAGTTTTTGGGCATCTTGTAAGTAATCATAGGTTCTACATAGGACTTCAAATTCAAAAAGGAAGGTTTCAGGATCTTCACTTTTGAGTCCATAAAAGTTTGGAAGGACAGAGGGTGAAATGTTTTTCATAGTTGCATTGGTTTCTTCATCTACTATAGGAAACCCAAAATAGCTTCCCATTTCCCTTCTACCTCTTCCTCTGCCTCCTTCTTCACCTCTACCGCCTTCTCCTTCTGCACATCTACCTCCTTCTCCTCTACCTCTACCTCTACCCCCTCCAAATAGTGTATGTTCTCCATTAAAGACTCCTCATCCTCCTTCTTCTGCCATGGTTGATTCTCCTGTGGAAGTGGAAAAGTTTAGGTCTCTAGCAGGGGTCCTTGAATCTTCTTCTAAGACAGTTTCAGTGGATGAAGTGGAATGTCTTTCTAATGGAATGTTTGATCTTAATTCCTCTGGAAGTCTATGATCAGTGGAGTATGGGATATGGGTTTGAGTTGGAGGTGTGCTGCCTCTTCGTCTTGGTGGAACAAGTGGTGTTCTAGGAATCAAGCTTCTGCTTCTTATGAATCTACCCCTTGAGTATATTTCTCTACGCATATCATTATTTTTGGGAGGTAAGAAACAAGGCTACCTAGTTACACTTCCCCGGCAACGGCACCAAAATGTTTGCTCAACTTAGTGTTCCTAAATTGATGTCATAAATTGTCAACCAGGGCTAGTAAATTGTTGAAGTGAAGTGCACTATATGTGCCTAGGTAGCTGCTTCCTACTTCGTTGTGTTTAGTGTTTTTCTAGTCTTTTTGGTTTTGTGTTTTTATTCTAAGAGGAAAAGAACTAATTTTTTGGCAAAGAGAAGTTATTGGTCACACTAAAACAGAGCAAAATCTATTCTAAACTATGTATGGCACCTAAGAACAGAAAATGCTAATTCATAGATTGCAAAACTTGACAAGAAAAATAACTCATAACATGAACTCAGTCCAATTCATTTCATTAAAATTATTTTGTAACAACTTGGGAAAAGGATAAGTTTAATGCAATGAGGTTCTTCTAAGTAAACAACAACTTAAAATATCACAGAGAAAATCTCATCCATGGTTAGAAATTTGTTGAAACACATTTGGAAAAGATTATCTACAACATAATAAGGAACCCTACTCTAAATTAACTTATGACACTAAAATTAATCCATTCTGCAACTCAAAATTTCACTATTAAGCCTCATTCAAGGGTTAGAAATCTTTTGGAATAGTTTTTGAAAAAGGCAGTTTGTAAAATTATGAGAAATTACAGAACAATCAAGACTTCAAAATGACATTACCAATTCTTGTTCCTATGATAATGATGTATTAGTAGAGATTAAGAACAAGAAAAGTTTGTAAATAATGAAGGCCTTTAAGTCTAATTTAACAGAACTAGAATACAACTAGCTAATAAAACTTAAAATACATTAAACAGAACCGAATTAATATGAAATTAACCTCTGAAATACTACAGTTGAACTAAAATGCAATTAATTTCTGAAATACTATAGCTCTATCTCATTCATTGTTAGTGGTATTTTTCAACAATTCATAAGAACAAGACTGGTTGTAACATTCGATGTAAGTGAGCATAAAACATAAAGTTCAGAAAACTACCTAAATTAGGAACGAAACAGAGCTAAAGTTACTTATCTAAACAATATGCATAGAGCCTCTCGGGCAGTAGGGGCCCTCTACCACCAGATTAGCACATGAATCTCCTCAAGATTTCTTCAAATCATGTATTAAATTTGTTCTTCTTTTATTAAAGGAAAGCACTTAAAAAATAGAGTATTACGGTCTTGGACAACTTAACAATAAAACATCAACTAACTAACTGTCTCTCGGTTTCCCGAGTTATTATTATAAGAGAAACACATAACTGCCCTAGAGAAGAAATAGGGATAAGTGTATTTTTCAATTAAAATCAAATTAGAACTCTTTTGGAGGCCTCGTACTTTGCTGAAGACATCTATAGAGTCCTTGTCCTCCTAGGAATCTACTTCTTAGTTTGGGTTTCCTCCACGTGCATAACCACTTGTAGATTTTTGCTCAGACTTCATAGAGGGAAAGGAATGATGTAGGTGAGTTCTGTAATTAAACCATATGCATTTTTCCTTTAAGTGACACATGTAACCTGTGTGAACATGAAGATAGCTGCGGAATAGGCGACTAGCTACAGAATGGCTACATTATGTAGCTAAGTCTAGTAAAAAATTACTACAACAACAAAACGACAAAAGTATAGTAAGTTAGTCGTTGTATGCATTATTAAAGTGAATTTAATCAATCCTATTGATCTTTTAATCCTATAACTGATAAAGGACAAAGGAAATGAAGTGAAATTTGGTTAAAGGAAATGACATCTTTGGGGCTCAACAAGATTGAAAAAGTATTTGATAATGGAGCAGTGAAGATAAGGACAATAGATGAAGAAAAGGTATCTCTTCTTGTGAATGGTCATCAGTTGAAAGTATATCATAAACCACTTTCAAAAGAAGATTTTGTCAAGATTTTCCAAGATAACATTGGTATGAAGTTAGTGAAGAAGAACCCTTCTTCTTCACTAACTTAGCTTTTATTTTTCCTACATTCATAAAATATATATATATATATAAGATAAAATAAATAAATAAATAAAAATAAGTATGAAAAAAAATCAATGATTGGCAAACTTATACAGAAAATACATGGTGAAAATCAGAGATTTATGACATCCTATATTTTCCATTTTATTTTCTATAATAAGTAGTGACACAAAACTACATTCATTGCAGTTCATAATCTACAATTTCATTTCATTTTTCAGTTTCATTCTATCTCACTCCACTTTCATTCCATTTCACAGTCATATTTAATTTTCCATTTCATCTCACATTCATATTCCATGACCATACTTCATTCTTTTTACAGAGTACATTCTATAGATGAATGTATTATGTAGCTCATTGTATTCTGTAGCTGATCACATTCTGCAGCTAATTCCATTCTGCAGTTGATTCCATTTTGCAGCCAATTTGATTCTGCAACCATTTCAGTATTTCTGACACATGATGATTGCAAGGAATTGAAGGATTATGTTTTGAAGACCAACATGCTAAAAAGGGTACTTAAGGATCAACACCAAAGCAAACAACAAACGAAAAGGTTAAGTTATAAAGTTAAAGTGAAAAAAAATATTTTTAATAGCAAGGTTAAAACATGAAACATGTATAATATGAACATTCATATGTTCCCTTGACAACTCATCATTTGATTTGATTGCAATCTCCATCATACGACATATTAGCCACATCCTTCATATTAAGCTGCATAATGGTCCATCATTAACTCCCTCGTTGATGACTAATGGTCATGATCTATGATGTGACATACTTGTCTATGTCTCTCCAAGACCCTACCATCTATTTATTCCTACAAACCCTCCATAACCTTTCAATCAGATCCGCAGCCAATTCATTTCCATCAAACAGAAGGGTAATTTTGAAGGTTGAAAGAACTCTACATGGTAGAAGGATGGGGTTAATTGTCAGAACAGAACCGGTGGGAGAAAATTACATGGAAGGATACCCACAGATCAAAGAATTGTTACAAAAATCTAGATGGCTTAGTTTCATAGAAAAATTCAATGGTTTTCTTAAGGATATTACGAAGTCCTTTGATCGGTCTTTTGATGGAACCAAAGTAGAAATTGGAGATATAAAATTTGCACTAACTGAGTCATTCATGGCCGAGGCTACAAAACTTCCAAGGCATGGTGAAAGATGGTTGAAAAATAAGGAGTTCCACAGTGAATCATGGAAAGTAATAGTCAAAAACCCAGGTATGGATGTCTCTGTTTTTAGAAAAGGTATCCCAATTTCAACTCTTAAAATTAAATGGAGGAATATGCTCTTGATTTTACAGAAATTTATAACTTGTGAAGGAAGGTTTGGTTGCATGTATGTCTACCATATCCGTTTACTAATGAATTTCTTAGAAAATGGTGAAATCAATCTTCCTTTCTTTCTACTAAATAGTTTAAGTAGGATGGCCTCAAATGTGAAAAAGAGAATAAAGTTCAAATATAACACCATGCATCATCATGGGTTGGTAAAGATATTGATTGAGTTTCATTTAAGAAGCATAGGAGATACCTGGGAGGATTTCCTTGTTAGAAATCATTTTCAAGAACCACTAGAGTCACCTAAGGAAGATAATGTTAGAAGAAATAGAACAAAGAAGACTGTTATGAATGTTGAAAACAGACCTGAAACCTCATTACAGAAGAATGATGAAAGGAGGATAATTTCTGAAGAACTGACAAAAATTAGGAAATAAATTAAGTCAATGGGAAAGAAAAGAAAAGAGAGTAAGGTTACAAATGAAGGGAATGAAAGTCCTCCAAAATTGAGAAGGAGCTCTAGACTCCGAGATACAATGAAGAAGACATTATCAAAAGGGACAAAGCTTATAAATGTACATGAGGAAACCCCAATACCATCTCCTGTTAACATCTCTCCTGTACACAGTCCTCAAAATTATCTTGTTTATCATTTTGAAGGTATCCCCAACAGAAGATCTCCAAGCATAGACCCAATGCAACAAAAAATATATGATTATGTAGAATCACTGGAGAAAAGAAGTGCATCAATGAACCCAAAACCTTTTGTCAATCCACAAGAACCTCTAGTTGATGCTCTCAAGCATGATATCTATGAACTAGAGATATTGAACAGACATATCAAATAGGAGAATGAGACCTTGAAAGAGAAAAATAAATTGGAAAAGAAAATTCATGATAATAATGTTCTGCATCTAGGACTGTGGTATAAGAAAAATAGGAAATTGAAAAGGAAGAAAAATTTATTGAACAAAGTAGTCATAAACTTCAAGTTCAAACTTCTTATGAGAAGGCCTAGAATGATAGTCACTTCAAAGAATAACAAAAGAAGGAAATTAGATGTACTAGCAGAAGTGTCTGAGCAAATCTAGTAAGGAAGGAGAACTCACATTTTTTGAAAATTGCATGAGGACATGCAATGATTTTGCAGTGGGGGTATGTTGAACCTCAGAATTACCCTCTCTTTGACAGTTTTTCTCACCTCTTTCCATCACTTTCTCATAAGATCACAGACCTCAATCAATGATAAATGATATGTTTTTTCTTAAGGATGCATAAAAATGATTTCCATATTACATTTTCATGTTCTTGCTATTTGGATATATTTTTGCAATTTAGCTACAGAATGCAACCTATTCTGCAACTAATTGTGGATTCTATAGCTACTCTCATGGTTTGGCAGGTTCCAGGTGTCAAATGAAGAATTGGGCCACATGGGTGTTTCTAGAATCATTTCTACATGGATTCTATCCTATTCACTCGGTCCAGATCGACGAAAACGCAAGCCTAAGATAATGGTCAAATATGGATTCAAAGTACGTTATCTAAAATTAGTAGGACTCTTGATTTGTTCTCCATAGAAAATCAAGATTCCAACAGTCCTATTGCAATTATAATTTAAATTAGCCACCTGTAGCAAGTATATCTCACAAACTGTTATGTATTTTCCTTTAAATATCGGTTGTAAAAGGCCAAGAAGACAGTTCAGAATTTAAGTGATAATTTTAAGCTTTTTGTTGATACTCTGTATTCAGACTTCATTTTATCTTAATACCAAGTTTTTGTTGCCAATGAATATTTAAGTGCATATTTAACCAGCTAGTCGCTTAGTCGAATCATTTGCAGAAGGCCCCTGCACTGGAGGAGGTTTTTCCTTTGTTGTTTTAGTTCAATTTCCATTACTCTGTTTTCAAAAAAAAAAAAATTCTAATTAGATTAATGTTTCATTCTAGTTTTTGATCAATAGCATAACATTAAGTTACAATTGTACAGCGTTGTTCTTCTAAGATATTTGGTAAAGATAGATAAATCTATTTTCATAATCAAAATAATATTGGAGTAATAATATTACATAGTTTCCTAGTTTCCTTACTGTTTTGTCATTTATTTCCTTATAAAAGAATTGTCAATTAATTGTGTCAACAAATGTTTTCAAAAGCCATTTCAATATGATGATCATAAAATAAATGGTTAAATATCTAATTCATACAGTGGTTGAATTTACTTTACACATTTTCATTTGCTTTCTAGGAACTTAGAGATGAAGGCATAATTGACTTCTCACATAGCATCTCAAGAAGTTAACACTTCACATTGAATGTTGCAAAAAATTCAAATATACATTAGTTGTTTTTAGTTAGTCTTACATGCTTTCATATTTTATTTTCATATCCTCACTTAATTGCAATCACTGATATTTATAAATGTCATTCTAAAATAAATTGATTTAATCATGTTTTAAGATTGAATGGTTGAATGTTTAATGAGTGCAATTACTAAGTTACCTTTTGTAGACATTACTTAGTTTTATAGTTCATTAAAGTGTAATTAGTTACTTAACACTATCTCAAAAAGATCACACTTCATAATTGAATGTTGGAAGCAATTGAGTATACATTAGATGTTTTCATTGCACTCTTTGTTTATTGTTCTAGGACATTAGAAGTTTAAGTACAGATAGTTACTTAATATCATCTCAATAAGGTCATACCTCATAATTAAATGCTGGAGTAACCAGAAGTACATTAGTTGTTTCATTTTCTCCTTTTACTTAATACAAGCACTGCAGTTTTTTATCTTAGTTTTAGAATTAGATCCACGGAATAGAACTAATGTTATATAAAATAGATGCTCTGTTTTCCAAAATAGGTCTTAACTAGCCAATAGTTTTTGGTTTCTTTTTATGAAAATTAGACTAACTTAGGAATACCTCCTTTTCTTCCTTCTTAAAAATTCATTAGATTCATTTAAATATTTTCATATTTCTAGACTAAACATTCTTAAACATCAAAGAACAAAAACCCCCCAAAACAACATAAAATACAAAACAACAAAGAAAAAAATAGGTTAAATAAGAACATACAGTGCACCACACTTAATCAGTTTACTAGCCCTGGTTGATAATCAATGAAAGTAATTTAAGGCATTAAATTGACTAAACATGAACTAAGACCCTTCTCTTTCAATTCACGGTTCCTTTTTGTGATTTCATGCAAGTTTTATGGATTTTT
The DNA here is from genome assembly GCA_034641835.2 of Pinus albicaulis. Lineage (NCBI taxonomy): Eukaryota > Viridiplantae > Streptophyta > Pinopsida > Pinales > Pinaceae > Pinus > Pinus albicaulis. Next base: position 287,784,718 of record CM076579.1, on the reverse strand, counting down.
GAGAGCCCTCGAGTTCCAAAAATCGCCCTAAGACCACCACATGCCCAGTCTATCGAAAACTACATTGCAACTAGGAAATATTTCACTACAAACAGGGGTGCAACACTCTGTCATCCCTTCTAGGGGCATCTATGGGCACAATTATTTAGAAAAAATTTGTCTATTTTTAGTCATGGAAAGGATCCTAATGAGTGTCTTATTGGTGTTTCAAGTACTCATCAGCACAAAATGGCCTTTGTGTGGAGAGAAAGAGAACATGAAGGACATGACTTGAATGCAGCAAACAATCCTACAACAATTCAGGATCTCAAAAATTTTGGTTTTTCGAAAATATTCGAGTTACCCTTCATGACGAAACATATGAAATTACTCAAGCTCCTAGTTCATTCATGGGATGTATAGGCACAAGCATTCAGGTTAGGGGTACATTTTCCTTAGATCAAATTGGAAGACATATAATTTCTGACATTTTTATCCATGAGGAGTGCCCCCATCTCTCTCCCAAGAGGGAGAAGTGGAGGAGAGTCAGTAAAGGATTACATTTCCACTCAATGTAGACCTCGACATATGACTAGAGATTGGAAGCTCAACATTAGAGATGTGACTTGTCTACCTCTGAGAACAATCCTTTTCATTATCACTAGATTGGTCGGTAACTTGACACTTCACACAACTAGCAAATCATACATGCAATATGGTCTATAGTGTCTAGAATCGACAGTATTCAACTAGAGCAATGGGGTATTAGTCAATATGAAGGAACGAATGACTAAAGAAAAAGAAGGAAAACTAAAAAAATTTGGATATGGTTCAATTTTGATTTCTTTTTCCTTGGAGCTGATTCCATTGTTACAGCCTCAACAGATCACGCTCGAGCCTATTGATATCAGGGTTCCATGGATGAGGAGGTGGATAGACCTTATGGAATCACATGCAGGTTCATTCAGTTTCACACCAGCCTTCTTCATATGGTTGCATAGACAGTTGATTATGATTGAGGATTATCTGTACGCAGTAGGGGATTTCCGTCATGACCCTGAGCTCTTACTTCCTAAGGGGGAGCAATGGGGTGCTATGGGTAAGACATTTTAACCATTTTTAAATCTTTTAAGATGTTTTACACTTTTTTGTGTTTTTTAATGTTTTTGGAACAAAATATTGATTTATTTTAGGCATATGTTGGACTTGCTCGACCTATAGGAGCTTCATATCTCTATCGTGTAGGAGACCTAGAGGAGGCTACAATACCAACACAGGTAGTTGCAGTTGGAAAGATGAACTATAGGATCTTGATGCAGTAAATACTATTGCAGTCAAGGAGTGCCACTTGGATGGGATGACACACGGGATTGATGAGACTATGGTCGATCAAATCCCTATGTGACTTTAGCGATATACTATCATAGTGTGTACCCATATTGTTCGGCTATTGTGCAAGATGGCTCATGAAATCACAGATTATCATGAGCACTATTAGTCTATTGAGGTTCATAGTGTGTGTGTGTGTGTGTGTGTGTGTGTGTGTGTGTGTTTGTGTGTGTGTATCTTCAGTGTTTCTATGTTTATATTATTGTTTTCAATTGATATGATGTGTATTGAAAGTTATTTACATTCGTTGCAATTTTTTATCGAAAACATGATTAGTTAGTGCATATGTCAGTTTATTTAGATTTTTATAAATATGTTCATCAGATGACATTGAAATGTCTTTTTAGAAGGAAAACCCTTAGAAACATGCATAATATGGTGGGACTTCTAACTAAATATAAATTGACTAATTATAGTACCACAAGCTGTGAGTCAAGTCTGATGACAAAATGGAAAATACCCTCTGTGATAGCATGAGATAGTAGCTCTGACCACTACGCTATACTCAGCTATGTTCTTGGTAGAGCAACCAATACAAATCCTTTGCAGACTCATTAACTCACCATTTGGATCAAAGATATCCCACGCTGCGGATGATAGATTCTGTGTACTACGACTAGCACCATTAGCATAACCGATGTATAGTTCAAGGTATGTTTTCGTCTGAAAACCAAACGTAAAAGGATCAACAGAAACCATAGGAAACTCTAAAGAGACACACTAAAAACACACTCAACACACCTATAAACAATATGTACATAGTGTACAATGCATGAGATAAAGCATAGTATTTTTTAGGTACATCCTGTTCTTAGGCTGTGCCAAAGGGACTCCATCGAAATCAACTAACTCATAGGCTCCTTTTGCAAGGAAATGATTGAAAATATAGGGGCCTAACCACATTTTTTGTGGCTTTCCTAAACTTAATGTATCGGCCTAATGGTCATAGAAAAGAACAAGGTCTCCTTCTGTGAAGATACAATGCTTGAAACTTTTATTGCACTATGCCTTGACACGTCTTTTACGATCTTCATTAGTTATAGTGGCATCACACCGAGTCTCATCCAAACGATTCATATGTAAAATATGTCCCTCTTCTACATAAGTGGCAGGAAGAAGTTCGATGGCTATTTTTAGTGATGGAATCTCACATTTGATAGGGAGGATCGTTTCCATACCATAAACCAAATGAAAGGGTGTAAATCTAGTAGTAGTCCTCATTGAGGTTTAGTAAGCCCTCAAGGCAGCGTAAATAAGAAAATTCCAATATTATTGGTGGACCCCTATCATATGTTAAAGCATATTTTTAAGAACCTTGTTAATAGCTTCAACCTTTCCATTAGCTTGAGGATAGTACGGAGTGGAAATTTCATGGGAAATTCCTAGCTTGGAAGTTAGTACATTCATAATATGATTTCAGAAATTCTTTCCATGATCCATAAATATGCTTTGTGGAACACCAAATCGTGTGATGACGTGATTTAAAAATAAATATGCAGTGGTTTCTCCAATGTTGTTATATGTGGGCATCGCCTCGCCCCATTTAGTAAAATAATCTACCACGACAATGATATAACCATGCCCCCTCGACCAAGTGAGGGTTACATGTCGTAAATTAGATACCCCATTTCGCAAATGGTCCAACAAAGATAATGGGATCAATGGAGTAGGCATAGCATGAGTCTTACGATCATAAATTTTGCATGCATGACACTTTTAGATGACGAAAATACAATTTCAAAAAATAGTGGGCCAGAAGTAACTGGCGCCTAAGACAACACAAGCCAACGATCAGATAACACAAGCCAATCATCAAACAACACAAGCCAACGATATGCAGAATCTATGTAGCATCATCTAAATACTTCATTCGATGGATCAACATGGCATCGAAATACATGAAACCATAACATCACATATATGGAAACAAAGAACTCTTTTCATTAATATAAATGGAAGGAGTTATAACCATAAATAGAATTCGATCTTGTATAAGATCTCCTCTAGGCTTACGTGTTCCTTATTTTTCACAAAGTGCACCTCTAATCACCCTAATGCATGGAATTATAACTCTTCACTACAGTATCATAAGGGTAGAATTATATCTCCAAAATCCAACCCCTAGCTTGTAGATGGCCACAAATATATAAGTGAGGGGAGTAACTTGGGAGTTATTATCCATTTACCAATATAAGTTTTTAGATTCATTCTTGATGGGTGGATGGGATCAAAGGATAAGGGATGGAAACTCCTAGGTAAGATAGGATAGGAGCTGAATTTGTTTTCTGAGGTAAATGGTTGTAACAAATTCTGGAAGCTTTTGATAGAATAGGCTTCTAGAATCTCTCTTTTTCTTGAATTTATAGAACCAATGCAGGTGCAAAGGGGAGAAACTTGCAGGTGATCAATGCATGTCACAGTGGAGCAACCTGTAGGTAAGTGTTGTCCAATATGAGGCCAGGGAGCATTGCTCCTTAAAATGACTTAAAAAAGGTGTTTTCAAGGAGAAAATTTGGTATATGAAAATGTCATGCATAGGTCTTTGTGTTATGATGATGTCAAGGGGTAAAATGATGTTGATTGATCTGGTTTTTATGTTTACTGACCATATGTGAAAAAATGGCCTATAAAAGAGAGGGTCATCGTCTGATAAGAAGACATCATCAAATCAACATATCTCATCCACTTTCCATAACTCAAGCTATTTTAAACCTTCCCCTTTCCTATTATTAACCCATAGGTCCATGTACCAAATACATCAATCATAAAGATGCAACCTCCATACAGCCTCTTAGGTAACATAGATATATATCAATCCCTCATCAAAGTTAACATACTCAGTTGTCATGATTTAATTTTATCAATAATCATCAAGTAAGAAAATTCATTGGGTCATTTTGTTATGGATTTTATATCTCCCTTTGAAGCCTTGCTTCAAGTGATCATCTAGTTGTCAATCTTGAGCTCCTCACATGAGAGATGAGACTTTCCATGAGAAAAATGCAACAAGAAACTTCCTAGAATCTTGCTCTAGGTCATAGAGGTAAATTTTGAAGAATCATCATGGTCCTTATTCAATCAGGGTGAAGAAATATCCCCATGAGATTATCCAAAAAAAATTGCATTATGTTCCATTGCTATATGATTGTTAGCAATGCATCAAATTACCCAATGCAGGATGAGGAGGCATCATTTTCATTCAGGAATCCATATGCATAAGATCATACTTCAGAATATATTGTCTCAACGCATAAAAGTTCCCAATGACCCAACCAAGGTTCCAAAATCAAGGTCTTTTGTTTATTGTGTTTTTCAAGACAAGAAATGGCTCCAAAGTGCCATGAACTACTTCTCCTAGCTTCCAAACTTCCAAGGGTACAAAAAGTTTCCAACATAAGGTGTTTCATGAACTTCCATTCCTTCACCTGTTATACAAGGGTATAAAGGTTGCTACTGATATTTTCAACAAGATCTTATCAAGTGCTAGGTGTCTTCTCGTTGGGCCTCCTTGAAGAGAAGTATTCTAACAACCTTTGACCTTTGATTAGGGACTCAGACTTAAATCTATACAATTCTCAAAATAACTACTACTACCATTCACTACAACAGTTGTTATCACCATGGCTCCAAATGACAATAATCACTACTCCTACACTCCCCCTGCACTTCACAACCTAAAATCACTCTGCTAATTATTCAATATGATTTATATTTCTCAACTCATCAAGCTCTATTAGTCATTAAATTCAATGATATCATCTTATTGATTATCTTCATCACCACTCTTAGTGGTTCCTCTGGCATCTTTTTTCAAATAGACTTAAAGTCTCAGGTAAAGTTATATTAGCTAGTATCATACATTGATCAAATGAATGTGAAGCGGCCTACCTACTATTCTCTATTTTTTACACATCAATGAGAACTATATTATGAGTGTGATGATGCCTTTTGTTCTGAAGCTTCTTGCTATGAATAATATACCACAAGGTCTAGGCTTGTTGATGCTCTTATGATCACTTTATTTTGTTGGCCTTGTTCTACAAACCACTCATTCAAGACATTGTTAATGACTATAATATCATACCAGCAAACTCTAGAAGATATTTGTGCCTAGTGAAACTGTATGATATTTATAAATTTCTCATGACACATATACTTAATTTAGTCCCACACAAGGATATCATGAACACTTTAGGATTGTTGTCATAAAAAAGGTTATTGTCACAAGGGTGTTGAATCAAAATGTTGCAATGATAGTCTTAAGAGATTGTTGCACGGAAATTATGATCAAACCCTGAGGCTTACTTTTGCAAGAAGATAAATCTATTGTATACAGTGTGACTACTTGAAAACAAGACTATTGTGGAAATGATGAGATGTTGATTCAGATGCCCTTTCACTTCTTAAACTTAAATATGTCAGGTGAAAGTAACACATGCCTTCACTTAGGTCATTACTTAAATGGATCAGAGGTATGCTCCACTATAATCATAACCATTCATTCAAGGTAGGATAAAACAATAAAAATGCCTCTGTAGGTTGATAAAACTTTAGGTGTGACCTAAGAGATTTAATCAAATTGGTAGATTTCATTCCTAAAATGTGAATGTCTTAAGAGCTCAGAGGGATGTTGAAATTTTCATGGTCTATCCTTGATTCATTAAGAAATTCGATCATATTCATGTCAAATCATAAATCATTGTGCCCAAAAAATATCAACTATCAAAATAACCATTAGAAGAAGAATCAAGAGCACATCTTTGTCATGCTTCCATTTCAAATCACTGGATCATATCTAGGCTGAGGTAACTTGGATTACATATTTTTGGCAATATGTTTCTTGTGATCTATAATATTAAACTGATTGTCCTTGATGGAAACTCTCTGGCAAAGGACGAAGAAACTATCTGTATGAATAATCTCAGCAGTCTCTCAGAAGTTTTGTGCAACAGATTGGTTATTTTTAATATGTCACAATGTATACGCGGGTTTGTAAAGGCCAAGTTGCATATGCATGCAGAGAAGTACGTCCCAAGTCACGTATGCATGATTATGCTCCAAAATTATAATACTAGGGGGCTTTACCATGGTATTAGCCCACAGTATTGAGCGTTGTATTATCTATTTGATTCCGTCTAGGATTACCATCAGCAGTTGAGTGGTTTTGACTCATGGTATTGGTAAAAGCTAAATCTATATAAGCAGAAGAAGATCATAGTGCAAAGTGTGCATGAGTAAGGGTTTTTAATGAATAAATTTCTCTAAGGAATATCTGCATGGATGAACTCTATTTTTAATTGATAGATTTGAATCTATGATGCACCCATGGATATAATGATGGTTCAAGGTCTCTAGATCTAAATATGATGAAGCTCTAGTATGATCTACTGAAGAAATGATGAAGAACTAGCGCAAGTCTGCTGAAGAAAATGAAGAAATTTGGGTAAGCTTTATAGATCTGGTATATTTTGCAAAATTTACTTTTACAGATCTATACACTAGTTGGTCTCAGTAAAATCATGTATATACGCGAGTTCGCTTCATGAAAAGCGCGTATGGAAGTTAGGGTTTTTTGAAGCTTATTGTAGATATTACTACTGTGATTCCTGCTTTTTATCTGTTGTCTGTCAATGAAGTCTTATTGAAGTTCTAGGTTGTTTGAATACTGAATATGCTGCTAAGTTGATCATGAACAAATCTAATCAATGATTGAGAAAACATGATTAAGGTTGACTTACTGTCTAAAGGTTCTGAACTACTGAGAAAATGTCTGACTGAGAGCCTTAGATTTGAATCTGAGTCTGATCACATTCTAAAGGATAGTATACACAAAAGTATACGTGGATTGGTAGAAAGAAAAGCATGTATACATGCAACTTTAACAAAGCGAAGTAGCGTATTCATTCTTGGTTATGAAAACAGTATGCACTGAGGCATACATAGGTTGGTGTGCAGGAAAGCGCTTATGTACGTGGCTTCAGTGAAGCAAATTAGCGTATGCTATTTGAATTAATGACTGTTCAGGGTTGAGTTTGTATCTGCATATTTATTTTGAAGTCTGGGTTATTTCAGAAGTTTTGGTTACAGTGTTTCCACTGTTCTAATTGAAGTATTGGGCAAAGTTTATGATTGTTGATAAAGGGTTGTGTTGATGTTGTTTGATCCAGTATGAAAATTGATGAAACATGGTATGCAGTGGGTCTAAGGGTTGAAGCCTTCAATATGGAAGTAGAAACTTCCTACGAGTAGAAGCTGGTGTTATGTTCAGGGGGTTGAAGCTCCCTTCCAGGAGTGGTTGGTAAACAAGAAGAAAGGGGGTTGGAGCTCCCTATTAGCCACCTATAAAATTTGTCATATCAAATGGTGGCTAAATAATTTTTGAGCCTTCAAGAAACAATTTTTATCTCAAAATTGTTAATTCTTGAAGTCTTCTGAAGACATCATGTCTTTTGATTAATCTTCACTACTGTTTCCCTTTTAAAACTTAGAAATTCTGTTGTTTTCATGAAGAGAACACTGCTGCAAAAATCCCCATTTTTCCCCATTTTACTCCTTTTTCCCTTCATCATTAACCTTCATTTTCTTCTCCTTTTCCCCCACAAAATTCCTCCATTTTTCATTTATTTCCCTTTCCCTTCATGAAAATCCCTTTATAAGGTTTAAAACTCATTTTTAAACCTTACCGAAACCCCCAAATCCATCAAAAATCCTTGAAAAATTCATAAAAAATAGTCTTTTTTATTATGGGCCTAAGTCCCTTTGGGCTAAGCCCTAAACCACTTCCCCTCCATGCGACTTGGTGTTGGAACCGAACGATATGTCCAAAAGCGCTTATCACATCAGAACAATCGAAGCGCGCAAGTCTATTTGTTATGTTAAGACCTTCGATGCGATTGGCCCTTTCTATATAAACCCCCGACCCCATTGCCACTTCATATAACCTCAGAGCCCATAATCGGGCACTAAAATTTGTGAATAAATCATCCTTGATTTTATTTTTTCTTTGTATAAACATTAAAACCATTTTTCATATGTTTTGTATAAAACCCGTCGGTGCAATGTTTTTTAATGAAAATGACCGTCGATCTAAAAATCCGATCGATGGTCAACATGATCTCGCATTGGAGATTTTATAAATGGGTAGATTGAAAAGGCCCCTCCATCGTTTCGATTCCAATAAGCCCCGTTGTATAAAACCCCCACCCTTCGCTTCTTTCCATATACCCTGAGGCCCCGCAATCGGGTGCTAAACCTTATATATAAACCTCCCCGAACCCAAAAATCCTTTGTTTTTCATTAAAATTTTGATTTTCATATGTTATAAAGGGGCCTGTCATTCATTGGTTGAACCCATTCCCCAACCGTTGATCTTATACTAGATCAACGGCTCGCGCCATCTCGCATCGGAGATTTTCCATCAGGCGCGTTTATATTTTTTTCACCCACTCCCGATTGGTGACCTCCTGATGTAATATTAGTCATTGATCTCTTCCCCGCCTTCCCAGATCTAACATCCCTTATCACTCCATCACAAATCCCATTTCCCCGCTAAGAAATCCTCCGATTCATCCTCCACCGTCAATCTGATCTGCAGATCGATAGTCCACGTCTAATCGCATCGGCACTCCTATGTCTATGCCCCTGCCCATCGCAATCCTCAAATTGCATCTAGGCCATCCACGTGTCAAGATCCGACGGTCTAGATCGCACCCCTCGACCTTTGTTAAAAATATGCAGCCCCGCTTTATAATGTTTTTTCTAGCCGATCTCCGCCGTTGATCTCTGCAGATCAACGGCCCATATTAACCCTTTCTCCACCCCATATATCATTTCCATTTAACTCCAGTTTCAATCTCAGTCATTGATCGGTTCTCATCTGACGGTTCAGAATAATCCTGACAGGCCTGACTCCTGTGGGTCATGCCTTCCTATATATTTTATCTTCGTCATTCATATTCTAATCCAACGGCTCAGATTAAAAACACCCAACCTGCTTCCGCCCGTGCATCTTATCCATGCCGCGTTCTCTCTCAGCCATCTGATCTAACACCTCAGTTCCAATAGTCAGCGCGCAGTTTCACGCAGATTTAAGCCCGAACAATAATTCTCAGATATCTGCGTGATATAGGTGGTTTTTAAAAACCACGTAGCGGCCTTCAATGCATATCGCATTCAAAAAGGTGAAACCACCTTTCTCCCATTTTGTTGCACGATACCACCAGTTTCTCAAGCCGAAACTGCCCTTCCCATTTACACTGTGTTTTAACACATTCTCTCCCCACCATTGATCTCTACAGATCAACGGCTTAGATTCAATATTGCCTTTGAACTATCGCCCTCTGCTTCCTTCCAAGGGATTTCTAAAAGCGATCTTCATCATTTATTTTAGGGGCCAATATGATCCAACAGCCCACGATTGTTCAGAAACCCCAAATTCCCCTCCTACGCATATTTCCTTCGCCAAAGGATTTTTAACCTATTTTCTTCGCATTTCCACCTGTCTTATTGTAAAGTGACCCTTTCGCTTTATAATATTACTATTTCTCCCAACCGTTGATCTCTGCAAGATCAACAGCCCTAACTTAATCTCTGCACCATTCGCTCCACCGCTTTCCTCTTTTACCTCCCGCGATCGATCTCCACTATTGGATGATTTCAACCAACGACTATGCTCCAAACTGAAACCTCCAAAGCAGTCTTACCCAAATAACGCAGGATTTATTAATTTTTCTTGGTTTGTGCAGGATTTAAAAGTTTTTTCAAAAATATTATAAAGGAAAATAAAAGTAGAGGATGACGATCCTCCAAGCTTTCGTTCATCAAAGAGTATTCACCTACAGGGTTCAAACACCATGTTTTATCAGTGCATCATGAGCACTGATACCATAAGGACGCTCATGGCACCTGCACATCAACAAGAAATAAAGAAAGATTAAAGAAACAGACAGTATCAGTGTTGAATACCAAATCAAACCAAAGATGATGTTAGGTCCCTATATTACTAGTATAGTCCCTTATTGTTGTTAGTGTAATCCCCTTATTGTTATTATCGTACCCTTGTAACCCCCATTTTTTTATTATTGTGCCCTTAAATTATTATTGTTAGGTTGGCTAGGATTACATTGTGGCCCACTAGGATTACATTATGGCCCCATGGACTCCTATATATAGAAAGGAGGTTTTGTAAATTGTATCATCCAAGAATTTTTCATTTATGTAATGTATTGGAGGTTTCCCCATCGAAGTGGCTCATTTCTAAGGTGTTGATATCTCTTTTCTTCTCTTTTTGGAGCTGGTTACTCAACATTTGGTATCAGAGGTTTGGATTCTAGGGTTTCGCTGCTCCAAACAAGTCATCATGGAATTTTCGCTATAACTTTTTTTCTACGAAGTTTCAAAAGCTGAAATTTTTAGGGTGCGAAGCCGAAATCCTGAGAATATTTTATAAAAATTTCAGAGCTTGGTTCACAATATTTGTGGAGATATGATCTGTGGAAGTTAGGTATTTTTTCAGGCTCCTAAACAGGTCATCGTGGCATTTGCGCCATAACTTTTTTAAACGAAGGTTCAGAAGCTGAAATTTTTATGGTGTGAAGCTAAAATCCTGACGAAATTCATCAAAAAATTTCAGAGCTTGGTTCACAATATTTTTGGAGATATGATCTGTGGAAGGTAGTGCGTTTTCAGGCTCCTGCATTTCATCTCAAAGAGGTGATCGTGGGAAAAGTTCAATAACTCTCTCTCTGGGCATCGGATTGGAGTGCCGTAAAAATTGGTCATAATTACACGGACTTTAGTTTCTTGGCTATCAATTTTAGAGACAAAGGATGAAACAGTGACATGTGGAAATTCGTACAAGTTCGCTCTACTGAACCAGTCCATAATTAGGTCATTGTGGGAGATTGGACACAAATTTGCCTTTGAGAATCCAAATCAGGTCAGACCTGTGGCATTCAAAATATAATTCAGAGGGATAATTTAGATATTGAAGTGCTGCAATCACAGAGATAATCCAATTTCAATATCGAGCTTCTAAAAAGCAAGAAAAAGGTGTGTATTTTTTTTTTGAATTGCATAAGTGTTGTTTGAAGAATCAATTTGAATTGATTTCAAGTGCATATTGTAGAATAGATATCAGTATTGGGTTCTAAAATATGCCCCTTAAAAATAATTCAACACCCATTAAGCCTTCAGAAGGGTCTACTATGACTCATGAAGATGAAGAATTGCAACATGATCTATCAAAATTACAAGAGCAAGTGCAACAAATTTCACTCTCGCAAAAAGCAACAAAAAATGAAATGGAAGTTTTGAAGAAAGGCATGGAAGAGAAAATGGATGGTTTGAAGAAAGGCGTGGAAGCTAAGATGGATGGCATGGAAGCTGGCATGGAAGTTAAGAAGAATGGCATGGAAGCTGGCATGGAAGCTAAGATGGATGACATGAAAGAAAACATGGAAAACAACATGAAAAACATGAAGAATGATCTAAAAGCAGACATCGAAGGTTTGACCAAGTTGATACAAGAAATATTTCCTAATGGTGAAAAGATAGTAGAAGAACCTCATGATGAGAAAAAAATAAATGTTAATCACGATTTCATAAACTGTAATGTTGGCGGGAAGAACCACCATATTCGAAAAATGGATATGAGGAAGTTTGATGGGAAGGATCCTGTAACATGGATACTACAGATGGAGCAATATTTTGATCTCCATAATGTGTAAAACACACAAAAGGTACACATTTCAACTTTACATTTAGAACAAAATACATTTGTATGGTATCGATGGCTTTGCTCCCGTAAAAAAATTGTCACTTGGTCAATTTTTACAGAAGAAATGATAGCACATTATGAGGATATAAAGAGCAACACCTTCTTTAGCCAATTGATAAATCTCAAACAAAAGGGTTTAGTGGGGGAGCACATTGAGGACTTCCAAAAATTGAATATAAGGGTAACTGATATTCCAAAGGAACACAGGATTGATCTCTTCATAGGCACTTTAAAGGATAACATTCAACATGAAGTTCACGTTCTGGAACTTGATTCATTGGAGAAGGCATTCAGGTTGGCAAGAAAAGTTGAATGTAAAATTATGGCGACAAGGAAGCCTACCACTCAATTCTATAAAGAAGGAAGTGTTGCTACGCCTAGATTTCCACAACCTACAAGGTTGACACCACAAAAATTGGAAGAAAAAAGAGCAAAAGGGCTTTGCTACAGTTGTGATAAAAAATACACTAAAGGTCATAAGTGTGCTGAGAAGAAATTATTTTACATAGATTGTGAAGAGGAAGAAGAAAATGAACAAGAAGAGGATATACACCAGGAACCAAACCTAGAAGAGGAAGAAATGAATCCGACCATATCGTGTAATGCACTGGCAGGAATTACCACTCCTCAAACTCTCAAGATACAAGGACAAATCAAGAAGAAAAAGGTAATAGTATTGATTGATTCAGGTAGCACCCATAATTTTATTCATTGTAAGGTAGCCAAGGAATTAAATTGTTTCCTATACCCAGCACCAGAATGTCAAGCGATGGTTGCAAATGGAGGAACTATAAATTGCTCTGGAAAATGCCATAACATCAAGCTAACCATGGGGGAATATGTGTTGACTAGTCCAATGCTTTCCATTCCTATGGAAGGTGCTGATGTTGTACTAGGAGTACAATGGTTACAATCTTTGGGGACGGTAGCTTTTAATTTTCAAGAACTTTTCTTGAAATTCTTTTCAGAAGGAAAGGAAGTCGAATTACGGGGTATTGAAGGGAAGCCTGGAAGGATAATAAGCTCTAATGGCATGACAAAGCTTCTAAAGAAAGAACAACGAGGCGTAATTGCACAATTATGCTCACTAGAAGTTCCAACATCAAAATCATCTATTTCTGCACATCTCCAACAAGTCTTGGACAATCATTCCAAGGTGTTTGAAACTCCCAAAGGACTCCCACCTATTCGTGATCATGATCATGCTATTCATTTGATTCCAGGAAGTGTTCCTCCAAACATCAGGCCTTATAGATATCCTTACTTCCAAAAGAGCGAAATTGAACGTATGATTGCAGAATGTTAGAGGCGGGTATAATTCAACCTAGTCAAAGTTCTTTCTCTGCTCCTGTAGTATTGGTACACAAGAAGGATGGATCATGGCGAATGTGTCCGGATTATAGGGAGCTCAATAAGCTCACCATTAAAGATAAATTTCCATTCCTGTGATTGATGAATTATTGGATGAATTACATGGAGCAATTTATTTTACCAAGTTGGATCTTCATTCAGGATATCATCAAATTAGAATGAAGACTGAAGATATTCCAAAAACAGCATTTCTAACTCATGAGGGTCATTATGAATTTTTGGTCATGCCTTTTGGCCTTACCAATGCACCTTCTACATTTCAAGGGTTGATGAATTCCATTTTCAAACCCTTCCTTAGAAAATTTGTGCTAGTATTTTTTGTTGATATACTAATCTACAGCAGGTCTTGGAAGGATCATGTTGAACATGTTGACAGGGTGCTCAAACTATTGCAGGAGAAACAATTATATGCAAAAACATCCAAATGTTTCTTTGGAGTACAAGAGGTGGAATATCTGGGTCATATTATATCTCACGAGGGTGTTAAGGTAGACCCTAACAAAATTAAAGCCATTAAGGAATGGAAAGTCCCCAAAACCATAAAGCAGTTGCGAGGATTTCTCAGGTTAACAGGGTATTATCGCAAGTTTGTTAAGAATTATGGGAGAATAGCAGCACCTCTAACAACATTATTGAAGAAGGATGCATTTTCATGGAATCCTGAAGCAACTAAGGCCTTTTAACATCTTAAATATGCAATGTGCCTAGCACCGGTCTTAGCTACACCAGACTTCACAAAAACGTTTATTGTGGAATGTGATGCCTCAGGAAATGGAATTGGTGTTGTTTTAATGCAAGAAGGAAGACCCATTGCTTTTGAAAGTCGTCCAATCAAAGGAAAGCATTTACAGAAACCTATTTATGAGAAGGAAATGTTAGCAATACTGCATGCACTAAAGAAATGGAGAACTTACCTAATGGGAAGACACTTCAAGGTAAAAACTGATCATGATAGTCTTAAACACATTTTGGAACAAAGACTATCTTCAGAAGAGCAGCAAAAATGGGTCACAAAGATGTTGGGTTATGACTTTGAAATAATCTACAAAAAAGGAAAGCTTAATGTTGTTGCAGATGCACTCTCAAGAAAGAATGAAGACTCGATGGAAGCATTGCTTTGTGCCATTTCTATTATCCAACCAGATTGGATAACCGAAGCAAGAGATGAATGGAAGAAGGACAAAGATGTATGGACACCCATTCAAAAGTTGCAGCAATATCCTAGTACATCTGATACATTTAGTTGGAAAAATGATTCCTTATGGTAAAAATATCACTTATATCTTTGTAATAATTCCCAACTAAAACAAAAGATTCTTCTGGAATTGCACACTTCTCCTTTAGGAGGAAACTCAAGATTTTTAAAAACTTACCATAGGGTGAAGAACGAATTTTTTTGGGATGGCCTTAAATCTGATAATCAAAAGTTTGTGGCAGAATGTTTGGTTTGCCAGCAGAATAAAGTGGAGATAATTAAGACCCCGGGGCTTCTACAACCTTTATCCATTCCAAGTCAACGTTGGGAGGAGATTTCAATGTATTTTATCACAAGTTTACCTAAGTCCGAAGGAAATAATGTCATCATGGTGGTAGTTGATAGACTTACCAAGTATGCACACTTTTGTGCATTATCTCATCCATTTAAAGCAAGTACAGTTGCTACTACATTTGTGGATAGAATTCAAAAGCTACATGGAAGCCCAAGGGTTATTGTGAGCGACAGAGATCCCATTTTTACTGGAAATTTTTGGACGGAGTTATTTTCTTGTTTGGGTACTCAATTAGCTCATAGCTCATCTTATCATCCTCAATCCGATGGTCAAACCGAGATAGTAAATAAATGTTTGGAAGGATATCTTCGTTGTTTTGTATCTGATAAACAAACACAATGGGTCAAGTGATTACCTCTCGCCGAATGGTGGTATAACACTTCCTTCCATACTGCAACAAAAATGACCCCATTTATGGCACTTTATGGATATCATCCACCATCCATCACATCATCTTTAAGGGAAAATTCGAAGGTTCAAGCAGTGGAAGATCACATCAGGCATCAGCAAGAAGTTCTCCAACTCTTAAAGGATAACCTGAATTTGGCACAAAATCGAATGAAACAACAGGCAGATCAACATCGCAGTGAGAGAAGTTTTGATGTAGGAGATTGGGTATTTTTACGGCTACAACCATAGAAACAAATGTCCCTCAAGCAAGCTAAGAAGGATAATAAATTATCACCAAAGTACTATGGTCCTTACAAGGTGTTGCAAAAGATTGGTACTATGGCATACAAATTGGAGCTTCCTTCTTCTTCGCGAGTACTTCCAGTTTTCCATGTTTCATGCTTAAAGAAGGTTATAGGTGAAAATCTTCCAGTTCAAACAATATTCCCAGAACTTGATGAGGAAGGAAAAATCATATTGGAACCTGAAGCGGTCACAGAAACAAGAAATCGACAACTACGAAATTGATCAATTTCAAAGTATCTCATCAAGTGGAAGAACTTACCCACTGAAGATTCTACATGGGAGGATAAGAATTTTATATAGAAGCACCCAAAGCTACTCAAGCGTTGAGGACAACACTTTTTTGAAGAAGAGGGGCATGTTAGGTCCCTATATTACTAGTATTGTCCCTTATTTTTGTTAGTATAACCCCCTTATTGTTATTATTGTACCCTTGTAACCCCCATTTTGTTATTATTGTGCCCTTAAATTATTATTGTTAGGTCGGCTAGGATTACATTGTGGCCCACTAGGATTACATTATGGCCCCATGGACTCCTATATATAGAAAGGGGGTTTTTTAAATTGTATCATCCAAGAATTGTTCATTTATGTAATGTATTGGAGGTTTCCCCATCGAAGTGGCTCATTTCTAAGGCGTTGATATCTCTTTTCTTCTCTTTTTGGATTTGGTTACTCAACAGATGAAGAATTGAAGATCTTTTACCCAGTCTTGAGGGATTACGGCTAAGATCGATAATCAAAAGCCTAATCTGTTAAATTAAACATAGTTAAAGAACAAAAGAGAGAATTTAGGCCTGATTAAGCCTAATACATAGAATCAGATCAAATTAATACTGTTTTAAGGAAAAATTAAAAATATCTATCAGTCTGAGAGAGCTTCCACTACCACCTCAGAGGCTAATTGAATCCTCTCAGCTACCAAAACCACCTGTAGCCTCAAATCATTCAACATAGGGTCGAGTAATGACCAGAACAAAGGATATTTTTCCTCATGACAACCGAACAATTATTCCAAGCCAAACAGAGTTATTACAAAGATAAGACAGAGCCTTAAAGTCAGCAAAAGCTCCCCAGCGAGCTTAATACTTAATGTAAAAACAACTAATATAGAGAAAATATCTGTAATCTTCTCCATTGAGCCCCTCAAAGGCCGAGAAGCATTAACTGTATTAATTGAGCCTGAAGATATTTTTTATCACTCCACCTCCTCATTTTCCTATAAAATATTCTTGAGGAGCTCATTGTTAAGGGTTGGTTGCAGAACTTTGAAATATACTTGTGCTTGAAACTTCTACATGTAAATAGTGTTCAAAGGCTCTTGAAGCTTTTTTTGTGATTAAATAAGTTAGGCTAAGAAGTGAAGATGATTGCTAAACTGAAACATCGAACTTGAAGATTGTAACTAGTTTGACATCAATATACAAGCTGTTTCTTAGGATCCTAGTCTATGTCACTGGTGAAGTGTTTCTTTATGTGTTATTATTTTCCTTTTATGTATGCCATTTTTTCCATTATTCTCTGATAAAGAATAGCAATCATAGAGTTAGGATTTACTGTTTACAGTACCCTTCTCTGAGTAATAAGCTTTATCTCAATGTTTTCCTCTAAATCGTGTATTTAAGAATGATTCAATACAGTTCAAGCAGTTAGGAATGTTGGCATTCCCTCGTCCTACTGTTTACTTTAATAATTGTTCTTGGATGTTATTTTCATTATTTTCTTAGTAAAGTCAGACTAGAAAAGTGATGGTGTGCCCTATTTTCTAGCTTCTTCCTCCAAAAGTAAATTTTGAAAGTTTCCCTAAGTGTATGTTGAAAGCAAACTAGATTTAAAAGTATCTTATCTGATCTTAAGTTTCACTTTGTTTCTCTTATGTGTTTTCATCCCTTCTGAAGGTAATTATGTAGATTACTGGATTGTTTGTCTATTGAGTTTACTTTAATACGAACTTTTCCAAAGAGGTTTATGGTGAGCCCTGCCCTTTGGTTGGTTTTAAACAGTTACCTTAAAAGGATTTTCTTGTTTGGACAGACTGTTAAATCCTAGTTGAAATTAGTGTCTATTTCCATTTTACTGTTTCCATTCCATCATTTTATCTCAAAGATCTCATGATATAGATGAATTTCCCCTTGGACCACTCTTGAAATTTTTTCTCAATTAAACCCTTTTATGACTCCATAGCCCAATGGACTAAAAACGAGCGTTATATCTATCTTATCAGCCAAATCTTGTTCTGATTGCTTGCAACTTCACACCTTTGAAACTCTTTCATTTAGGAATTTCCACTCAAATAAAAATCATGCTCAACCATCCAAAACAAACAAAAACCCTAGCTCCTAATAACTAGCCTAATATCATAACCAAAAAAATTTAAAGATAAATCAATCTTTGAACTTATTGGAGAGATCCCTCTCCGGATTCAGGAGGGCTAGATCCTAGAATCCTAAAGTGGTTCAAGTGTTCTCCCTACATTTTTGGTCTCACCAATCTGCTGGAATTACATGGAGCTAAAATTTCTGGTGACTCAGCTGGGGACTGAGTCAAAATTTCATCTTAGGTTCCCTTAAAGACTTCATAAAAACCCCATGAGTACAAGTAGCCTTCTTCAAGCACTACTAAGCAATTGGTAATCATGATAAAACTTGTTTGAATCAGTGACAAACTAAGGAAACCTTAGGATTCTCATAAGAGCTTATCAAACCTTGAAGGATCAAATAGCTTAGCCATAAGAGTAGACTATCTTTGTCTCATAACTATAGCTAAGTTTTGAAACAGATTTATGACACTCTTAGAACCCATAGGATTGAAAAATAACTCAAAAAACCCAAAAATATTTCAGATTGGTATTCAATAAACATGGTGGTGGACCATAAAACCTTTTACCTCCAAAAGAGCTAAAAATTTCCACTTGGCGACTCCACAATCCTAAACAGACCTTAAAGACTCCACTGGGAAGACCCATTATCATCAAATCATACAAACTCAATTAGAAGGCTTTAGGATTAAAGTTTTCTTGTTTATAAGATTAGTTAACCTCTTAAAGACTGTCATATTTGGTTAAACTTTTCTTGTTTACTTTGGTCTGAAAAACACAGCATAGTGGCTCCTAGAAAGATTCATACTAGAGCCTATCCTGACCTAGAACCACCTGAGATAGTTGATAACCCTAAAATAATCCTTAGGAAGTATCCTAAGATTAAATCTTAAACTGTTTTTAGATCACCCTTTATAGCTAATTATGTTCCTAAAAACCTTGCAACTCTACAACAATCACAAGTTGACTTAAGAAATCCATTTAGAACTAGGTCACTTGATGATTTAAATCAGCTAGATTCAGAGTCTTCACTTTCATCCCCGAAAACAAGTGAAGATCCTGGTAGTACAGAAACAACACCACTTGATTTACATTTCCTTCACAATTTAGGTGTTTCTCATCCAAGATCAACTCAGAAATATATTCCTGGTCCATCCACTTTTACTACTCATACATCCACTATCCAAACCGCTCCACTTCAACCCACTTTCCCTCTTGTTAATCCACCTCTTGCAAATCCACCTCCACCTCATATCATGGCAGCATGGTATGCTCCCTTATTCCTTCCTTTACCCTTAGCCAATCTTCCACAGGACTATCAGTCCAAAATACCATTGTATGATGTCATTAATGCTACTACTGCTTCACAACATGTGGATAAGATGAACGACTACTTTGACAGAAATTAAATTGATGATGACACTGTAAAAGTTAGATTATTTGCTCAGAGTTTAGGGGGAGAAGTAAGAAAATGGTTCAAAGGCTTAGCCTCTCACAGTATAAATGATCTCCAAGCCTTCCATCAGACATTCATAAACAAATGGGAAGTGAGGAAAAACCCTCTTCAAATACTTTCTAATTACAAGAATTTACACAGAAACACTAGGGAAAGTGTACAAGCTTACTGCACTAGATTTAACGGTGTGTATAATGCACTTCCCCCAGACATGAAACCTCCACAAGGCTCAGCTTTAAACAAGTTTCCTGAAGTATTCGATCCTAAAATGGCCTATCAGCTGAGAGAGAGAGACCCTTTAACCCTTGAAGATATGCAAAAAGGAGCTCTTGTTGTGGAAGTTAACTTAATGGACAAAAGAGCAAGAATGAGGAATGAGAAAAAAGTGTCCTTTAAAGAGGAATATACACCTTCTGCTCTAGCTCAAATATGGAAAGAATGATGGAGGAGATGATGACGAAAATGAGCATTCTTGAGAGAGCACAAGCAAATCAAAACCAAACAGCTCCTCAAAATAGAAATCAAAACCAAAATCAGAATTTTAGAAGAAACCAACCTCAGAATAGACCAAGGGAGGATGATCAACAAATAATTCCTCATTTTCATCAAAACTATGTAAGTGAGGTTGAAGAAACAGATGAGCAAACAGAGAAAGATGATATCAACATGCTGGGAGTAGATAATGATGACTTTGAAGTTCATTATGATAGAAAACAAGGTCTATACACATCCTATGATGACAAAAGAGATGACGATGAAAGTTATTATCAAGACATGGAAAATGTCATCATAGAGTCTCAAAAGGAATATGACCTCAGAAGTAAAAGCAATCAGGAAACTCCCAAAACTAAAACCTCTGAAAAATATTCACAAAACAGCACTATAAATAAACCCAAAATTGTAAAACAGAAGGAAAAAACAGTAGCTGGAAATTCTGATAAAGGTAAAGAGAAAGGCACTCAAAACAATGCAAAACAGAGTGCAGACCTTAGTAGTGTTAGCACCTCAGCTAATACTCCTGTTAAAACAATTTTGACAAATGTAAATAGAGAAAATCAGCAAACAGATTTTGCTGATAGAGTGGCAGTTAATAAGGCTGAAACAAGCACTTCCAAGAATCAGATTCCTTTTAGTTTGGAGCAGGAAATTTCCAGAATTAAAATCTTTGTTCCTCTCACTGAACTAGATGCCTAGAATGTATATAGATCTCAAATTTTGAAGGCTTTTAACATAGAAGAGAATAACGATACTGTCAATATTAACGATGACCAACCAGAACTCATATTCGGTCGTAATATTGAAGGTAAATATCAAGAGGGACCAGTTCGTCCATTTTATATAAGTTTAAATGTTCATGACAAAATTTTGCACAATGCTATGCATGATTCTGGGGCCTCTCACAATTTAATTCCCAAAGCTGTAATGGACAGCCTAGGCCTTGAAATCACCCGACCCTACAAATACCTTTACTCCTTCGACTCAAGCAGAGTAAAATGTTTAGGATTAATCAAAGACCTCTGCGTTAACTTAGCACAAATCCCAGCCAAATGCTTAGTAATGGATATTTTTGTGGCTGATGTACCCCCAAAGTATGGTATGTTGTTATCTAGATCTTGGGGAGCTAAGTTACAAGGAACTATGCAGATGGACATGACATATGCGACCATCCCTGTTTTCAATCAAACAAGAAGACTTTACAAGGAGTCTCATATGTAGTATATGGTTACTAGCCAAGATAGACCGCAAAATTCTCCCCTTTATTCTGTAAACACAGGCCTTGACTCTTTTATATTGTTTAACGATGAATCATTCAGTGAACAAGTCACTTTAACTGAATTAATGGCCAATAGAGAGGAGGAGAAAGATGACACAGAAGTGTCTGAAAAGTTTGCTACATTTGAAAACTTTAGCAAACCAAACGCGGGTCTTGAGCTACAAATCATGCATCCATTTCTTTTAAACCTTGAAAGTCAAGAAGTTAGTCCTCAACTCAATGAAAAACCTGAGGAATTAAAACAAATTCAATGAAGTGTCGACCTTCAAGAACAAGCCGAAAACACTTTAGTTGAAGAGGATAGTAACCAAACCAATGAACCCCAAACTAATCCTTTGTGGAGTATGAACTTTGACGGTTCCTGCACTAGGAGAAACGCCAGTGTAGGGGTCTAGATACGTAACACTGAGAACAACCACATAGAAAGCCTTTCCTGTAGATTAAACTTTCAGTGTTCGAATAACATAGCGGAATATGAATCCCTTCTTTTAGGCTTACATTTGTTGAAAAAGTTAGGAGCCAAAAGAATTAAAGTGCATGGGGATTTATATTTAATCATTAGGCAAGTAAATGGGGAATATAATCCAAATCACCCTAGACTTAGAGCCTATCGAAACGATGTCATGGATTTATTGAAAATTTTTGAGGAATCCCAATTGATTTTTGTCCCAAGGAACAGGAATAACATGGCCCACAGTTTGGCCTTTGCAGCTAGAACATGATTAACACCATATGAAACTAATCAATGTACAACTCAAATTAAGTTCAGACCAGCCATCCCTAATAACGATAAGTATTGGCAAGTGTTTGACGAATACAAACAAATAGAAGACTTCATGCAGTTCAGAAATTAATTTGAACTACCAAGTTCGGATTCAGACTATGAAACAGACTGCAATAGTGAAGAAAAATTTCTTGATGAAGAAGAACAATCTCCTGAGGTTGCCAATATAAATTTGTTGTCTAGCAAACTTGAAAATAAAATATAATTGATTTCAGAGTTAGAAACAGAGGATTTAGAAACTCTGCAGTCTAACGATAAAATTTTTCCAAAAGGTTTGGCCCCTTTAGAAGAGTTGTTTGATTTTAATGATGTGGCCAAGAAGCCAAAACTGGAGCAAGTAGAAACTAAAGTTGAAGAGTGCAATATAGGCAGTGAACTGAAACCAATGATGATCAAACTGTCTAAGACTTTACCAGCTCACATTAAACTCAAATACATAGAGTTGTTTAAAGAATTTTCTGATGTTTTTGCGTGGAGTTATAAGGATCTAAAATCCTATGACACTAAAATAATTCAGCATAAAATTCCTCTCAAGGAAAACAAAAAGCCATTTAAACAAAAGTTGCACAGAATTAACCTTGTTCAGTTACCTTTGGTTGAGAATGAAATCAAGAAAATGTATGAAGCTGGTATTATTGTCCCTATTAGATATTCTGAGTGGGTGTCTAATCTGGTGTCAGTTAAGAAGAAAACAGAAGATATTAGGTTTTTTATAGACTTTAGAGACTTAAAAAAAGCTTCATTGAAAGACAACTACCCTTTACCCAAGATGGACCATATTTTACAAATGGTAGTTGGGTCTAAAAGAATTTCTTTTCTTGATGGCTACTCAGGATACAATCAAATTTTATTTCATCCTGATGATCAATTAAAGACATCTTTTACTACACCTTGGGGCACTTTCATGTATGTGAAAATTCCCTTTGGTTTAATTAATGCTGGTGCAGCATTCCAAAGAGCCATGGACATTACATTCTCGGAGGAATTGGGCTACTTCATCATTATTTACCTTGATGATGTTACTGTTTTTTCAAAGACAAATGAAGAGCACTTAGAACATTTGAGAAAAGCATTCGAGAGATGCAGAAAGTTTGGGATATCTTTAAACCCAAAGAAAAAATTGTTTGGTCTCCAAGAAGGTAAACTCCTTGGACACATCATTTCAGAAGAGGGTATTAAGATATATCCAAAGAGGATTGAGGGTATATTGCAAATCTCTCATCCTCGAAACATCAAGGAACTCCAATATTTCATTGGAAAGATTAATTTCTTGAGAAGATTCATACCCATATTGGATGAGCTCCTTAGAAACATTACAAACATGCTAAAGAAGAAGCAAGGGGTTAAGTGGACCTTGGAAGCAAAGAAGTCCTTTGAGCTGGTTAAACAAGCGTTAACCAAAACACCAGTCCTAATAAGTCCTGATTTTTCAAAATATTTTTCTATTTTTTCATTCGCATCAGAACATACAATAGCTGTTGTCCTATTGCAGAAAAATCCACAAGGACAAGAGCGGCCTATTTCATTATTTAGCAAGGCTTTGAGAGATGTCCCTCTGAAGTATAACATTATGGAAAAGCAAGCTTTTTCTTTGGTCAAGGCTTTAAAAGACTTCAGAGTATACATCTTGCACTCACACATCATTACCTTTGTCCCAAATTCAGTTGTGAAAGACATTCTAACACAGGACCCAGATGGTAAGAGAAGTAAGTGGATAGTTGTTATACTTGAATATGATTTAGAGATCAAGCACACTAAACTCGTTAAAGGCCAAGGTCTAGCTAGATTAATGGCTGAATCCAATTTTGAAGTTCTTGATATTAATATGATAAATTCTTTAGATGAACAAGAGGAAATCTCAACTCTCATTGTTGAAGACCATTTTATGAATTCCTCTTGGTATGCTGATATTTTATTTGTTTTGCTTAATTTGAATACACCTCCTGGTTTATCAAAAACAAAGGCAAGGTTTTTAAAGTTAAAAGCTGTAAACTACTGCATTATAGATAAATGTATTTATTGGAAAAATGCAAGTGGGGTATTGCTTAAATGTTTTCTTGAGTATGATGCAGAGAAGGTTAAGCACGAGTTCCATGAAGGAGAATGTGGAGGCCACCTCTACTGGAAGACGACATCCAACAAAATCCTAAGGGTTGGTTACTATTGGCCCACTCTTTTTCTTGATGTACACAAGATGATCATTGCCTGTCATAAATTCCAACTTTTTGAAGGCAAAAGGAAGTTGTTGCCCTTACCTCTGCATCCAATCACTCTTGAAGCTCCTTGTCAACAGTGGGGACTTGACTTCATAGGAGAAATACATCCACCATCTTCTGCCCAACATAGATGGATTCTCACTGCAACAGACTACTTCACCAAATGGATAGAAGCCATCCCTTTTAGGAAAGCCAATGACTCAGTCATCATAAAATTCATGGAGACTCATATCCTCTCTAGATTTGGCTATCCTAGAAATATCATCACTGATAATGCAGCTGCATTTGGATCCAAGAAGATGGTTGAATTTTGTCACAAATATCAAATAACATTGGGTCATTCCACTGCTTATTACCCTCAAGGTAATGGGCTAGCATAATCCTCAAACAATATTTTGGTGAAGATAATAAAGAATTTGTTGGAGGACAACAAGAAGTCTTGGCACACAAAGCTACTACATGCACTCTGGGCTGACAGATTAACACTTCAAAAATATATTAGGATGTCACCCTACCAGCTTGTGTATGGTACAGATGCAATTTTTCCAACCAGACTTGGTGTGCCAATTATGAATTTGATTCAAGAAGTACATTCTGAAGACAATGATATGATCGGAAGGATTAATCAGACTATTCATCTTTAGCAAACTAGAGAGGAGGTTTATAACAAAGCATTACAAAAACAAGAGAGCATCAAAAAGCTTTTTGACAGAAGAACAAAGGCCAGCAATTTCAATATTGGGGACAAAGTCTTAAAGTGGGACTCAAGGAGAGAAGACAAGGGCAAGCATGGGAAATTTGATAACTTATGGCTTGGTCCTTATCTCATTCATTCTGCTACTGGTAACAATGCATTTTTCTTGCAGGAGTTGAATGGAGCTGAATTGTTTGGGGGTCTTGTCAATGGTAGGATGCTAAAACATTACTTCTCTTAATCCTATCATGTTCTGAAGCCTTTTTATATTTTTTCTCATTATATATATTTCACCCATCATTGCATTCAACGTTAGAAAAATCAAAAATACAAAAACAATAGAAGAAAGAAAAGAGGGCAGATTGTAAAAACAATAAAGGTACAACCCCATACCAAAAAAGAGAAACAAAGTCTGAAAGTGTGCAAGCTCAAATGCCACTCCTAAAAACACACTCCTAGTTAGTCATACAGCCTAATCATGACTAATTATTTTTAAATTTACTGCTGATAGGTTAGTGAATTCGATTTTCCAAACAGCTTAATCTTGGATTATCAGTTAGGTAGATTAGGATAGAAATTAAAGGTTCAAACAAGCTCAAAATCTGAACCAAAGTTTCCAAAATAAGAATGACTCTAATCTGCTTAAATCATGAGTCAAAAACAGAGGTGAACTGGTTCTAATCAACTCAAAATCTGAACCAGAGAAACAAGTAAAGAACAACTCAAATAAACTCAAAAAACATAGCTGAAGAAAAGAGAAGGCCATGCTCAGAACTTTCAAATCTTAAGCCTTCCATTTTGATTTAGTTTTCTGTAAAATAATATCTATGTGCGGCTTGTTTTTTATGCCATAGATCAGCAACAAGTTGGACTGTTCAATCCTGACTTGTATGCTTTTAAATTTCTGTTTTAGAAATTAGTGAATGAAAATCTATTAGATTGTTTAATCCTAACAGATAGTAGATTAGGTAGAGAAGCATATGAACTCAACTTTTTAATCTGATTTCATGGAGAAATAATGAGTAGAATTAAATTAGTTTTTTTCTTTCAAAAGAATAAAATGTTGTAAGAGATTTTTCCAATCCAAGTGCACTCTAAAGAAGAAAAAATGTTAGATTAGTAGGATTGGGTAGGTATAAAGCTTGTGTTGATGAAGTTCCATTGTTTTTCATGGCTGCTAACATTTTAAAAACAGAAGAAGATCATCCAAGTAAGGAAGGTTGTAGCCCAATGGATAAGGCACTAATCAGCCCCCCAGAGAATGCAAGTCTGAATTTCTTGGTGCCTTCAAGAAGGCACCATCCCCATGTGGAGCCACTGTTAGCCATCTATAAAATTTGTCATATAAAATGGTGGCTAAATCATTTTTGAGCCTTCAAGAAACAATTTTTATTTCAAAATTGTTAATTCTTGAAGTCTTGTGAAGACATTATGTCTTTTGATTAATCTTTACTGTTGTTTCCCTTTTCTAAACTCAGAAATTTTGCTCTTTTCATGAAGAAAAGACTGCTGCAAAAATCTCCATTTTGCCCATTTTACTCCTTTTTCCCTTCATCATTAACCTTCATTTTGTTCTCTTTTTCCCCCATAAAATTCCTCCATTTTTCATTTATTCCCCTTTCCCCTTCATGAAAATCCCTTTATAAGGTTTAAAACTAATTTTTAAACCTTATTGAAACCCCCAAATCCATCAAAAATCCTTGAAAAATTCATAAAAAATAGTTTTTTTTTTTTTATTATGGGCCTAAGCCCCTTTGGGCTAAGCCCTAAACCACTTCCCCTCCATGTGACTTGGTGCTGGAACCGAGCGCTATGTCCAAAAGCGCTTATCGCATCGGAACAATCAGAGTGCGCAAGTTTATTTGTTATGTTAAGACCTCTGATGCGATTGGCCCTTTTTATATAAACCCCCGACCCCATTGCCGCTTCATATAACCTCAGAGCCCGCAATCGGGTGCTAAAATTTTTGAATAAATCATCCCCGATTTGATTTTTCCTTTGTATAAACATTAAAACCCTTTTTCATATGTTTTGTATAAAACCCGCCGATGCAATGTTTTTTAATGAAAATGATCGGCGATTGTTTGGTCAATTTAGTGTGTCCTAAATTGCTAACATAAATTATCAACCAGGGATTCGTAAGCTGACGAAGTGTGGCGCACTATATGTGCAAGATAACCTATCTCTTACTTTTTGTCATTTTTTGATTTTTATGAAATTCTAAAAGACAAGTATGGAGACAAATATTTAAGACAATGATGTCCTTCTAATGGTTTTCCAAACTTCAAAATAATTTTAAAACACACAATGACAAAATTAATTCCTAAAAGGAAATGAAAATTGCATCACTATTCTAATCAAGCAAACATTGAACTATTGATCATGAAACTCATTATCCTTGCTACTGTTTAAACACAAAAGAAACTGTACTCAAAGAAAAGATTGCAAGTAAAGTAAAACTAAGATCAAATTACATCAACTCATATTCTGACCCCTCACCATTAGTCTAGCTATGGCTTTCGGAGGTAATCATAAACAACTTGAGCAATCTGATATCTAATTTGCAGAAAAAGAAACTAATATCAAACTACACACTCATACTTCAATCCCTCACCATTAGTCTAGCTATGGCTTTCAAAAGTAACTGAAAATGACATGAGAAATTTAATATATCTAACTTGCAGAAAAGTAAACTAATATCAAACTACACACTCATACTTCAATCCCTCACCATTAGTCTAGCTATGGCTTTCGGAGGTAACTGAAAATGACATGATCAATTTAATATATCTAACTTGTAGAAAAGTAAACTAATATCAAACTACACACTCATACTTCAATCCCTCGCCATTAGTCCAGCTATGGATTTCGGAGGTAACTGAAAATGACATGAGCAATTTAATATATCTAACTTGCAGAAAAGTAAACTAATATCAAACTACACACTCATACTTCAATCCCTCGCCATTAGTCTAGCTATGGCTTTCGGAGGTAACTGAAAATGACATGAGCAGCTTAATATCTAAATCTAACTACTAAAGCAAATGTGCAAGACTGAAATAAACAAATAGTGTTGGAATTAAAAACTAAGAAAAAGAAATCAGCAGAAGGACAATATTGATTCCATGTCATTAGTCATTATAAAACTATGTGCAAATGCCCGGGCTGCCATGAAAAATTATGCTAAAAGCTATGATTTCAGAAAGCAATCTAAGTAAGGAAATATGAAAAAACAGAATTGAAAGCAACTTATCTAGAAAAAATGCAAAACCTCCTTGAATAGCAGGGGCCCTCTGCTACCAATTTGGTGTAATCCTTCTTCAGCTCCTTAAAATTGTAATCAAAACACCATCAAGGAACTTCTTTATTGAAAAAATTCACAAATCTACATCCCATTCCATCTTAAGCTTTTTTACAAATCTACTTCTTCATTACTTCCTCATTACTTCCTCATTACCTATGATAGGAGAAAGCTTCTCCTATTTATACAAAATATGAGGAGTCATCTCATTAATGGGATTCCATGAATCTCTCCCTCCATCTCTAGAGTTACAATCAAAATAGGAAATGATAAGACACTTGTCTTTCTAGAGTTTCAACACAACTTGAGGAATGAGACACATATCCTCTTAGAGTTTCAATACAACAAGGAAGTGAGACACATATCCTCTTGATCCCATAATCTTCTCCAACCAAATTCGAATTTGGCTTTAGAGTGCCACATAAGGGTATTCTAGAAGTCTCCTTTTGACCTACACATGTCACAAAACTCATAACACATATATAGATATATGAAACTATGTTAATTTTCTAGTTTCTAATCATAAATTCACTTAAAATACATAAAATAAATAACTTTGGAAAACAAGGATCCTAAACCATATATTTATGAAAATGGTTACTTGATGTAGGGTTTTAGGTCAAATGGCTATGAAATAAGAGCTAAATGGTTATGACATAATGGAAATATGTATGAATATGGAGAACACTTTTGAGACTCAACATACCCCCCAACTGAAGTTGTTGCATGTCCTCATGCAACTATTGCAATAATTCATTTGTCCATGAGTTGATCTTTTATGAGTTTTGACTCATATAGATTCATTCCAAACTTTGCTTCTTGATATTTTCCTTTTTGGCAAAGTATAATACATTTGATTGCAACATTTTTTTTTTTCAATGGTTGGTTCTTGTGTGACAACCATTTTTTTTTTTTTTTAAGCATTGGTTCTTGTGTAACAATGCTTTATTTTCTTTGTTGCATCAAAGTTTATGAAAACATTTAGAATCAATTACTTCATCAATGAATTGATCATTTGCAAGGCATATAATCTTTTGGATCATGTTGCAACAATAGTTGGTTGGGAAGTATATGTGTATGGAAATGAAATGAAAATGTGTGATAGTGTATGACATGTGGATATGAAATGATGTCCCTTCCCCCCCTAACTAAAGATATGACAATGTGGAAAAGGGAGTGAGGAATTTTTCCAAAGTTACAATTTTAGCATTCTAATGAATTACATGACTAAAAATTAGAAAACAACATACCTTCACTTACCTTAAATGTGGATGAGTTGTGTATGTGTGGTGGCTGCAAAATTCTAATCATAATCTTCTTCAAGTGGCTGAACAAGAGGAGTCATGGATAAAGAGATAAGATGACTTTTTATTGCTTCTACTAAAACTTGCTGAATCTGCTCCAAAATGCTGAAAATAATAGTCTTCATGTCTTCAAAACTCATTGGCATAATTCCTACTATGTGAAAAGATGTTCTGATGTCAAACATAGTAGGAAATTGTTGACTTAGTGGCCATTAATGGATGCCACTAGTCAACACGAGAACTCTCACCATTGATGACAATGAGAGTCAAGATGCCCAAACACATCTTGCTAGGTACGAATGATTTTGTTGATGTTGAGTCACCTAGAAGATCTGACGAACAAGAGACATTAATGTATTCCCATTGTTTGTCAGCATGAGAACTTGCCATTAAGGCATGCAAGCCTCAAGGTGTTTTTACAAAGAACTTAGACTCAAAGGACTATGGACTCAATAGTTTGCATTGCAGCAGGGCTTATTTGCGGAATGAAAATGACAAGAAATGGAAGATGAAAATGGAAGATGGCAATGGAGAGTAGAAATGGAAATGGGAAATAAGCATGTGAATGAGCCTCTTGCTTTTATTTGTGGGTTATGTATGGAAAAAAAGAAATGGAAAGTGGATGTGAATGTAAATGGAAAATATGAAGTGAAATGAGGTGAATGGTTTATTATGAGGTATGGATGTGATGGAGACAATAGTATCTGAAAGTTTTCAAGTGTTTGGATCTGATTTTGCATCAGCATATTTCCTCCTCTTTGTTGCTGATCATCCTCTTATGAAACAAATTGGTCTCTTAGAGAGACACCATTCTCTTGTAGTCATTTGTCTTTCCTCCTGGAACCTGCAAAAAAAACTAATACTTCTTCTGCAATGGAATGTAAAATTATCAAAGGAGAGAGGTGATCAATCTCTCTAGTTATGATATTTACACACAAAACTAAGAATTTGTATTAATGAAACAAGTTCTCAAAGGAAAAATCAAAAGAATTTATACATGTTTTGGAATTAGTGCCTCAAGTTGAATGTAGCTTCTTTTCAGCAATTTATTTCATTATTTACCATTTCAAAATCTAATGATGGATTTCTCATTGTATAGATCTTGTTGAGACCTTTCCAACGATACTTGAATCATCAAAATCTGATTTTGTATGATAAAGTTAGGCTGCTTTGAACAATGAGGTTTTTCAGCTGCGGAATTGGGGAACAGCGGCGGAATTGGAGAACAGCTGCGGAATTGGACTTTAGCTGCGGAATGTCGATGGTTTCTGTAGCTAAAAATCTTGAATAAAAAGTTAGCCATTCATCCTTCATTATCAGTTCAAAATTAATCAATACCTTCAGAAAAACGAGCAAATAACTTATTCATTTCATTGATTCAAATTTTTTTATTTTTATTTTTTTAATAATCAAAACAAAATTGAAAAAGACAATTGCAATTTTTTTATTTTTTTATTTTAATAACAAAATTGAAAAAGAGAAATGCAAAATTTTTTTTTTTTTTTTAAATAACAAAATTGAAAAAGAAAAATGTAAATTTTTTTTTTTTTTTTTTTAATAATTTGTTAATAAAATTATATATATATTTTCAAAAATTTAAAAATATACATACATATTTTAGTAAACAAAACAATTTTAATTTATTTTATTTTATTTTTTCGTTAAACAAATTGTGGAAACTATCATATTGATTAAATATCAGTTGAAGTGAAAAATTCTCATGCCCAAACCTGTATGCACATAATGCCGCTTATCCTCGCCTTTCACATAATAAAAAGATATTTCGATTGGCACATATTCCTGTCTCAATAAATGAACACAATAACTCTAAGGTCTCATCTTGAAACGCATTTGTATGCTCATGAGCAGTAGATATAGTGATACCTAAGTGATCTCCATAATCTCCATAAACGGATAAATAAGATGCTCATTGAGTCTGGGCACAATTGCACCACTACAGTTCAATGCAAGTATGGCATTTCCAGCCATTATAAATTCAACAAATGCGATACGAGTGGAATGAACATGATCTCCAAGCAGTCTCAGGCGAATCATAAACATCTGGAATCCACGTTGCTCAAGGTTGATAGAATTTGTTTTCAACATGGATTCTTCTTCCTGGAGATCAGGAAACCGAATTATGGCTGAAATCAAGCAAAGTGTCGTTCAAACTCTCCACTGTGCAAACAGAAAACTGTTTTTCCTCACGCGGCAGGCAAAAATGGCCTTCAAAGAACCGAGAAATTCTCCCAGACCGCCACGAATTTCGGAAAACGATTTCTGGGTTATCTAATTTACCACGTTAGCGAAAAAACCCGTGTCTCAGTTTTTCAAACTTCATCCTCAATCGTTCAGAAAATGCGTTTCAAATTGACGTGTCAAAAACAATTGTGTTTCTGGAGATGCTGTAACAAAATCAATTTCTTTCAGCGTTGATGTATTGGGAGAACCTATGGACATCTTGACTGTTTTGCAGCTTGTATTGAAAAAAAAATCATTGGTCCATGATGGTCTTGCTAGAGGTCTTCATGAAGGTGCCAAAGCTATTGAGAAACAGGCAGCGCAGTTGTGTGTTCTTGCAAAGAATTGCAGCCAACCTGAATTAGTCAATCATTGTGTGCTGAGCACAATGTGAACTTGATTTATGTTCCCAGCGCAAAGAAGCTGGATGAATGGCCAGGACTTTGCAAGATTGACTCAGAGGGTAAAGCTCGGAAGGTGGTTGGGTGCTCTTGTGTTGGAAAATTTTCTCTGTTTTTCTTATTGTCATTGCATCAGTTCTTTATCCATGTAAATATGTAAACTTTGACCTGCTTTCACATTTCTGAACCTGCTTCTATGCCTCACAGCTTCAATCTCACGCCCTCTGTGAATCAAGCTAAAGCTCGAGGAAACGCCAGAAGCGGCATTTCAAAATAGAGGGAAGACAGAAAACAAAAATTTGTATAAGATCGTGGCAGGATGCAGCACTTGAAGGTGTGAGGAATGCTCGTAGATTGTGTCATGGGCGATGTTATGGCATCTATTGATTTATTTTGATTTTTTTTATTTTATTTGTTTTGTTAATAAAATTACATGTTATATATATATATATATATATATTTTTTTTTTTAAATTAAAAATACACATGTATATTTTACTAAACAAAATGATTTTTTTTTATTTGTTTTGTTAATAAAATTACACATGTTATATTTTGAAAAATTAAAAATATACATATGTAATTTACTAAACAAAACAATTTATTGAATTTTTTTTTTTTAAATGATTTGTTATTAAAATTATATATATATTTTCAAAAATAAAAATATACATATATATCTTAGTAACAAAACAATTTAAATTTTTTTTTTTAATTGATTTGTTTAATAAAATTATGTATGTTATATTTTCAAAAATTTAAAAATACACATATATATTCATTAAACAAAACAATTTATTGAAATCAAAGTTTTTCATGAAAACAATTTATTTTTTAAATCGCTGAATCAATTGAAATGATGAAGTTTTATTGTCTCTCTTTTTTTTTTCTTTTTCATATAACAATTCTTTTTTTTTTATCCTCCAAATCACACAAAGTGCAGGAGAAGAGCATACTCAAGAATTATTAATTTATTTTTTTTACATAACAATCTTTTTTCTGATCCTCCAGATCACACAAAGTGCAGGAGGAGAGCATACTCAAGAATTATTAATTTTTTTTAGATGTAAGAAATAAGGCTACCTAATTACACTTCCCCGGCAACGGCACCAAAATGTTTGGTCAATTTAGTGTGTCCTAAATTGCTAACATAAATTATCAACCAGGGATTCGTAAGCTGACGAAGTGTGACGCACTATATGTGCAAGATAACCTATCTCTTACTTTTTGTCGTTTTTGGATTTTTATGAAATTCTTAAAAGACAAGTATGGAGACAGATATTCAAGACAATGATGTCCTTCTAATGGTTTTCCAAACTTCAAAAGAATTTTAAAACACACAATGAAAAAATTAATTCCTAAAAGGAAATGAAAATTGCATCACTATTCTAATCAAGCAAACAGTGAACTATTGATCATGAAACTCATTATCCTTGCTGTTGTCTAAACACAAAAGAAACTGTACTCAAAGAAAAGATGGAAAGTACAGTAAAACTAAAATCAAATTACATCAACTCATATTCTGACCCTTCACCATTAGTCTAGCTATGGATTTCAGAGGTAATCATAAACAACTTGAGCAATCTGATATCTAATTTGCAGAGAAAGAAACTAATATCAAACTACACACTCATACTTCAATCCCTCACCATTAGTCCAGCTATGGCTTTCGGAGGTAACTAAAAATGACATGAGCAATTTAATATATCTAACTTGCAGAAAAGTAAACTAATATCAAACTACACACTCATACTTCAATCCCTCACCATTAGTCTAGCTATGGCTTTCGGAGGTAACTGAAAATGACATGAGCAATTTAA
This sequence comes from Pinus albicaulis, assembly GCA_034641835.2. NCBI lineage: Eukaryota > Viridiplantae > Streptophyta > Pinopsida > Pinales > Pinaceae > Pinus > Pinus albicaulis. The sequence continues at coordinate 287,750,652 of CM076579.1, read as the reverse complement.
TATATCTAACTTGCAGAAAAGTAAACTAATATCAAACTACACACTCATACTTCAATCCCTCGCCATTAGTCCAGCTATGGCTTTCGGAGGTAACTGAAAATAACATGAGCAATTTAATATATCTAACTTGCAGAAAAGTAAACTAATATCAAACTACACACTCATACTTCAATCCCTCGCCATTAGTCTAGCTATGGCTTTCGGAGGTAACTGAAAATGACATGAGCAGCTTAATATTTAATCTAATTACTAAAGCAAATGTGCAAGACTGAAATAAACAAACAGTGTTGGAATTAAACAAAAACTAAGAAAAGTAAATTAGCAGAAGGACAAGATGGATTCCATGTCATTAGTCATTATAAAACTATGTGCAAATGCCTAGGCTGCCATGAAAAATTATGCTAAAAGCTATGATTTCAGAAAGCAATCTAAGTAAGGAAATATGACAAAACAGAATTGAAATCAACTTATCTAGAAAACATGCAAAACCTCCTTGAATAGCAGGGGCCCTCTGCTACCAATTTGGTGTAATCCTTCTTCAGCTCCTTAAAATTGTAATCAAAACACCATCAAGGAACTTCTTTATTGAAAAACTTCACAAATCTACATCCCATTCCATCTTAAGCTTTGTTACAAATCTACTTCTTCATTACTTCCTCATTACCTATGATAGGATAAAGCTTCTCCTATTTATACAAAATATGAGGAGTCATCTCATTAATGGGAGTTCATGAATCTCTCCCTCCATCTCTAGAGTTACAATCAAAATAGGAAATGATAAGACACTTGTCTTTCTAGAGTTTCAACACAACTAAGAGATGAGACACATATCCTCTTAGAGTTTCAATACAACAAGGAAGTGAGACACATATCCTCTTGATCCCATAATCTTCTCCAACAAAATTCGAATTTGGCCTTAGAGTGCCACATAAGGGTCTTCTAGAAGTCTCATTTTGACCTACACATGTCACAAAACTCATAACACATATACAGATATATGAAACTATGTTAATTTTCTAATTTCTAATCATAAATTCACTTAAAATACATAAAATAAATAACTTTGGAAAACAAGGAACCTAACCCATATATTTATGAAAATGGTTACTTGATGTAGAGTTTTAGGTCAAATGGCTATGAAATAAGAGCTAAATGGTTATGACATAATGGAAATATGTATGAATATGGAGAACACTTTTGAGACTCAACAGCGATCTAAAAAGCCGATCGACGGTCAACAGGATCTCACATCGGAGATTTTCTAAATGGGTAGATTAAAAAGGCCCCTCCATCGTTCTGATTCCGATAAGCCCTATTGTATAAAACCCCCGCCCTTCGCTTCTTTCCATATACCCTGAGGCCCCGCAATCGGGCGCTAAACCTTATATATAAACCTCCTCGAACCCAAAAATCCTTTGTTTTTCATTAAAATTTTGATTTTCATATGTTATATAGGGGCCCGCCGTTCATTGGTTGAACCCATTCCCCGACTGTTAATCTTAGACTAGATCAACGGCCCACGCCATCTCGCATCAGAGATTTTCCATCGAGCGCGTTTATATTTTTTTCACCCACTCCTGATTGGCGGCCTCCCGATTTAATATTAGACGTTGATCTCTTCCCCACCTTCCCAGATCTAACAGCCCTTATCACTCCATCGCAAAGCCCATTTCCCTGCTGAGAAATCCTCTGATTCATCCTCCATCGTCGATCTAATCTGCAAATCGACGGTCCACGTCTAATCGCATCGGCACTCCTCTGTCTATGCCCCCGCTGATCGCAATCCTCCGATTGCATCTGGGCCATCCACGTGTCAAGATCCGACGGTCCAAATCGCATCCCTCGACCTTTGTTAAAAATATGCAACCTCGCTTTGTAATTTTTTTTCCGGCCGATCTCCATCGTTGATCTCTGCAGATCAACGGCCCATATTAACCCTTTCTTCGCCCCAAATATCATTTCCATTTAACTCCAGTTTAAATCTCAGCCGTTGATCCGTTCTCATCTGATGGTTCAGAATAATCTCAACAGGCCTGACTCTTGTGGGTCCTGCCTTCCTATATATTTGATCTCCGTCGTTCATATTCTGATCCAATGGCTCATATTAAAACCACCCAACCTGCTTCTGCCCATGCATCTTATCCATATCGCATTCTCTCTCAGCCGTCTGATATGACACCTCATATCCAATGGTCAGCGTGCAGTTTCACGCAGATTTAAGCTTGAACAATAATTCTCAGAGATCTGCATGATATAGGTGGTTTTTAAAAGCCACGTGGTGGTCTTCAACGCATATCGCGTTCAAAAAGGTGAAACCACCTTTCTCCCATTTTTCTGCGCGATACCACCGGTTTCTCAAGCTGAAACCACCTTTCCCATATCGCCCTCTGCCTCCTTCCAAGGGATTTCTAAAATTGATCTCTGCGGTTGATCTCAGGGGCCAATATGATCCAACGACCCACGATTGTTCGGAAACCCCGAATTCCCCTCCTACGCATATTTCCTTCATCAAAGTATTTTTAACCTATTTTCTTCGCATTTCTTCCTATCTTATTGTAAAGTGACCCTTTCACTTTATAATATTACTATTTCTCCTAACAGTTGATCTTTGCAAGATCAACAGCCCTAACTTAATCTCTTCACCGTTCACTCTACCGCTTTCCTCTTTGACCTCCCGCGATCGATCTCCACCGTTGGATGCTTTCATCCAATGGCTATGCTCCAAATCGAAACCTCCAAAGCAGTCTTACCAAAATAATGCAAGATTTATTAATTTTTCTTGGTTTGTGCAGGATTTAAAAGTTTTTTCAAAAATATTATAAAGGAAAATAAAAGTCGAGGATGACGATCCTCCAGGCTTTTGTTCATCAAAGAGTATTCACCTACAGGGTTCAAACACCATTTTTTATCGGTGCATCATGAGCATTGATACCATAAGGACCCTCTGTGCACCTGCACATCAACAAGACACAACAAAGATTAAAGAAATAGAGAGTATCAGTGTTGAAGACCAAATCAAACCAGAGATGAAGAATTGAAGATATTTTACCCAGTCTTGAGGGATTATGGCTAAGATCTATAATCAAAAGCCTAATCCGTTAAATTAAACATAGTTAAAGAATAGAAGACAGAATTTAGGCCTAATTAAGCCTAATACACATAATCAAATCAAATTAATAGTGTTTTAAGGAAAAATCAAAAATATCTATCAGTCCGAGAGAGCTTCCACTACCACATCAGAGGCTAATTGAATCCTCTCAGCTACCAAAACCACATGTAGCCTCAAAGCATTCAACAGAGGGCCGAGTAATGACCATAACAAAGGATATTTTTCCTCACGACAACCAAACAGTTATTCCAAGCCAAAAATAGTTATTACAAAGATAAGACAGAGCCTTAAAGTCAACAAAAGCTCCCCAGCGAACTTAATACTTAATGTAAAAACAATTAATACAGAGAAAATATATGTAATCTTCTCCATTGAGCCCCTCAAAGGCTGAGAAGCATTAATTATATTAATTGAGCCTGAAGATCTTTTTTATCATTCCACCTCCTCATTTTCCTATAAAATTTTATTGAGGAGCTCATTATAAAGGGTTGGTTGTAGAACTTTGAAATATACTTGTGCTCAAAACTTCTACATGTAAATAGTGTTCAAAGGCTCTTGAAGCTTTGTTTGTGATTAAATAAGTTAGGCTGAGAAGTGAAGATGATTTCTGAACTGAAACATCAAACTCGAAGATTGTAACTGGTTTGACATCAATATACAAGTTGTTTCTTGGGATCTTGGTCTATATCACTGGTGAAGTGCTTCTTTCTGTGTTATTGTTTTCCTTTCATGTATGCCATTTTGTCCATTATTCTCTGATAAAGAACAGCAAGCATAGAGTTAGTATTTACTATTTACGGCACCCTTCTCTGACTAATAAGCTTTATCTCAATGTTTTCCTCTAAATCGTGTATTTAAGAATGATTCAATACAGTTCAAGCAGTTAGGAATGCTAGCATTCCCTCGTCCTACTGTTTACTTTAAATATTGTTCTTGGATGTTATTTTCATTATTTTCTTAGTAAATTCAGACTAGAAAAGTGATGGTGTGCCCTGTTTTCTAGCTTCTTCCTCCAAAAGTAAATTCTGAAAGTTTCCCTAAGTGTATGCTGAAAGTAGACTAGATTTAAAAGTATCTTATTTGATCTTAAGTTGCACTTTGTTTCTCTTATGTGTTTTCATCCCTTCTGAAGGTAATTATGCGAATTACTGGATCTTTTTTCTATTGAGTTTACTTTAATACAAACTTGTCCAAAGAGGTTTATGGTGAGCCCTACCCTTTGGTTGGTTTTAAATAGTTACCTTAAAAGGCTTTTCTTGTTTGGACGGACTGTTAAATCCTAGTTGAAATTAGTGTCTTTTTCCATTTTATTGTTTCCATTCCATCATTTTATCTCAAAGATCTCGTGGTATAGATGACTTGCCCCTTGGACCACTCTTGAAATTGTTGCTCAATTAAACCCTTTTATGACTCCATAGCCCAATGGACTAAAAACGAGCGTTATATCTATATTATCAGCCAAATCTTGTTCTGATTGCTTACAAATTCACACCTTTGAAACTCTTTCATTTAGGACTTTCCACTCAAATAAAAATCATGCTCAACCTTCCAAAACAAACAGAAACCCTAGCTGCTAATAACTAGCCTAATATCATAAACAAAAAACTTTAAAGATAAATCAATCTTTGCACTTATTGGAGAGATCCCTCTCCGAATTCAGGAGGGCTAGATCCTAGAATCCCAAAGTGGTTCAAGTGTTCTCCCTGCATTTTTGGTCTCATCAATCTGTTGTAATTACAGGGAGCTAACACTCCCTTCCAGTAGCAACTGGTAAACGAGTGAAGGTTGCAGCCTTCTGTAGGTAGAAGCCTGTGTACTAATATGACTCTGCATTAGTACAATGTTGTAAATAGTTTTCCATATAATAAATATTGAAGATAGAGATGACAGCAGCGGTGGTTTTCTCCTGAATTGGGTTTCCACCTTAAATATTGGTTTTCATGTGTGTTCCACTTGTGTGTTGTTTTATACTGCTGTTACTGCACATATTTACTGATTATCTTTCCTGATGCATAACTGGTAAATTTGATTTAAATACTATTTCTGATAAATCTTTCTAAACTAGAAATTTATATCAGTATACGCTAGTTTCTTTCGGCATATCCACATATATATGCTACTTTGGTTCATAAAAGTCGTGTATGGAATTCTGCAAAAGAAAAAGTTAAATTTATAGATATGAGCTCTAAATACTGATTCAACCCCCCCCCCCCCCCCCCCCATCTCAGTATTTTTCCCAACAATTGGTATCAGAGCAGATCCTTCTGAAGAAGCTTAGCCGCTAGAAGGAAGCTTAGCCAAGATGAGTAATCAAGATGGGACAACATCTATCAAGCCTCCACTCTTCAACAGAAACAATTTAATCTTCTAGAAAACACAGACAAGATCCTATCTTCAATCTCTTGGAGGAGATGTATGGGCTATTTTTGAAGGAGGTTATCAATATCTAGCGTTAGTTCCAACAGATGCAATGACAAGAAAGAACTATGAAAAAAATGCAAAGGCAGTCAATGCACTATTGGGGATTCTAACAGAATCAGAATTTGTCAAGGTCATGAAGTTGAATACAGCAAAGGAAGTATGGGACAAAATAATTCTAAGCTATGAAGGTGATACAAAGGTAAAAAATGATAAATTCCAAACTCTCAAAATTCAATATGAAAATCTAAGGATGCATAATGAGGAGAGCATTGCCAGTTTATTTTTACATCTAGATGATATTGTAAATCGTATGAGAAATTTGGGTGAAACCATAACTGACACTACTCTGGTTGAAAAAAATTTAAGATCTCTAACTTCAAAATTTGAGTCAAAAGTGTCTGCTATTGAAGAGAAGCAGGCTCTTCAAAGTCTTACTATTGTTCAACTTCATGGCATTCTAATTGCATGTGAAATGAGAAAAGAAGGATCATCTGAAGTCAAAGAAGTTGTCTTTAGAGCTTCTACAAAAGGAAAATAAGTACAAGAAATAGAAGGATCAAGGTATGTTTCAGAATAATATGAGGTAAAATTTGTAAATAAGCTCCAACTTGGCACTGGAAGGTTTAGAGGTAAGCTTCCTTTCAAATTTTTTTCTTGTGGAAGAGTTGGTCATTATGTTGCTAAGTGTCCTCATAAAGAAACACATGAAAAAGGAAATAAAGTAGCAAGAAGAAATAAGAATCGGTTTAGCACCAGAAAAATTTATTATACTCATGAAGATAGTAATGGGTTATCAAATAGTGAGGAAGAATCTGATCCAAATCTTAGATTTCTCATGGCATTTGAAAAAGAGTCTAGGGAAGAAAAGGATACCTTTACGGATGCTCTAGAAGACAATGATTTTCTTGAAGAAATCAATCAACTCAAAATATCTTTGGAAGAAAACAAAATATCCATAGAAACTCTAAAAAATCAACTTAAAGACAAGGAGAAACAGAATGAGAAATTAGAATGTGAAATAGTAAGTCTAAGAAAAGAAATTGAGAAAGTAAAGACTTTGAATCTTAGGTTTGCTGAAGGATCTGAAGCCTTAGATGAAATTATCAAGGTAAAACGTTATCCTTTTATAAATACAAGTCTTGGATATGTCAAAGAATCTTCTCAGTCTTCGGCACCAAACTATCTAAAAGAAGTTATAGCCAGCCTACAACATTCTGCCACTCAGCAAGAAAACAAAGAAACTTTATAGGTAAAGCATGACCACCTCAATACAAAGAACACTAACAAGAATACCTTTCAGAGAAATACCAACAAATAGGTAAACATAAATAGAAGGTTCCATGATAGCAGAAATTTCTTCTTCAATGGTAAATGTTTCTCATGTCATAATTTTGGTCATAAAGTTGTTCAATGTGTTGCATAAAAAACCATCATGACTAGAGAAGCAAGAAAGAAAAGAGTTGGTACTGGAATAAAGAAGAATACATATAACAACTTTTCTCCTCTTCAAAATTAAATTGAATGTGCTTATTGCAATAACTTTGGTCTTGAAGAATCTAAATGTAGGAGCAAACTTCAGCCAAAAGAGCATATACCTTCAACTTCCAAAGTATGGAGAAAAAAGGAATTACAGGTTGAGAACTGTGGCATATCTTTATTTGCAGAAGGAGAAGAAAATCAATGGTACATTGATAGTGGATGCTCAGAACACATGACAGGTGACAGAAATAAACTTCTTGCACACAATGCTCTAGAAAGAGAAAATAATGTTACTTTTGGAAATGATACTCCTGCTGTCATTAAAGGAAAAGGTTCTATTTTTCTAAAGGAAAAGGTGAAAGATAACAATGTTATGTATGTGGATGGATTAAAGCATAACCTGTTAAGTGTAATTCAAATGTGTGATCAAGGAACTGAAGTTGTCTTTAGCTCAAAAAAATGTGTGGTACGTGATCTTGATACAAGAAAAACAATTATAAAAGGAAATAGAACACCAAACAATTTGTATGTATTGAAAATCTGTAAAGAACAATGTTACATGGGTAAAACTTTAGAAAATTGGTTATGGCATAGAATATTGGGGCATTTGAGCTTCTCTCAAATCAACAAATCTAGTAGACTCAAAGTTGTTTGTGATCTTCCCAATATTACTCTGCCTGAGAATACCATATGAAAATCTTGCCAATTCGGTAAGAAAACTAGAGTGCAATTTAATGCCAAATAAGGATCAGCGAGTAAGCCTCTTGAACTTATTCATACTGATATATGTGGACCTATTAGAAAAATTTCACCCCGTGGAGAACAATACTATATTTTGTTTATTGATGATTTATCTAGAATGTGTTGGATTGGGTTGCTAAAACCCAAAGATGAAGCATTTGAAAAAATTCAAATCTTCAAAGCACTGGTTGAAAATGAATTAGATCTAAAAAATCAAGTGTCTTAGATCTAATCGAGGAGGTGAATATTTATCAGATGAATTCTTTGATTTTTTGAACAACATGGCATAAAAATACAGTTTTTTGTAGCTTGTACCCCACAACAAAATGGTGTAGCAGAAAGAATGAATAGAACAATTCAACAGATGGCTCGGGCTATGCTTGATGATTCAGGAACACATGACACATTTTAGGGAGAAGCAGCACATACTGCAGTAAATATACTTAAAAAATCACTTGTTCATGTAAACAGTGATAAAACTCCATATGAGCTCTGGTATTGTAATCTTCCCACTGTAAAGCATTTTAAAGTTTTTGGAAGAAAATGTTTTATCAAGAACAATGATGAAAAACCTAGCAATTTTGAACCTAGAGCAGATGAAGGAATATTTATTGGTTACTCTTCTAGAAGTAAAGCATATAAATGCTACAATAAAAGACTTCGGAAGATTGTTGAATGCATTAACGTTGTAATTGATGAATCTATCTCAACTCCAAAAGGGGAAATACAAACAAAAAATGAAGATGATGATGATGTATATCTTCTTGCATCTAATAGAGATAATATAGAAGGTGAACCCAATGAAGCAGCAAAAGAAGATCTATCTGAAAAGGCTCCATCTAGGTATGTTCAAAAGAATCATCCAGAATCTCAAATTTTGGGAGAAAAGGGATCAGGTGTCCAAATAAGAAGAACTCTTGTAGGGTCTACTAGCTATCTAGCATTTTTATCCACCATTGAACCACAGAATGTTAATCAAGCTAGAAAATATGAATGTTGGATTCAAGCCATGAATGAAGAACTTGATCAAATTGAAAAGAATCATACTTGGGAACTAGTTCCAAGACCTCATGATAAAAATGTTATTGGAACAAAATGGATATTCAAGAACAAGTTAAATGAAAATGGAGATGTTATTAGAAACAAGGCTAGACTTGTTTGTAAAGGGTATGCTCAACAAGATGGTATAGACTTTGAAGAAACATTTTCTCTTGTAGCTAGACTTGAAGCCATCAGAATGTTTCTTTCTTTTTCAAGCTTTCAAAAAATTAAAGTTTATCAAATGGATGTTAAATCTTCTTTCCTCAATGGTGATCTAGAAGAAGAAGTTTATATAGAACAACCAGAAGGATTCATTTTTGGAAATGATGAAAAACTTGTTTGTAAACTTAAAAAGGCTTTACATGGTCTCAAACAAGCTCCAAGGGCATGGTACTATCGTCTTGACAAATATCTTCAGAAACAAGGATTTTCAAAGGGATCTGCTAATAGCAAATTATACACAAAAACTAAAAATGAAAAATTATTGATTGTGGTTGTATATGTTGATGATATCATTTTTGGAAGTAATGAAGAATCCATGAGTCAGAAATTTGCTTTTGTTATGCAGCAAGAATTTGAAATGTCTTTACTTGGGGAACTAACATTATTTCTTGGCTTACAAGTGCAATAAGAAACAGATGGCATATTTTTATCACAAGAAAAATATCTTAAGCAAATTCTGAAGAAGTATGGGATGGAAGGTTGCAAACCTATAAGTACACCAATGATAATCGGGTGTAACCTTAGTTCTCATGATGATTCTTCCATGGCGAATCAACCAGAATATAGATCCATGATTGGAAGTCTAATTTATCTCACCGGGACAAGACCAGACATTATGCATGCAGTTGGTATTGTTGAATGATTCCAAGCTAATATAAAAGAGTCTCACCTTCAGGCTGTAAAAATAATATTCAAATATCTACAAGGAACTCAAGACTTTGGACTATGGTATTCAAAGGATGCTGATCTCACTCTTCATGCTTACACAGATGCATATTGGGATGGAAATTTTGATGATCGAAAGAGCACTAGTGGTGGTGCATTCTATATGGGGCCTCAATTAGTATCTTGGTTCAGCAAGAAGCAAAGCTCTATTGCCTTATCTACAGTAGAGGAAGAATATGTGGCTGCCACATCATGTTGCACACAACTTCTTTGGATGATGCAGACTCTACAAGACATTCAAATCAAATGTTCACCTCCCATATCCATTATGTGTGATAATAAAATTGCCATCATTATCTCAAAGAATCATGTTATGCATTCCAAGACCGAGCACATTCCTATCAAGTATCACTTCTTATGTGAACAAGTGCTTGAAAAAAAGGTGAAATCGGAGTACGTTCCCTCCAAAGAACAAGTTGTTGATATATTTACTAAACCTCCTCCCAGGGAAGCATTTGAATATCTCATACAAAAGTTGGGAGTTGTCTCTGCCGCTCGGAAGATCAGATCTGCTTAAATTAAAAATATTAAATTGGATACATGGGTTTCATAAATGACAATCATGTATATACACGAGTTTATATACATAAAACTGTGTATGAGTTTTTTCTAGCACAATTTTCTGGTTCAGCATTTTTAGAACAGTTGCGGTGTTGTTGGGTTCATGGAAAATTTTAGGGGCTAATTTTAGTCCAAAGGCGAATTTTAAGGGATCTTAAATTTTAATAGGGAGAATTTTTTATATAAAACCCATTTTCTATAGTTTTATAAAATTAGCCCAATAATTATTTTAAAAATAATTAATTATTATATATTAGCCCACCAAAAAAAGTGCGCATAAAACTGAAACAATGGAATTCGCTCTCGATTTTCTTTGGTTGGAACAGATTTGAATGGCATTCGCCTGGATTTATAGGGTCGGAGGGAGGGGTTGGAGTGATTCACCCCATTTTTTCACTGGTTCACCGGGGTGGTTGGGACTTGGAAGGGGTGTGGAGTTGAATGTTGGTCCTTCGATGTGCATACACTCATCGCTCTTCTTGCTGGCTGAGCGAGGGTATGGCAGATACCATCCCAAATAGCAAGCCCTAGATCTTATTAGATCAATCAGTTTAGTTAATTAGTCCTAGAAGCCCAGAAACCCAATATAAATGCATAGGTACAGAGATTCAGCGAAGTTTTGCAGTGTCACATGTTAGCCTATAAGCCATGGATTTCACAACATACCTTACATTCCTGTTTATTCTCACAGTATCTTTGCTGCTGGTGCTTTTTGTTAGGACTTGGGTTTGTTTTCCTTCTCAGGCAAAGGTTGAACTAGATTGCTCTAAGTATGGGTCCTGGTGCACCTTTAAGAACAGTGTTCCAGGCAGCAGTAATGGTGTGCTTATTCAGAAAGTAAAGCCTAAGCCACAACAGAAAGTTGATCACGAAAAAGAAGTTGCAAACCATCCACTCGATCCTTTGACCTTTCAGAAGATCAATAAATTCCAGAAGATTCTACATCAGTCCTCAATTTTCAATCATGGTAATTTTTCACTTCACTCTATGGTCCTAGAAGAGCCCCCAAAAGAACAAATACTTTTATGGAAGGCAGGAAGGCCACAATAATAGCTTGGGGTAATGGGCATGCTTATAAACTCATTGTAGACCTTGCATCAGGCCAAATTTTTTACAGTCCAATCAGTCATGAAAATGGGTATCCTGCTATGACAATGGAGGATATGACTTCGAACATTCAAGTACCTCTGAAAACCAAAAAAATCATAGAAATTATAGGGAAGAGAGGGGTTAACGTAAGTGACCTTTGATGCCTGCCTATTTCTCTAGGCTGGTTCGGACCTGATGAAGAAGGCCGGAGATTGATAAAAATTCAGTGTTATTCAAGCACAGGGACATCAAATTTCTACATGAGATCCATTGAGGGTCTCACAATTTTAGTTGATATAGATTCTAAGGAGGTCTTGAAAATCACAGAAAAAGGAAAATATATACCCTTGCCAAACCCAGAGGGTACAGACTATAGACTGTCTTCCCATAAGTATCCTTTGTTGCCCCCTCTTAATCCTATCTTCATTGAGCAGCCCAAAGGTCCCAGCTTTAAATTTTATGGTCATCAAGTCAAATGGGGGAGTTGGGAGTTCCATCTCAAGCCTAATCCTCGTGCTGGGGTGATCATATCACAAGCAGCTATTAAGGATCCAGACACTGGAAAATTGAGGAGGGTTTTGTACAAGGGTTTTACCTCCGAGCTCTTCGTGCCTTACATGGACCCTAGTGATGCTTGGTATTTTAAAACCTATATGGATGCAGGTGAATATGGATTTGGACTGACTGCTATGTCTCTTGATCCACTCAATGATTGTCCAAGAAATGCCTACTACATGGACGGGGTAATGGCTAGCGACGATGGAACACCTTATGTAAGACCTAACATGGTCTGCATATTTGAGAAATATGAAGGCGACATAGCTTGGAACCACACAGAGTGTCCAATTTCAGGCATGGAGGTAAATAGTTTTTTTTTCTTGAAATTTCTTTCCAATTTCATACAGATTAAAATAAATTCCACTATGTAATCTTTGTTTCCAAACTTGCACTGAAGTCTTCTATGTAGTTTTGTTGAGAGTAACTGGGACTATCATCAACTAATTTCATATGATTTCTATCTTTGTCTCCAACTTCTCTATCTCTACAGAGATTCTTTGGCCTTGAATGCTAGAAGAGATGCTTTTGTTACAAGATAGAATAGAAAAGGGTTTCCTTCTCCTCCCACTTTTTGCTTGCACTGGTATATTGTTTCCTTGGTGGGTAATATTAGGTCGCTGCTTGGTACTCATTGACAATCTCCTTGGAATTTAGATGTTTTCTTGGCACTTGTATAAATGTAGAAAAAAATATGATGCTTTTGTTTGCACTGGTATATTGTTTCCTTGGCACATGTATAAACCTTGAAAAAGTTTCTTGCTTCTGTTTGCACTGGCATATTGTTTGTATTTCTAATTTGGGAAATCTATTGTGTGACATATTCAAGAAGTCAAACCAAAGGTTATCTTAGTAGCTCGCATGGCAGCATCTGTTACAAACTATGATTATATTTTGGATTGGGAATTTCAGACTGATGGCCTTATCCAAATTAAGGTAGGAAACTCTGAAATCTTTCCTTGAGAAAGAAAATTTTCAAATTATTTTTACTCAAGCGCAGATTAGAAGGGCTAATATTTTGACCATTTTATTTGTCACACGGGTTGGACTAAGTGGGATCTTGATGATCAAAGGTACAAAATATGAGAATGTCAACCAGATCATATCCGAGGATGAGATTCATGGGACTTTGCTTGCTCAGAATACAATTGTTGTCATCCATGACCATTATATTACTTTCTACTTGGACATGGATGTTGATGGTACAGACAATTCCTTTGTTCAGGTCAAGATGGACAAGCAAACGGTGAAGAATGGAAAAACTCCAAGAAATTTTTTTTGGAAAGCAGAGAGACACATAGCAAAAACAGAGAAGGATGCCCAAATTAAGTTGAGCCTCTATCAGCCATCTGAGTTTCATGTGATCAATCCATCAAAGAAGACAAAGATTGGAAATCCAGTGGGATATAAAGTTGTCTCAGGGGGAACTGCTGCAAGCTTTATCAATCACAATGATCCTCCTCAGCACCGAGGAGCCTTCACTGACAATCAGGTTTGGATTTGGATGCCCTCAAAGTTTGACTAGTTTTTGTTGTTGAAATTCACACTAAATAATCAAATAGATCTTCCAAATAGTCACTTTCATGCATGGAAAATTTGAGTGGAAGGAGAAAGGCTGAGAAAAAGACAAGAAAATAGAAGTCTTATACGTATAAGGGAAAAAATTAAAGTACAAATATCATATATATCGAACCAGCCATGAAATTTAGCAAATATACAGGTTGAAAGAGCCAGGGAACCTGGAAAATATGCAAGAAGTTTTGTGACATAAACTAGACCTTTCTATTTTCTCACCAGAGAACATTAATGGCAGGGACTTTTGAGGGATGGAGAAGCAGGGAAGGAATTCATCCTTATGTTGTGAGTGGCATATCATAAAGGTGCCTGGAGCTACTCTATCTTTTGCAGACTTGGCAATGAGAATTACACTGGTTTAAACTCCAAATAGGTTGAACTCAAGGCTTTTTGTTCCTACTTCCCAGTGGTATCATAGCCTAGCTAGGGGGTGGATTTTTACAACAAACTACCTGCAATTGGGCGGAAATTGCTTGGTTTATTTGGTTTTTCTGGTGCTCCACATTGAAATCAGATAAGTATGAAATTTTTTTTGATTATTTGTACGTGGTAACATAATCCTTCTGATGCATAGATTCTTCTATAAAAATATTTTTTAGTCTGAGATGGAAGCCATTTCCTCTTCTCGAAACTACCTTTAAATGATTTCTAGAAACTTCATAAACTCTATTTCACACTCAGCTCACTCTATATGTATGTAGAGTAAGGTTGGGCCAGAGCCTAACAGGTAAAATTTATTTGGTAAAATGTGAGAGACATCGAATAGAACAAAATATTTTACCTCAAACATGAAAATGGTTTGAAACAATGAAAAATAAATTTTTGAGTTGGAGTATTACACTATTGCATACAAGAGTATTCAGAAATGATCTTTATATTGCATTCCTATCGTTTTATTAGTTCTCTATTCAAGCATTAAGATCTCCAAATGTTTGAATATTGGCCTTTTCGCTGCACCATTTTTATTAGCATCGCCACTTATTTCAACATTCTGTCCTTGCACATAAATTCCATGCAAACTGGAAATACTATTATGGGGTTATGGTTTAATAATGCTGCAATCGCCTTTGGAAATGGATCCCAAAGTTTCATCTACACAAATATTTTCTTGCTACTTTATTTCCTATATGCACACTTCGTTTTGACTTCTTTTTCGATTTTCTGCAAATGATAGACCCAATCCAAAACTGTAAGTGAAAATCAAAATTATCAATCATGATACTACCCAATCAAAGTGGTGGACATGAGGTTTCTTTTAAACATTAATGAAATTTTAAAGGTATATAGGAGGAATGCAACCCTGATTGGAGTAATACTTTGTCCACCTCCTTAGCAGGATGAGGTGATTTTGACCTTTTTCCTTTTTATGTTTAGAGTATTTTCTGCCAACTGACTTCTCCTGCCACTCTAACACATCTTTGTCTCTATACGAGATGTCTGAAATTGTGACTCTGCATTCTAGACCAACCAAGGGACATATCTCATCATCTACTCCATTAACATTTTTATTGAAATATATCGAAATGATTCATGGTTCATACCTCGAAAGATTTAAAATAATTACAACATGGTTCCTTCTGATTTTTACCAAGAAGTCAAAACATTGCCAAGCCAAAATGATCTTAGTTTATAGTTTTGGATTTGAAGTACTGGAGACAGCAAAAAAGATGGATTATGAGCATGAAAAACTGAAGTCCTGACACCAAAGAAACTTTTGATTGGAAGTATTGGAGTCGGCAAAAAGGATGGATCATGAACATGCAAAGCTGAATTCCTGACAATGTTCTTTGTGCAAATCCTCAGATGAATGTGTTTCTCACTTGTTTATTTATTGTTCATATACAAAGTGGGTATTTGAGGCTTAGCTATAATGGTCAAAGTCCAATCTAGGAAATTGTTTAAAGTCTTGTGAGGAAGATTGTTTTGTAGCTTGTTTCAAGGCTTTCCCATGCATCTTTGTTTACATTATTTGGTGGGAAAGGAATTCAAGTGTGTTCATATCATTTGACATCTCGATGGACATTATTGTAGGAATCATTGCAAATCTATGCAAAGAATATAGGATAGATCCAAATGGAAAAATAAAGGGTCCCAATTATGCCTCCATTAGATCATGATAATCTGTGGAGTTTATTTGATGGTGCTACATTGGGTCATCCATCAATTTGCATAATTGTAGTAGCATTATTTTTGAACAAATCACACTATATGCATGTTAAATATTCCCCAGGGTGCAGGACAAATAATCATTCTGAATTTATTTCCTCGCTAACACTCTTTTGTATCCACTCTATTAAAAGATCAAAAAGCTACAAGTTATGAGAGATTCAAAGTTAGTAATTGATTGGGATAATAGGAAAATTGAGGTGGAAATGTTTGTTTGCAATCTCTTCTTTAGGACATCCAGGAATAAATACTCTCATTTGATTGGTTATTGATCTGTAAACATATCCTAAGAGAGCTCAATTCCAAAGCAATCACTCTTTCAAAGGAAGAACCAACACTTTTGACATCACTGAATATGTGGATAGATAAGAACTAACTCAATGACCTAGAATTTTTGACCTTCAGGTCCGATCATAGAAATGGATGATATTTCTTTTTAACAACTGGAAATTCACTACTATTTTTTCATTAAATAGGAGAAAGATTGTGCAAGGTAAACATTTTGGGAACTCTTGGAATAAATTATATGATGGAATAATCAGATTTAGTAGAACTGTACTAGCAGTTTGACTGGCTAAAATAGGCCATATGAATACTGTAGAATGGCTTTTCACATTGACACCAGCTCTTTTAACAGCAGGATTTTGAAAATGTTTCCTTTGGGAATGTTTTGCTCTATGTTTTCAAGATAATGAGAGTTGCTTGTATGGTTCTTAATGGCAGGTAGATGTAGATGCAGATGCTCTTTTAAACGGTTTAAATATGCAGTCAAAATTCTTCCCTAGCTTACCGAGGAACACATTTGAGATAATAAAAAATTTCTTTGGGCTCATTAAGTTTTCTATCATTTCCACTTGCTCAGTAAAAAAGAGTATGGGCATAATGGCTTATTTCTATTGTAAAGCATCTTGGATGCTCATTTAATTTGATTTTGTTGGTTTACTTTATAGAGAGAACTGTCACTCCACAAAAATTCCTATGTCAAAATTAAGTCTTATTCAAGTCTTGGTGCAAATGATCTGCACAAGGTAATTGTGGCTTCTAAAAGCGGTAAAGAGAGTTTCTGTCATACTAAATTGTACGATGAAACAAATGCTGATGTTGATGTAACAGTAGTATGTGATAACAAATCAACAAATGTGACTTCAGCCATTGAGTTTACCAATCGTTTAGAACATGCAGTGAAGAATAATACACAGACTAACCAAGAAAACCCTTATATGGTTCTTCAAGATGATGCAAAAATGAATAACTCTATCAGTTCAAGTCAAAACAGCCTAATTTTTGATGTGAAAGAACCAATGGTGAATGTAAAGGATGCAGATTATTTGGTACTGGGATGCAATACCAATTCCAAAGGTTGTTCAGAACATCCTTTGGATGATGTTAATACTAGGGTGTTTTCAGCAGAACCTGAAGATGGTGTCACTGACCAGAACTGGTGGATGATCATGATCCGAGAGGCTTCTCAGAAGAATCAAATCTTAATACCATAGTTTCTCGAGAAGAGCTTACTTATGGCATTAATTCAATGCATGTCTCAAAAGCACCTGTGGATCCTGTTGATGTAGTAGTCTTGTTAGAAGAGCAGGCTAAAATTGTAGGTCCATTGCAAGTTAAAAATGTCCCTTCCCTTATAAAACGAAATATTTCAATATTGAATATGGAAGAGCACAAGACAATGTCAAATAGACACACAGGAAATATTGATTTCAGAGTGACTGAAAAATCTTCTAGGGACTTTCCTATACCAATAGACAGTTGTACAGATATTGCTATCACAAATAAAGTTGCAGCATTTCTCGAAATTGCCAGTTCCCTATCATTGAAGTTAGTGAGGGAATGTGAAGGAGAATCATATTCTATTTCTATGATGCCTAATTCATAAACTATTAGTCAAGTCTCTGAATTTCATGAGAGGCATGATAATGTAGATTTGGATACTGTAAATGTCGGGTGCTTAGATCCAAATCAACAAGATGAGGATTTGTGTGGTGAGGCTAGAATTCAGTAGGATGAATCACCTGGAAATACAGAGACAGCTCTAGAAAATGCAGTTGAGTCAGTTGATTCTAAAATAGGAATACGGATTTTCAGTCCATATAATCTTCCTGGAAGTACACATTGAGGCAATCTAAGTATTTTTTTTCCCTCTTGTTGATGCCTTTCTTGCTCATGTTATATTTCTTGCATGCATTCCTTGTATATGTGGCCAAATTATGGAAATATGTCTCTTTCATAAAGTGCTTTTCATTGTACATATCTTGTTTTCTGTTTTTTTGCATGGTTTTGTTTGGACGGAGAAATTCAATCCACTTGCAGTATCTGTTCTTTGAGGTAAGTATACTTTCTCTATTATTAAGTAACCTTTATGTAGTATCGGAAATGCTTTAGATTTAGTAATAAAAAAAACACTTGTATTAGAATTGCTAGTCGTCCTGTGTTAAATAACATCATCTTCTGCTAGTTGTGGTCAAGTTTCTCAACTTTAATAATGTTACAAGTTAATACAGGAGCTAAAATTTTAATCTCTGTAAGTATGCTTAAAACACTTCTGTATCTTCATTACCATGTTTCCTAGTATGGCCTTCTTGTAGTCACTAACCTACATTTCAATTAACCCATTTTGAGTATTCATATGAGGTTCCTTCGAAAAATACCCGTATGATAGTTTTGCTTGAAGTATTGAGAGTTTGATACCCACTAAAATCTATAGATGGTATTTATAATGTGATGAACAGACCATGGAACCATGAAATTAAACTATTAACGATTTTTCTTGAGCATCTGTACTGTTGGTTATGGCTTAAAACTATTTGTTAGTTGGGGTCTGATAATTCTTTTAGCATGACTAGTAAGCTATCCTCTTAATCCACAATAATTACATTCTTGTTTTATTTACTGTGACACACATCCATCCATTTCTTATGTGTGATTTCATACTAAATCTTGACATTGAAGAAATTACTTTTAGGGTGAACCTTTTTAGGTTTTTCCTGGTTATTGGTGGTTTTGAATCACTTGATAGTCGATAACATGCTGAGTGAGCTTCTTGATGCATAAATTGAATAAATTCTAGATGAAGTTGTTCATGCAGAAACATTAAGTCAATGACCTCATACAAGGCATTGCAATTTCACCATTTATTCATTCCACTATTGTTAGTCTAATTCTCCAAATTTTGAAGAAAAATAAGTTTATTTTTCCATGACTCCAGACATTCAGCTTTTTTATACCTTTATTCAGCAATACATTCTATTTTCTAAATGATATTGTGGAAGCTAGTGGATGGAGTGGATCTGCAACTACCTAATGTTATGAGATACTAATGTTGTTACTTAGCATCATATTAGAGTCATTGATGAAAAATTCATTGGTTAATAAATTTGTGTTTCAGTTTTTGGAAAGTTCTGGTAAGTTTACATTATCACACATTTCCTTCTTTAGTGTGATTCCTTAGTTGTTTTGAGGGATCTTTGAATTTTTATATGTAATTTTCTACTACCCTACTTACACTAGTGATTATCACCTTATATTTTTAATATTTTTGGATGTATTTATTTCCAAGAGCTGAATTGGTATGTAAACTTGCAATGAACACATTTACTGCTACTTATATATGCCTTTTTATTGGTAATGATTTTTACATTTCTTGATTATATCTTGTTTTATTAATTATTTACATTTTAAACTGTAAAATTGGCTTAAGATCTGATCTTTCATCTACACTGTGATTCCCTGTTGTTACAACAAAACCTAGCACCCACAAAAAGTATAAAGTCTCAATCATGATGGTGTTAGTTTTTTTACAATGCAAGAATATTACCTACTCACTTTGAGTAGCTTTTCCTTTCTCTTTTGGTTGGCTCTTCTTCAACTCAAGGGGCATCCCTAAAAGGTAGGATTGCTATGCTATAAAATGGGGGCACATGGTGATTTAATAAGATGAGTGGTGGTTGTAGTGTATGAAATAGGATGAAGAAACAAAAATGGACAAAATCAAGGAATGAATGAGAAGGAAGGAAATTTGTGCCTATCAGTTATGGGCTAATGGAGCCATAAGGCATTTGGATAAATGATAGAACTTGTATGTCACAAACAACTACTTTGAAGCAGGTCATACGGTAGAAGATTTTTTTTTACCATTTTCTACCAATTAGTAGATGAAGAAACAATTTGATACATTCATCTTTAAGGTGTGTACTTGAGATGAAAAGGGCCTAATGTATGCATTTGATCCTTATGTGTTCTCTGGAAATGTGTTGTAGAAAAGCAGTCTTCAAAGGCTAAATTTATACTCATCAATTCGTTCATAAGGTGTTGTTTTATGGTTGTAGTATGCTTCAAAATCTGCAACATAGTTGATAGAAGAAAGGGAAACAAGTGCAGAAACAGATAGCCAATGTTAGGGTATCTGTGGTATGCCTTTTCTAATTATGCAATATTTCATGTTCACATTTATGGTACGCATTAGCCAAGACACTTTCAGAGAGGGCTGAATGGGCGCTGGCCATGGACAAAGGGTTGAATATGGTGACAATAAACACATCTCTGATTGTGGGACCTGGTATCACATACAAAATCTCAGGATCTACCATTACATATCTTAAAGGTGAGGGTGAGAGATCTACATACCAAATAGACTCTATTCTAGAACATACAAATATGGTATAGTAATCCCTTGGAGAGGATCTAATCTATTGGTATAGTAATCCCAATACCATATCAGGTGTGGCAAACCGAGCACGTTTGGAAACCAAAGATTCAAGAAACCAAAATTTGGATCAATGTGTCTTCTATCAACATATTTGGAACATGGACCTCAACTCTGCCCTTTGGCTCTGGATTTGGTTCTAGCTATCCAACTCTATTTCCTGGCTTCACTTGTTTATGTAGTGCGAAAATAGTTAAATTTACTATTGATTCTCAATTCCAAGCAATATTTAGATTTGGAACTATTTAATCAAAATACATTCCCATTTTATTCAAGTCCCTTTCAGTCTCATAATTGGCGATAATCTATCTGGGTAGCTATTGGTTCCATTATTAAACCCTCACATTTTATTAGGGAAACATTCATGGGGCAAGATCTAGATGAACAATTACCTAAGATGAAAAAATACAATCTGGTGTGAAGGATCTCATTTTTCTTGAGCTAGCTAGGTGAATATGTCGTCCATAGTAGGTCAAACCATATAAGACACACGATATTTGAGATTTGAAATGTTTCTCAAAGAGTGCACCGCCATTAAAGCTCAGTCACTCAGCCAAAAAATCAATGTGGAGGAGACTCCAGGAGGTATGCCCTGCCATTCTTTACTTGGTAATTAATTCCTCGTGATCACTAGCCAACTTAAGTTCGTCAAAGCATTTGGGTATGCATAGCCTTTATTGCATTGAATCTTTAGTGGTCTCAAGCAGTATGCATGTTCTGTTCATGTCAATGCATCGACTTTAAGCTCAAATAAATATAAAATTTAGAATAAATTAATTCACAATGTCTTCAGGTGGAGGTGGCCATCATACACAGCAAAAATCAACATGATCCAGAATTCAAAATAATGTGGCAGTAAAGAAGATCTCAACTGATTTTTATCTAGTGATTTAAAGCAACAATCTACACAAATTTTTTTTAAATGACAAGTCTTAACTTTCTCCCCCTTTAGCCACTATGATCAAACCTATTATCTAAGCAGAAGCATCGAAATCAAATCAAATCAAGCGTTAGTGTTGGCTAATGCTGGGTTCAAGGTGTTCTTGGAAGATGGTAAAAAAATTGGTTAGTAGCAGAATATCTGAACTTACAAGGAGCTTTTTTTGTTGAATATACTCCCTACATCTCATTACTATGTCACGATTTTATTTCTTTACAGATTTCAGGGGATGAAATATCATGCTTTTGGAATAAGGCCACAAGTATCCTTACATAAAAGTTAGGTTATGAGGCTTTATCCTACATGGATTTGTTGCGAGAAAGACATTGATGGTAGGTAAGCATCTGAAATATTTCTTAAATTAGAACCTTCTCCTCATTATCTCTATCAAACATAATTATGACCTGCGACAATGGACAAAATTGCTATTGGCAGGGACCAAATCTCTATATTTTCTGCAAATTTTAAGGTAAATTTGTGGATCACCTCTTTATTACGTGTTCATATGTTATTTCTGTATGGCAAGATGTTCTCCAATCTTGAAATT
Organism: Pinus albicaulis; assembly: GCA_034641835.2. Lineage (NCBI taxonomy): Eukaryota > Viridiplantae > Streptophyta > Pinopsida > Pinales > Pinaceae > Pinus > Pinus albicaulis. The sequence continues at coordinate 287,728,766 of CM076579.1, read as the reverse complement.
GCCAAGGAAAATTTAATTTTGGGTCCCTACTTTAGGGTCTTGAGACATGGTTTGCACAAACTCAATTTTGAGCTCTTCTTAGCTATATTATGTGGGGGTTATGAATGGTTGGAACAAGTGGAATTTTGAGGATTTGGCAGAATAAGTGGACGGTTGGAATAAGATAGAGAATCTGGTAGCGCATATAATTAGAATTTTCTATAAATAAATTTGCAGAGATAAAAAGCCAAAGGATTTTAAGATAAATCATAATTAAGCGAGGGTTTTTGATGGAGCAAGGTATTCCAGAAGATGCGGATATGGTGTTGTTTTGTTTTTATCTCACCCGTTACTCTACCTTAAAGTTTGGAGTTGATCAAGGGTTCAAATAAGAGGATAGAACTATTTTCCTTGTAGATTTTTTTGAAATCTTAGTTTGCTTTAGAAAATGATATCAAATATTTGTAGGTACCAGGAGTTTCAAAGTTGAAAATGGCATTGGTTTATTGAGAAGTGTCAAATCATATCTTTGCAACTACCAGGAGTTTCAAAGTTAAAAATTGCATTGGTTTAATGAGAAGTGACAAATCACTAATTTAGTGTTGTCTCCTTTGCTTCATAGAATTTGGAAGAAAGGGTTCACTCTTTCGTCTGTTGCAACATCTATATAGATAATTTAACAAATCAGCCAATGGACTCTCAAAAAAAGTTATGGCACAACAGAAAGGTTTGCTCTTGTTCAAGGAGTTCAAGGGGGAAGCAAGCTTCCCAGTGAGATAAAATCCTCTATTGACTTAGAAGAACAATGGGAGGTGCTCTAATTGACTTGTAACTCTTGTTGTCATGTATAGTGTATAACGATTGCAAAAGATGGATGTGGTATGTATTTAGGGTAAATCCAATGGTTAAGTTCCAATGTATTTAGACTAGTAGTTTTGTATGAAAGTGTAGACTTTTCCATGCATATTTTGCTTTCACACTTGAGATAGAAAACAAAGTTTTTTCTTGGAAAAAAAATGCGTGTAAAAGACTAAAGATGTAAACAACTCAAAGATTTATAATCCATGAAGGGGGCGTATGAAAGAATTAATTCATACTTTTGATATTTGATATTTGATAGTGAAATTATTATATGCTTTTTCTTTCTTTTTTAAGTAAGTGAGAGTTGTATTATATTATAAAATTCTGAAGATTACATTTGACTTCAAACATGCTCGGTTTTCCACACCTCATATTGTTCCCTAACAGGTACAGAGCAATTAATTATTGTTCAGTTATTGAAATCACTGAATATTATGTATCTTTAAGATTTAAATTGGGTTGCTTACCTAATTATATTTTATCTTTAGCTATTATGTCACATGAAATTAATCATACATAGATACTCTCCAAAGATAATCATGAATTCATTATTTATTTGATTTTTTTCATAATTTTGTAACAAATTTGAAAAACCAATGGTCTACCAACAGATTTTGAATAATAAGAAGTTGACTGGATTGATGATTGGATATGGAAACTGTGCAACCCTAAGCAGCGAACTGTAAGGGAAGGGGGGGTTTCCCATGTTACAGCTTAACAACAGCCATGAATGAGGGGCACAAGAAAACTTGGGGAGTTTACATGTTCAAAATATATCCATTTTTGTACATACTATAATGTAATTTTCACTTCAAGGTTTGGATAGTTGGAAATAAGTCGATTTCCATAACGACCAACATTAAAATTTTAGTCGGTGACTAAGGCTCTCTACCATATGCAGTTTTTTTCGTTAATTTCTGATGTAAAATCAATTTCCTAATTTCTGGCAAGGACAAGTGCAAGTAAGTTGTTGATGGGTTGTTTGGTGTGTGAATAAAAAGTGGGATACCCCACACTTTGGCTTTATCATTATTAAAGTTCCTCCTTTTGTTTTACCATTATGGGAAGTTGCATTTTATCTTATCATGAGTTGTGTTATGAATGGAATGAGAAGTTACACTTTCTCTTATCCTGAATGGTTTTATGAGTGGAGTGCATAATTTTCATTTGATGGTATTTTTATATATTGGGATGTTGAATTCTTTAATTATGAGATAAAAAATTGAATACTACTTTGCCTGGTCAAACTTTTATTTTTAAATTTTTTAGTCAAGCACCATCGCCGGTCAAACTTGTGAGAGGCCACTGTTGTGAGAGGCCTGGATTGTGTAATAGTTTTGTAACTGCTGGTGCCTGTTGGTGATTATATGCGTGGAGGAGAGCTGACCTCCTTTGTTGCATTGGAATGTGGAGGGATGAGCTGAGCTTCATGAATTTATGATACTGCCCCCTCGAATTCCCCGATCCATTCCCATGAGAAAATTCTACCATGAGCTGAATCGGTTTGGATGTGCGTAGCAGACAGTGAGGCACAACTGTCGGTTTGGAGGTGTGTTGGGATTTTCGTATTGACTCTATTTATTAGTTATTGTCGTTTTAATTTGTTTTCTACTTGTTCTGCTCATTGAAGAAATCAGCAGAGGCATGGGCCTTTGTGTTGGAGGATTGTTGAAACAAAATGATCTGCAAAGATCAAAATTTTTTGAAACTCCTCTCCAACCTCAATATCAGTGCTAGTAGTAGCATGAGCAAAATCACTACGCTTAGTAGAACTAGAAGAATGCATTTTCCAAACTGCACGAGAACTACTTCCCTCATGAGTCACCATGTGCCATGCTTGGTCTCGGTGGTTCTCTTCCTTCTACTCCTGGTTCAACTACCATATCTTCATTGGAACCAACAACCCGAACTCCACTAGACAATGATTCACCATTTTGTAGTAGTGATTCGCCTTTTGTACTGGTGATTCGCCATATTTTTACAAGATAATATAATCTCATGAGAGATTCACCAAAAAATTATATATACATATTATATTATTAATAAAATCACCTTCCATTTTTCCTATGTATCGTGGGGATTCGCCTATTTATTATATATATAAATTTAGGGGGGTTCTTAAAAATTTCCCTGGTTGGGTATCTCTAGTGATGTTCCAGTTCTCACATTTCTGCTTCATTCTCTAATATTTTTTGATGAAGATGCCTTGATGATTTGTTTTTGAAAGTGTTCATGGTGCACAAGCTAAGGGGGAACACTTTTCCTATGGGAAAGGATGCATTGTTGGCATTCGAAGTGTTTACTGTGGTCTGATCTCATGATTGAGATTCATTGGTCTTGTTTATAAAAATTCATTTGATGAAAAGGTCATGTTGAGATCTATGATGTAAATTGTTATATTCACTCATGTAAGGACTTGTTCCAATTTGTAATCCCACTTGGTTGGGTAGTTTAGTCAAATATGTAAATCCACTTAGTTGGATCATTGATGCAAGTATGAGTAATTGGTGATAGGAAAGGCCATACTTGGTTGAAAATTCATGTACTTAATTGAAAAATATGTCTGAATATTCAAGCATGAACTCAAGGGGAGCATGGTAATTTCTGTACAAGGGATGTTGATCTGCCCTTTTCCCTTGATGTCAAAGGGGGAGAATTCTAAGGATGGTTGAATATAGATGCCTAATTATTATGGTTGCCATCAAGTCCAAAGGGGGAGATTGTTGGCAATATGTTTCTTGTGATCTATAATATTAAATTTATTGTCCTTGATAGAAAATCTTTGGCAAAGGATGAAGAAACTATCTATATGAAGATTCTCAGCAGCCTCTCACAATTGTTTTGCAGCAGATTGGTTATTTTTAATATGTCACAATGTATACACGAGTTTGTAAAGGCCAAGTCGCGTATGCACGAGGAGAAGTACATCCCAAGTCGTGTATGCATGTTTGTACTCCAAAATTATAATACAAGGGGGCTTTACCATGGTATTAGCCCACAGTATCGAGTGTTGTACTATCTATTTGATTTCGTCCAGGATTACCATCAGCAGTTGAGTGGTTTTGACTCATGGTATTGGTAAAAGCTAAATCTATATAAGGAGAAGAAGATCATAGTGCAAAGTGTGCATTAGTAAGGGTTGTTAATGAATAAATTTCTCTAAGGAATATCTGCATGGATGAACTTTGTTTTTAATTGGTAGATCTAAATCTATGATGCACCCATGGATATAATGATGGTTCAAGATCTCTAGATCTGAAGATGATGAATCTCTAGTATGATCTACTGAAGAAATGATGAAGAACTGGCACAAGTCTGCTGAAGAAAATGAAGAAATCTGGGTAAGTTTTATAGATCTGGTCCGTTCTGCAAAATTTACTTTTACAGATCTATACGCTATTTGGTCTCAGTAAAAGGGCGTATATACGGGAGTTCGCTTCATAAAAATCACGTATGGCAGTTAGGGTTTTTTGAAGCTTATTGCAGATATTACTATTATGATTCTTGCTTTTTGTCTGGTGTCTCTCAATGAAGTCTTCTTTAAGTTCTGGGTTGTTTTGAATACTAAGTATGTTGCTAAGTTTATCATGAACAAATCTAATCAATGATCGAGAAAACATGATTAAGGTTGACTGACTATCTAAAGGTTCTGCACTACTGAGAAAATTTCTGACTGAAAGCCTCATATCTAAATTTGGAGTCTGATCACATTCTAAAGGATAGTATACACAGAAGTATACGCGGGTTGGTATAAATAAAAGCATGTATACACGCATCTTTAATAAAGAGAAGTAGTGTATTCATTCCAGGTTATGAAAATAGTATGCACAGAGGCATATGCAGTTTGGTGTGCAGGAAAGCGCGTATGTACGCGGCTTCAGTGAAGCAAAGTAGCATATGTTATTTGAATTAATGATTGTTCAGGGTTGAGTTTGTATCTGCATATCTATTCTGAAGTCTGGGTTATTTCTGAAGTTCTGGTTACAGTGTTTTTCTCTATTCTAATTGAAGTATTGGGCAAAGTTTATGATTGTTGATAAAGGTTCGTGTTGATGCTGTTTGATCCAGTATGAAAATTGATGAAACGTGGTCTGCAGTGGGTATGAGGGTTGAAGCCTTCAGTATGGAAGTAGAAACTTCCTACCAGTAGAAGTTGGTGTTATGTTCAGGGGGTTGAAGCTCCCTTCCAGGAGTGGATGGTAAATGAGAAGAAAGGGGGTTGGAGCTCCCTTCCAGTAGCAGCTGGTAAACGAGTGAAGGTTGTAGCCTTCTGCAGGTAGAAGCCTGCGTACTGATATGAGTCTGCATCAGTACAATTTTGTAAACAATTTTCCATATAATAAATATTAAAGACAGAGACGACAACAGCGGTGGTTTTCTCCCGAATTGGATTTCCACCTTAAATATTGATGTTCATGTGTGTTCCACTTGTTTGATGTTTTATACTACTGTTACTGCGCATATTTACTGATTATCTAACCTGATGCATAACTGGTAAATCTGATTTAAATACTATTTCTGAGAAAGCTTTCTAAACTAGAAATTTATATCAATATACGCTAGTTTCTTTCGGAATATCCGCGTATATATGCAAGTTAGGTTCATAAAATCCGTGAATGGAATTCTGCAAAAGAAAAAGTTAAATTTATAGATATGAGCTCTAAATACTGGTTCACCCCCCCTCTCAGTATTTTTCCCAACACATATTCCTATTAAGTGTATATATATATATATATATATATTCATCATATGCATGAATAATTTTGCCATATTAATGTTTTCATGATCAAATAGAATGTCAGTCACCAAGATTTATTCAACATGTAGTACTTATCATCAAGTATGATCTAAATATTAAAATGTTAAACTGCCTTTGATCTCTCTGCTACACTTGTTGTTCTCAGAATGAATCTTTCACATGAATCTTCAGGACTTGATACTCTACAAGATTAATGACCCAAATCAGTACAAGGTTTTAATACATCCATGTGATATCCTTATCTCTCAACAAAACTCATCAGCAATCCTTCAACATATTGCTAAGCCCATAAATCTAGATCTCGGTGATGAGGTTACTTGATTTTTTCAACACAAGGTCCACGATGTTTCTTGTGCCACAAATTTCCTTAATTTCTGCCACAGAGAGTGATCAATATGGCCTTAAGGGAAGTGTATGCCCTAACTGAGGGTCTAAATATTACTGAGGTGCCAATACTTCTACACTATGGATGTGTTTGCTTAATGGAAAATTGACAACTTCTCTTGTGATTTCATTCCTCCTCTTTCTTGGGCTTGTCCTAACCTAGCTTTGATTCCATGTTAATTTTTGGTTAACATGTTCTTTGCTCATGATAGTTACTTCAATGTTCTATATTAGCCCATTTATCTATCCATATTATTTCCATTATCAATCAGACAAGTCATTATCATATTGACGGTAACTGAAGAAAGAGCATAAACAATAAATGCTTAAGAAAATCCAAGATAGAAGAACACAAGAATATGAGTCAAAACAAGGAAAATCCCCAATATGGGGAAACCCTTGATCAATTATTCTTATTATTATAATTAAATTTTCAACAGAGAGAGAGAGAGAGTACAATAATTCAAATTCAATATTGACTTTCCAATTTGAAGTTCCATATCACAACCCTTAGATAAATAGATGCCCCAAACATAATTGCAATTTTGGAGCAGTCAAATTTCCCCCTCTTAAGCGGGTTTCATATTGTTGAAGAAGATTTTTATGGTTAGAGCTACTTGTCATTCATCAAGGAGCTACTATAAATTTTCCAATCTTAACAACCATCCACCTAGCATTCAAGGCTACATGAATACATCATATCTTACAATCACAAGTGTTGTAGTTTATTGTTGTTTATTTATGCTTCTGGTTAGGGAATGAGGCACACTGTTACATGCCTCACAAACATACCCAAAATAGACTTCTAATGTTGTGTGCTCCCTCCAAGAAATTTTTTCCTCATTATGCTATAGATCTGGGATTAATCCAACCCCCAAACAAGCCTCGATGTCAACCAACCTTCACTAGAATAGGGTTGCGGTCCACCTGGGTATATTATTACTCTTTCAACCCACTATTCATTAAGATAAGGCCTGCAACCTGCTTGAGAAAGGCTCCTGTAGGTGCGTCTCACCTAGGAGAGAGATTTCACATCATAAAAATACACCAAAATGCTCCAAGTCTTCCCTTGTGCCTACAATCAGCCTCAAGGATAACTCAGACGTGAAACAGAATATAGATATGCATCCTCAAATAAGCCCAAACTTACCCATAATACACTCAGACTCCTGCCTAAGGAACTTGGCCCATCACGCAACCCAACCATGATGTCAACCTTGCCCTTCCTTCTACATCAGATTCAACTTCCTTCTATGGTCATTTCAAAGATAATAAAATGTGTAGTGGATCATAAAATGATGTTGGAGGACACTCCCTTTTATAGGAGATGGAGAGGGGTTCCACTTAATTAATTAACCCCCATGTGTGGGCTTGATTCAACAACATATTTTTCAGAATCTACGCTTCTGTGATCCATATAAAATTGTAAAATATCTTTCGGTAATAATCACATGCAATGGAACATTTTCGACGCATTTTGAAACCAACCAGTGTGTTTCATCATCAGGACTAGGTGAGAGATCAGATCAGGTTATTAAGAGTTTCCTGCAGATATTTCAGAGTTTCCACCTCTCAAGGAAGTAGAATTTTCTATTGATTTGGTACCATGGAAAATTCCAGCATATAAGAAACCTTATAGGATGAGCACACCAGAGTTGGTAGATTTGAAGTTGAAATTGAAGGAAATGTTGGACAAGGTATACATTAGGCCAAGTGTGTTAGAAAATTAAATATTACAGAGAAATGAAACACATAAAATATGTGGAAAACACAAGCACACAAAACACATAAAACTAGAGAGACACAGATATACGTGGTTCACCAATTTTGGGCTATGTCCACCCCGAACAACCAGTCCTTCCTTTCTATTATCTAGCAAAATGAAGAGACATAACATACAACAGATCTGCTGTAATATCCTATGTTCTCTCTTAGTCTCCCTATCTATTTCTCGCTCTGAGAATACACATACAATGCACAGCCGCAATACAATAACCTCATACAAAGCGAGTGGTTGCCTTCTAGGGAAAAAAACCATAAACTAAAAATAACTTCTACCATCAGATCATCTGCCTAATGAATAGACCAAATTGACTAGAAATTACTATATTTTTACAAGGTAGTTTTACATCTATTTTTAGTTTCGGGGGTGCTACCCCCGAAACCCCCGCCAGGGGGGTGCTCCATAAAGTTGCAGTCACCCCCCCTGGACCCCCCAGGCAGCATTTAATTATGGGCGGTGTTACCGCCCCATTAAGGTACAGGGGTCCAACGCTGTGATACAAAATAAACAAGATAATCAGGCTCCACACCCAACAATCTCCCACTTGGAGACTGATTGTAGCAATTCCATCGCTGCTTCATTTGCTGAACAATGACTCCTCTTTGGACCTGGCCGTTTCTCATCTTCATCATCATCCTTGAAGACCAATTGAAATTGAGCATATTCTCAGTTTCTCCCTGGTTACAACTTTTTTTAGCATATCTGCAGGATTTTGTCTAGTGTGTATCTTTTCCAGCTTCAACTGTCCATCTTCCAATACTTACCGTATGAAATGGTACTTGAGCTGTATGTGTTTAGTCCTAGAATGAAATGCTGAGTTCTTTGCAAGATTAATGGCACTTTGGCTATCACTGTATAACGTGCCCATATCATGCTTCTTACCCAATTCATCCATAAACCTTTGTAACCAAATCATTTCTTTACTAGCCTCTGTAGCAGCAACATACTCTACTTCTATTGTTGAAAGTGCAACAACACTTTGGATTTTTGAAACCCAACTGACAGCTATTCCACCTACAGTAAATACATATCCTGTAGTGCTCCTCATGTTATCTCTGTCACCTGCCATATCTGCATCAACATATCCCTGTAGATCAATGTTTGAACCACCAAAGCATAATGCTTGATTTGTGGTACCTCTCAAATATCTGAGAATCCATTTTACTGCCATCCAATGTTCTTTTCCTAGATTGTTCATGTACCTGCTTACAACTCCCACTGCATGTGCAATATCAGGCCTTGTGCAGACCATTGCATACATTAAGCTTCCAACTGATGATGCATATGGAACTTTAGACATATAATCCATGTCTTCTTGGGTCTTTGGGCACATCTCCTTACTAAGTTTGAAATGGATAGAAAAAGGTGTACTAACTGGTTTTGCATTCTGCATATTAAATCTTTTCAACACCTTCTCTATGTACTCATTCTGAGACAATTTTAATTTGATATTTTTCCTGTCTCTAGTTATCCTCATACCAAGGATTTGTTTTGCAGCTCCCAAATCCTTCATTGCAAATGAATTTGCCAATTTTCTTTTGAGCACATTTATTTCCTGCATGTTAGACCCTGCAACAAGCATGTCATCTACATACAATAACAATATAATATAGCTGCCATAATTTTTCCTTTTTAGATAAACACAATGATCAGAGTGACATCTAGTATAACCTTGTTCAGACATAAACTTGTCAAATTTTAGATACCACTACCTTGGAGCCTGTTTTAAGCCATACAAGCTCTTCTTTACCTGCACACCAATTTTTCTTTCCCTTTTACCTCATATCCTTCTGTTTGCTGCATGTATATCTCTTCCTCCAAATCTCCATGGAGAAATGCCGTCTTTACATCTAACTGTTCAAGATGTAAATCTTCCACTGCTACAATACTTAAGATAGTTCTGATTGAATTCATCTTAACAACAGGAGAAAATATTTCATCAAAATCAATACCTTTCTTCTGTGCAAACCCCTTCACCACAAGTCTAGCTTTGTACCTCTGTTTTCCTCCATCGTCTTCCTTCAGCCTGTAAACCCATTTATTCTGCAATGTAGTTTTACCTGCAGGCAACCTGACTAAGTCCCAAGTCTGGTTATGCATTAAGGAGTCCATATCTTCTTCCATGGCTAGCTCCCACTTCTTCCTACTTTCAACCTGCATTGCTTCTTCATAACATTCAGGTTCACCAGAATCAGTCAGCAATAAATAATATAATGAAGGAGAGTATCGTTCAGGGGGTCTACTTATCCCGGTAGATCTTCTAACACCACTTTCAGGTGTTTGAGGTGCCTGTTGCTGTTGTGGTGGTTGCTGCTGCTGTGGTTGTTGATTATTATTATTTTCAGGCACCTTTACTTTTTCAATTATCTCATCAAGAATCGTGTATTCCTTGCTTTCTTTTTCCTGTTTCTTTTCCTGCAACTGATTCTTATACAAGACCTTTTCATTGAATATTACATCTCTGCTCCTAATGATTTTGTGATTTTCATAATCATATAAGCGATAAAAAAAATCATTAACACCATATCCAATAAAGGTACATTTCTTTGATTTTGCCTCAAGCTTTGTTCTATTTTCTTTATTAATATGGACAAAGGCCTCACAACCAAAAGGCTTTAAAAAAAGAGTAGTTTACCTTTTTACCTGTCCATGCTTCCTCTGGAATACCACCATCCAAGGAACTTGAAGGCCCTCTGTTTATTAGATAAACAGCAGTATCTACAGCATCTGCCCAAAATTGTAAAGGCAATCCTGCATGCAATCTCATGCACCTTGCACGCTCCATGATTGTTCTGTTCATCCTTTCTGACACACCATTTTCTTGTGGTGTTCTTGGAACTTTCTTCTCTCTATGGATTACATGCTCTAAACAGTACCTATCAAACTCTTTTCTGCAATATTCACCTTCATTGTCTGATCTAAGACAATTCAACTTCTTTCCTATCTCAATATCAACCAAATATTTCCATTTCTTGAAAGTATCAAATACATCATATTTATTCTGAATACAATAAATCCAAGTTTTTATAGTTGCATCATCAATAAAAGTAACATAATAACAAGAGTCACCAAGATATGATACCTGAGCAGGTCCCCATACATCTATATGCACAAGCTCTAATTTTTCACTCTTATTTTATTTCCCAACTCTGAGAAATCTGACTCTCTTCTGTTTTCCATAAATGCAATTCTCACAGAAATCCAAATCAACATTCTTCAAACCCGGCAACAAATTTCTTGAGTGAAGAATCTTCATCCCCTTCTCACTCATGTGTCCGAGCCTATGATGCCATCATGTTGCATCTGCTCCTTTGGAAGTTAAATCATTAATAGAGTTATAAATACCATTGCATAAATATAATGTACCAACCTTTTTGCCTTTTTCTATTACCAGCGCTCCTTTGGTGACCTTCCAAGTTTTATCTATGAATGTTGTCACACAAACTTCACTGCCTAACTGCCCTATTGAAATCATATTTTTCTTCAGATATGGAACATGCCTTACCTCCTTTAATAGCCATTGGTTTGCATTCTATTGTTTTACAAGAACCTTACCCATTCCAACAATTTTACAGGGTTTATCATCACCTAAAAAGACTTGTCCAAAATCTCCTTGAACATAGTCATGAAAATATTTCTTATCAGGTGTGGCATGAAATGAGGCCCCTGAATCTACAACCCAAGAATCAGTAACATTTTCGAAAGAAAGAATCAAAGCATCTTGTAACACATCACCTATCACATTTGCTTCATGATTATTTTCTTGTTGTGCATCTCCTTCTTTTCCCTTCCGAGATCTACAGTCTTTCTTTAAGTGTACTTTCTTTCCGCATTTCGAGCACACTATCCCCAATCTAGACTTGGATCTACCTTTCCTTGATTTACTACGATATCCTGAGCTCTTTCCTCTTTCCATTCTTCTTCCCCTAGACTCTGCACTCAAAGCATTACCCGATGTCTCACCGGAGCTTTTCCTTCGCATTTCCTCGCTAAGGATAGCTCGACAACATCATCAAAATTTAAAGTGCTAGATCCAAAGACAGAGTTACTAATGGTCATAACTAAACCATTCCAGCTTTCTGTAAATGAGAACATAAATAAAATAGCCCTAACATAATCATCAAATTTTACCCCTACAGAACTTAACTGACTGGTAACTATATTAAAATCATTTAAATGGTCTGCAACAGATCCACCTTCCAACATCTTCATATTAAATAAAATTTTCATAAGAAGTACCTTGTTTGAGGCCAAGGGTTTTTCATATAGTTTCGCCAATGCCTTAATAAAACCCTCTGTTGTTGTTTCCTTTGAAATATTGAAGGCTACCAATGCCACGAGGCACAACTGTACTGTTCTGAGTGCCATTCTATCAAGAATATCCCATTCTACGTTTTTCATAGTCATCGGCTTCTTTGTTTTTCCGCTCAATGGTAGGTACATATATTTCTAATACATATAATATTCAATCTGCATCTTCCACAGCGGGAAGTTTTGGCCGTTAAATTTCTCGACCCTAAATTTACCATCTTCCGCCATTGCTCCCACTCAAACCAGGAACCCTTATTTCCTGCGAGATTATCAGCCAAATAGACCTTCGGCTCTAATACCAGTTGTTAGAAAATTAAATATTACAGAGAAATGAAACACATAAAATATGCGGAAAACACAAGCACACAAAACACATAAAACCAGAGAGACACAGATATACGTGGTTCACCCAGTTTGGGCTACGTCCACCCTGAATAGCCAGTCCTTCCTTTCTATTATCTAGCAAAATGAAGAGACACAACCTATAGCAGATCCGTTGTAATATCCTCTATTCTCTCTCATAGTCTCCCTATCTGTTTCTCGCTCTGAGAATACACATAAAATGCACAGCCGCAATACAATACCCTCATACAAAGCGAGTGGTTTCCTTCTAGGGAAAAAAACCCTAAACTAAACATAACTTCTACTGTCAGATCATCCGCCTAATGAACAGCCCAAATTGACTAGAAATTATTATATTTTTACAAGGCAGTTTTACATATTTTTTTAGCTTCGAGGGCGCTACCCCCAAAACCCCCCTCTAGGGGGGGATCCATAAAGTCACAGCCCCCCCCTAGACCGCCCAAGTAGCATTTAATTATGGGTGGCGTTGCCACCCCATTAAGGTATAGGGGTACAACGTTGTGATACAAAATAAACAAGATAATCAGGCTCCACACCCAACAAAGTGTATCACCATGGGGTGCATCGGTATTTTTTGTGAAGAATAAATATGGTACTCTCAGATTATACGTTAATTAAAAGTAGTTTAACTAAGTGACCATTAAGAACAGGTATCAATTGGCGAGGATTGGTGACTTCTTCAATCAGTTGAAGAGCATCAATGTTCTCGAAGATTGATCTGAGATTAGGATATAATAAAGTGTGCATTAAATAATATGACATTCACAAGGCATCATTCCAGACCAGGTATGGGCATTATGTGTTTGTTGTAGTTCCTTTCAGTTTGACTAATGCTCCGACCACATTTATATGTTTGATTAGTAGTGTGGTGCGTCCTTATTTGTACAATTTTGTTATTATGTTCATTGATGACATATTGGTATATTCCAAAAATGAGGAAGATCATGTTGAGCATTTGGCAGTAGTGTTGAGGTTGTTTAGAGAACATCAATAGTATGCTAAGCACGAAAAATGTAGTTTCTTTTAGAATGAGTTACATTGCTTGGGACATGTTGTTTCCAAGGAAGGCATAGTACTAGTGGATCCATAAAATATAAGGCCCATCATGGAGTGGGAAGCTCCTAGGAATGTGGATGAGGTAAGGTCCTTCATGGGGTTAGCAAGTTATTACATGAGGTTCAATAAGAATTTCACACAAATTTATTAAACTATCACATCATTGCAAAGGAAAGGTAAGAAGTTTTAATGGACAGAGGAGTGTGAGGCCAGTTTTGAACAGCTTAAGCAGTTGTTGACACATGCTCTAGCGTTAAATATTGCTAATTCGTAAAAATAGTGTGTAGTATGTATAGATGCTTACAATGTTGGAAATATGATGCAATATGTTGTCCTCGGATGGCAACCTACTAGATGATGTTGTACTTGATGGAAACCTCTTGATGAGTTGTCGTTTTGATAGCAACCTATTTGTTAAAGATGTAAAAATGATGATTCTACAAGTCAGTTCAGATGTGACATAGAAAGGAATTCCATTAGGTGCCAAAGAAATGATAAATATAAGATGTCACAATGTATACGCAGGTTTGATGAAGGAAACCCGCGTATGGATGCAATGTATATGCTACTTTTATGAAGGAAACCCGTGTATACATTCAGGATAAGTATATATGCAATTTTTATGACGAGAAGTCGCACATACACGAGGATAAGAACGATCCAAGTCACGTATGCCCTTTACGCTCTAAAATTATGATACCAAGGGGAATTACCATGGTATTAGCCCACAGTATTGAGCGTTGTATTGTCTATTTAATTCCATCCAAGAATACCATCAGCATTTGTGTGGTTTTCACTCATGGTATTGGTAAAAGCTAAATCTATATGAGAAGAAGATCATAGTTCAATGTGTGCAATAGCAAGGGTTGTTAATGAAGAATTCTCTCTGAGGTATATCTGCAGGGGATGAAATTTGTTTTAATTGATAGATCTAAATCTATAATGCACCCATGGATACAATGATGGTTCATGATCTCTAGATATGAAATGACTATGCTCTTGTGTGATCCATTGAAGAGATGATTAGATCTATGACCTGGCGCAAGTTTGTTGAAGTCAAATGAAGGAATCTGGGTAAGTTCTATGGATCTAGTTCATTCTAAAAAGTTTACATTTACAGATCTATACGCTATTTTGTCTCAGTAAAAGCGCGTATATATGCAGGTTTGCTTCAAAAAAAGCGCGTATGGAAGTTTAGGGTTTTTTGAAGCTTATTGCAGATGTTTTTTCTGTGATTCCTGCTATTTTTCTGTTGTCTATCAATGAAGTCTTCTTGAAGATCTAGGTTGTTTGAATACTGTATATGCTGGTAAGTTGATTATGTACAAATCTGATCAATGAGAGAATAAACATGGTTGATGGTGACTAATTGATGAAGGGTTCTGCATTTCTAAAGATATCTGACTGAAAGCCTCAGATCTGAATCTAAGACTGATTACATTCTGCAAAACAGTATTCACAGTTCTATACGCAGGTTGGTATGAAGGAAAGCGCGTATATACGCGGGTTTAGTGAAGAAAAGTAGCGTATGCATTTTAAGTTGATGATGGTTCAGGGTTGATTTTGTATCTGCATATTTATTCTGAAGTCTGGGTTATTTCTGATGATCTGATTACATTGGTCTCACTATTTTGATTGATTTATTGGGTAAAAATTATGGTTATTGATGTTTATGAAGAGTTGTGTTGATATTGTTTGATCCAGTATGAAAATTGATGAAACATGGTCTGCAATGGTTCTGAGGGTTGAAGCCTTCAGTATGGAAGTAGAAGCTTCCTGCCAGTAGAAGCTGGTGTTCTGTTCAGGGGGTTGAAGCTCCCTTCCAGGAGTGGCTGGTAAACGAGAAGAAAGGGGGTTGTAGCTCCCTTCCAGTAGCAGCTGGAAAACGAGAGAAGGTAGTAGCCTTTTGCAGGTAGATGCCTACATACTGATATGAGTCTACATCAGTACTATATTGTAAACATTTTTTCCATATAATAAATATTGAAGACAGAGACGACAGTAGCAGCGGTTTTCTCCTGAATTGGGTTTCCACCTTAAATATTGGTGTTCATGTTTGTGATGATTTATATTTTTATTACTGCACATATTTACTGATTCTCTAACAAATGCATGACTAGTAAACTGATTTAAATATTGTTCCTAAAAAGCTTTCTAAACTGTAAAATTATATCAATATACGCTAGTTTCTTTCAGTATATGCGCGTGTATATGCGAGTTGGGTTCCTCAAAGTCACGTATGGAATTTTGTAAAGAAAAAGTTAAAATATGTTTAGTAAGCTCTAAATACTGATTCACCCCCCCCCACCCCCTCTCAGTATTTTTTCCAACAATTGGTATCAGAGCAGGTCCTTCTGAAGAAGCTTAGTCGCAAGAAGGAAGATCAGCCAAGATGAACAATCAAGATGGGACAGCATCTATTAGGCCTCCTCTCTTCAACAGAAACAATTTAATATTTTGGAAGACAAGGACAAGATCTTATCTTCGGTCTCTTGGAGGAGATGTATGGGCTACAGTACTTGAAGGAGGTTATAAATATCCAGCCTCAGTTCCAACAGATGCAACTGCAAGAAAGAAATATGAAACTAATGCAAAGGCGGTCAATGCATTATTGGGGAGTCTGACTAAATTAGAATTTGTCAAAGTCATGCACTTGAATACAGCGAAGGAGATATGGGACAAAATCATTCTAAGATATGAAGGTGATACAAAGGTAAAAAGTGTTAAACTCCAAACTCTCAGAATTCAATATGAAAATCTCAGGATGCATAATGAGGAGAGCATTGCCAGTTTATTTTTACATCTGGATGATATTGTAAATCGTATGAGAAATTTGGGTGAAACCATAATTGACACTACTCTGGTAGAAAATGTTTTAAGATCTCTAACTTCCAAATTTGAGTCAAAAGTGTCTGCTATTGAAGAGAAGCAGGATCTACAAACTCTTACTATTGTTCAACTTCATGGTATTCTAACTGCTTGTGAAATGAGAAAGGAGGTCCATATGAAGTCAAAGAAGTTGTCTTTAGAGCTGCTGAAAAAAGGAAAATAAGTACACGAAACAGAAGGATCGGGGTATATTTCAAAAGAAGATGAGGTAAATTTTGTAAAGAAGCTACAACTTGGCACTGGAAGGTTCAGAGGTAAGCTTCCTTTTAAATGTTTTTCTTGTGGAAGAGTTGTTAATTATGCTGCAAAATGTCCTCATAAGGAAATTCATGAAAAAGGAAAGGAAGTAGCAATAGGAAATAAGAATTGGTTTATCAATAGAGAAATTTATTATACTCATGAAGATAGTGATGGGTTATCAAATAGTGAAGAAGGAGAATTTGATCAAGATGTTAGACTTCTCATGGCATTTGAAAAAGATTCTAGTGAGGCTAAGGATGCCTTTATGGATGCCCTATATGATAATGATTTTCTTGAAGAAATAAATCAGCTCAAAATATGTTTGGAAGAAAATAAAATATCCATAGAAACTCTAAAGAATCAACTTGTAGAAAAGGAGAAACACAATGAGAAAATAGAATGTGAAATAGTAAGTTTAAGAAAAGAAATTAAGAAAGTGAAAACTTTGAATCTTAGATTTTCTAAAGGATCTGAAACCTTAGATGAAATTATCAAGGTACAATGTTCTCCTCTTTTAAAGACAGGTCTTGGTTATGTCGGAGAATCCTCTCAGCGTTCAACACCAAACTATCTAAATGCAGCTACAGCCAGCCTACAACATTCTGTCACTCAGCAAGGGAACAAAGAAAATTTACAAGTAAAGCATGACCACCTTAATATAAAGAAAAATAACATAAATATCTTTCAGAGAAATACCAATCAACAGGTAAACAAAAATAGAAGGTTCCATGATCGCAAGAATTTCTTCTTTAATGGAAAATGTTTCTCATGTCATAATTTTGGTCATAAATTTGTTCAATGCGCTGCATACAAAACCATCATGACCAGAGAAGCAAGAAAGCAAAGAAATGAGACCAGAATAAATAATAATACGTATAAAAACTTTTCTCCTCTTCAAAATGAAATTGAATGTGCTTATTGCAATAACTTTTATCATGAAGAATCTGAATGCAAGAGAAAACTTCAACCAAAAGAGCATATACCTTCAAGTTCCAAGGTATGGAGAAAGAAGGACTTACGGGTTGAGAATTGTGGCATAGATTTATTTGTAGAAGGAGAAGAAAATCAATGGTACATTGCTAGTGGATGCTCAAAACACATGACAGGTGACAGAAATAAAATTCTTGCATACAATGCTCTAGACAGAGAAAATAATGTTATTTTTGGAAATGATACTCCTGTTGTCATTAAGGGAAAAGGTTCTATTTTTCTAAAGGAAAAGGTGAAATATAAAAATTTTATGTATGTGGAAGGATTAAAACATAACTTTTTAAGTGTAAGTAAAATGTGTGATCAAGGAACTGAAGTTGTCTTTAGCTCAAAAGAATGTGTGGTACGTCAACTTGACACAGGAAAAACAATAATAAAAGGAACTAGAACACCAAGCAATTTTTATGTATTGAAAAGTTGTAAAGAAAAATGTTACTTGGGTAAATCTTCATAAAATTGGTTATGGCACAGAATATTGGGGCATTTGAGCTTCTCTCAAATCAGAAAATCTAGCAGACTCAAAGTTTTTCGTGATCTTCCCAACATTACTCTACCTAAAAGTACCATATGCAAATATTGCAAATTTGGTAATCAAACCAGAGTGAAATTTAATGCTAAAGAAGGATCATAAAGTAAGCCTCTTGAACTCATTCATACCGACCTATGTGGACCTATGAGGAAAAATTCACCCCATGGAGAACAATACTATATTTTGTTTATTGATGATTTCTCTAGAATGTGTTGGATTGGGTTGCTAAAAGACAAAGATGAAGCATTTGAAAATTTTCATATCTTCAAAGCCCTGGTTGAGAATGAATTAGATCTAAAAATAAAATTTCTTAGATCTGACCGAGGAGGTGAATATATATCAGATGAATTATTTGATTTTTGTGAAAAACATGGCATAAAAAGATAGTTTTTTGTAGCTAGTACCCCACAACAAAATGGTGTAGAAGAAATAATGAATAGAACAATTCAACAAATGGCTCGAGCTATGCTTGATGTTTCTAGAACACCTGACACATTTTTGGGAGAAGCAACACATATCGCTGTAAATATTCTTAACAAGGCGCATGTTCATGTGAACAGTGATAAAACTCCATATGAGCTCTGGTATGGTAATCTTCCCACTGTAAAGAATTTTATAGTTTTTGGAAGCAAATGTTTTATCAAGAACAATGATGAAAAACTTGGAAGGTTTGAACCTAGAGCAGATGAAGGAATATTTCTCGGTTACTCTTCTAGAAGTAAAGCATATAAATGTTACCATAAAATACTGTAACATTCCTAATTAGCCCAAGCTAATAGGAATATTCAGTTTTTGTTTTGTTTCCTATTTATTGAATAAAATTGTAAAGGAGGATCAATAATAACTCCTAAAAATCAAAATAAATCAATGCTCAATGTGAAACAAGCTAAATCTGAGCTACTTTCATAAACACACTTAAGTGTGAATGAGGCTGGACCAATTGACTGGGTCAATAGGACCAAATCAACAGCGTTGTCTAGGTGCAATGTATCTCCAAAAGGCACAGCGCAGTCCATGTTGGAGGCCACTCATGTGAATGAGGCTAATTCATCAAGATGGTTTAGGGTTTGGTAAGGCTCCCACATTATAAAAGAAGGATGAGGACACCAAGAGATGGGTTGATAATTTGATATTTTTGAAGGTATTTTCTGTTTAGACAACCCTCATTCTCTAGTTGTTTAGCTGAGAATAGTGTTGTTTATCACTTGGGTGTTCCTGGTCGGGAATCCCACCTCCTTTCTTGAGTAGCTCTTAGAGGAGACTTGTTCTATCTTGCTCACTATCAGGCTTGGGCCAAGCTTCATCTTCCAAACACAATTCAGATCTTATTGAGGGTTTGATTTTTTTTTATAAGCTGCAGCAGTGGAAGCTAGATCTATTCAGATCTAAGCAAATCTAGTGCCTCTTCTCAATGAGTGTGTCTTTTAACCTCCTAGAAGAGTGTATTGGATAATTAGAGCCGAATTTTCAGATCAAGGCATCAAGCCTAATCACTACTGAAGCTAACAGCATATTTTTCCCTTCCATGCTATGTTATTCGCAAGAGGAAAGTTGCAGGGTGTTTTGACTGTTATTTGGAGGAGAGATCTCCGGTGATAGGATTCTCCCTTTCACTGTGGTGATCCATGGATTGGCCAACCAATCCATGTTTGTTTCAGATCTGATTTACTTATGTATTTATTTACTGTAGAATTCTTGAATATTGCTACAGAATTGTAATTCTAGATCTCAGATCTACTCTTGTACCTTCATGATTTGATTAAAACCCCAAGGGGCAATTGTAGAGGAAATCATCTAGTGTAAATATCTGATATAGATCTATATTTTTGTACACAGATATGTTCTAGATCTGAAATGTAATATACAACTACTTCAGCCCATAAAATAACGAATTCAAGCTTTGCAATGTCAATACGTTGTTGTAGCCCCTTAATCTTGAGGGATTCTTTATGTAAATCTTCTGTTTATCCACTGTACATTGTATGAACCATGCTATAGATCTGATTTTCTGATTTCCATACCATATTTCATCCATCACCTTCATAAAATCAAGCTACATGTGCTTCAGTAAATTCTGCAATAATTAAGTCATGGGGATTGGGCATTTTTAAGCCATATCGGGAGTGGTAGATCTGTTTAACATATCTAGAGTCATTTTTTTGGGCTGAAATTTGATATGTAAGTCTCTTATGACCTAAGCTACGAGATCCCACCATTACTTGCCGTTATTTTTTACGCTCATCTCTGAAATTAACCTTTTTATGGCATAAATTGATGTTTTTCTCCAACTTTTGGCTCATAAAATGAAGTACAGTTTGTTGTTGTAGCTTGTATTGATGGATATGTGTTTTTAACACATCCTATGAGCTTATTTAATGCTTCATATCCATTACTGTGTTTATACATTGCTGCAGTCCCTCATTGGGCATTTATCAAGCCATACTAGGTGTGGGAGGCCTGTTTGCTCCACCTAGAAGGATTTGTTTTTGATATCCTCTTGGATTTAGGACTTAGATACTCATATATAAGTGATACAAGTGCTGGTTTCAAATCCTGTAGCAGACATTCCTGTAAAATGCGTTTTCCAGTCATGCCTTGCTAGCTGTTCCAAATTTGGAATATTACAGTGGTATCAGAGCATATTTCTTGGCACAGCCTGTGCTTTTCTTGCAGATCCAATATGACTCTAGAAGATGATGGAACTCTCACTATTATGGGGGAAAGGTACCAAAGAATAAGACAAAAAAAATATTACATAGAGAACAAAGAGAACAAGGGTGAAACCCATTTACTTGGAAGGATTGGAAGGGAAGAGTTTTCTAACACTCTCTCTCAAGCCATGCATGAATTGAAGGAAGAAATCAGGGGAATGAGGAGGGGAATACATGAAAATCCCTCAAGGATTTATTCTCATGAAGAAAGCCCCAGTACTTCTTATGATGTGTGTGAGCATTCAGCCACACAATCTGATCTACAATGTTGTAACATGCCTACTTTCTTGTTGGGAGAAAGAGGAGAAAGAGGAATGATGAAAGAAGAGATCTCCCTGCTTCTTTTCCAAACCTTGGAAGGTATTAAAGAATATCTCAAGGATATCGAAGGGGAGGAGTGTAGAATATTTCTGGAAGGGTTTGAAACAAGCCCTAACTATTCTCATGATGGGTGTGAGCATTCAGCCACACATGCAGATCCATAGCACAATCTATTGCCCACATTTACTACAAGGAGGATGGAGGAAGAAGATCCATCACCACATGGAGGTGAAGGGGGAGCCATTGCTTCCATTAGAGGAGACCTGGTATCTTTACAAGGAGTTCCAAATGATTCAACATGTGGGAACCAAAACACAATTCCGGAGCAACATGCAGTAGCACTGGTGGATTGTGAGATGGGGGGAGAGGAAGAGGAGAAGGATCAGGATCAAGGGATGATGAGAATTCACCCTTATATAGTTCAGAAGAATTCTACACAAAGGAAGGATACTTCACTGCATATAGAAGAGAGGGACAAATCAGTCCACTCATACATGCAGTCCACTTCAGATTTTGATGTCTCACTACATGGAGGCATTCCACCTGGGAGGCCACCAGATATAGAATTGGTGAGAGACATCTTTCCTCTTGGCTCACCATTCTTGGATTCCAAGGAGGTGAGGAGTTTGGAGGATGAATTTGGCATGAGGGATGTCAAAGTAGCAGGCAGCAGCATGAGGAGAGCTTCATATGGTAGATCACTAGCGCTGTCTCTTAGGAGGATTGATCCATACTGGAGGTCTCAACTATTGGTAGAGTACTCCAAGGATCTTGGTGCTTGCATGATTCTTGATGGCCCTGATGGATATGATAGATACATAGTGGAAGATGTGGTCATCTATTCCTATGTCAGGATCTTCTTGACTAGATCTTCTATTCTCAAGGTGAAGCTACTTCTCTTCTATGCACTTTGATGCATATTTCCATTTGATGGAGGAGTTCACTTGGGAGGGCATCCAGCATGACATATTTTAGCATATAGAGAGATGCATAGCCCAAATGGTAATGGAGAGGAGGTCACAACCACTTCCCTACTCATTGGAGGTGAGGGAGAAATTCCAGTTGAGCCATTTCAGCTCAAGATCTCAAGTGCATGATGGAGGAGGTATAATTTCACATTTTGTATTGTACTTCTTTTTCTTGTTTGAGCATCATTATGTATCAAGGAGAGTTGTTCCTTCTTTCATATTGTATAAAAATGTACTTGAAGCCATTTTTAGCATTGAGATTGGCTATCTCATTGGTGGGTTGTGGGGGAAGCCACATGATTTTTGGTGTGCACCATTGACACCACTTTGTACTTTCATGTTTATGTCTTGTAAGATGATTGTGGCAGCAAACAAGTGGCTAGAAAAGCACTTATTTTTTATTGATTTGATGCAAGAAAAGGATGCACTGCACTGGTTCCATGTGTGGAACTATGATCCACTTTCCGGTTGTCATTTGACAACTTGTTCTTATTGTATTTTGCTTCCATATATTCCTGATATGCTTATGCTCATGGGAAGCTTTGATTGGGGAGTGGGCTTGGAGTTGAAAATTCCCATTGGGAGTATGATTCTCCCTATTTCACATGATGTATGTTTCAGGAGAAACAATGGGCACACCATGATTGCCATATCACCCCTCTTTCCTCCATGTAGGGGGAGCCATTGGGAGAACATGCATTATTTGAGGGGGCACTTCATGGTTGATTCATTTTTTGGGGTGGCTTGGGCCAATTTTGTAGGCCATGACATTTTAGCCCAATATCAGCAACCTCCACATACTTACCATAAATGGAGGGAGAAACTACTTGGATGGGAAAATCTAAACTCTCCATTCAGCCCCAACACATTGCATAGATCCGGGGTTGAAGATTCTTATGATGAGCTACCTAGAATGGCTCATTTCATTTGGATGATTGCATGGGTGAAGGAGTCACTCAGTGGGAATAAAACTACCCATGTTTTTCATCACTCCTACCTTGAAAAGGCCATTGAACAACAAAGAGATTTCCACTTACATCTTCCATTTTCTCATGATGTACACTTTCCTGCTTCACATACTTGGAGGGAGACATTGGAGGATAGATTCATTGCATATTATGATGAGTTATGGTGGGGTCTATTGATGAGGAGGCCAAAAACAGAAGGAAGGGGGAATTTTTCTCTACCTTGCAGTTGCTTGAGGTCAAGCAACATTTTGAAGGGCAAGGACTGTAATATTCGTAATTAGCCCAACCTAATAGGAATATTCAGTTTCTATTTTGTTTCCTGTTTATTGAATAAAATTGTAAAGGAGGATCAATAATAACTCCTAAACATCAAAATAAATCAATGCTCAATGTGAAACAAGCTAAATCTGAGCTACTTTCGTAAACACACTTAAGTGTGAACAAGGCTGGATCAATTGACTGGGTCAACAGGACCAAATCAACAGCGTTGTCTAGGTGCAATGTATCTCCAAAAGGCACAACGCAGTCCATGTTGGAGGCTACTCATGTGAATGAGGCTAATTCATCAAGATGGTTTAGGTTTTTTCAAGGCTCCCACATTATAAAAGAAGAATGAGGACACCAAGAGAGGGGTTGATCATTTGATATTGTTGAAGGTATTTTTTGTTTAGATAACCCTCATTCTCTAGTTGTTTAGCTAAGAATAGTGATGTTTAGCACTTGGGTGTTCCTGGTCGGGAATCCCACCTCCTTTCTTGAGTAGCTCTTGGAGGAGACTTGTTCTATCTTTTCCACTATCAGGCTTGGGAAAAGCTTAATCTTCCAACCACAATTCAGATCCTGTTGAGGGTTTGATTGTTTTTGTAAGCTGCAAGAGTGGAAGCTAGATCTATTCAGATCTAGGCAAATCTAGTGCCTCTTCTCAGTGAGTGTGTCTTTTAACCTCCTAGAAGTGTGTATTGGATCATCAGAGCTGTATTTTCAGATCAAGACATCAGGCCTAATCACTATTGAAGCTAACAGCACATTTTTTCCTTCCATACTGTGTTATCTACAAGAGGAAAGTTGAAGGGTGTTTTGACTATTATTTGGAGAAGAGATCTCTGGTGATAGGATTCTCCCTTTCACTGTGGTGATCCATGGATTGGCCAAAAAATCCATGTTTGTTTCATATATGATTTACTTATGTATTTATTTACTGCATAATTCTTGAATATTGGTGCAGACTTGTAATTCTAGATCTCAGATCTACTCCTGTACCTTCATGTTTTGATTAAAACCCCAAGGGGAAATTGTAGAGGAACTCATCTAGTGTACAGATCTGATATAGATCTATATTTTTGTACACAGATATGTTCTAGATATGAAATTTAATATACATCTGCTTCAGCCCATAAAATAACGCTATCAAGCTTTGCAGTCTCAATATGTTGTTGCAGCCCCTCAATCTTGAGGGATTCTTTCTGTAAATATTTTGTTTATCCACTGTACATTGTATGAACCATGATATAGATCTGATTTTATGATTTCCATGCCATATTTCATCCATCACCTTCAGAAAATC
This sequence comes from Pinus albicaulis, assembly GCA_034641835.2. Classification (NCBI taxonomy): domain Eukaryota; kingdom Viridiplantae; phylum Streptophyta; class Pinopsida; order Pinales; family Pinaceae; genus Pinus; species Pinus albicaulis. The sequence goes on along the minus strand of CM076579.1, from coordinate 287,704,090 downwards.
ATGCTTCTTGTGCTCCAGTAAATTCTGCAATAATTAAGTCATGGGGATTGGGCATTTTTAAGCCATATCGGGAGTGGTAGATATGTTTAACATATCTAGAGTCATTTTTTTGGGCTTAAATTTGATATGTAAGTCTCTTATGACCTAAGCTATGATATCCCACCGTCACTTTCCCTTATGTTTATGCTCATCTCTGAAATTAACCTTTTTAGTGCATAAATTGATGTTTTTCCCCAACTTTTGGCTCATAAAATGAAGTACAGTTTGTTGTTGTAGCTTGGATTTATGGATATGTGTTTTTAACACATCCTATGAGCTTATTTAATGCTGCATATCCATTACCGTGTTTATACATTGGTGCAGTCCCTCATTGGGCATTTATCAAGCCATACTAGGTGTGGGAGGCCTGTTTGCCCCACCTAGAAGGATTTTTTTTTTATATCCTCTTGGATTTAGGACTTAGATACTCATATATAAGGGATCCAAGTGCTGGTTTAAAATCCTGTAGCAGCCATTCCTGTAAAATGCATTTTCCAGTCATGCCTTGCTAGTTGTTCCAGATTTGGAATATTACAGACTTTGGAAGATTGTTGAATGTATTGAAGTTGTAATTGATGAGTCTCTCTTAGCTCCAAAAGGGGAAATAAAAAAAAACAAATGAAGATTATGGTAATGTATATCTTCCTGCATCAAATATTACTAATATAGAAGGTGAACCCAATGAAGCACCAGAAGAAGATCTATCTGAAAAGGCTCCATCCAGGTATGTTCAAAAGAATCATCCAGAATCTCAAATTTTTGGAGAAAAGGGATCAGGTGTCAAAAAAAGAAGAACTCTTGTAGGTTCTCCTAGTTATCTGGAATTTCTATCCACTATTGAACCACAGAATGTCAATCAAGTTAGAAAATATGAATGTTGGATTCAAGCCATGAATGAAGAACTTGATCAGATTGAAAAGAATCATACTTGGGAATTAGTTCCAAGACCTCATGATAAAAATATTATTGGAAAAAAATGGATATTCAAAAACAAGTTACATGGAAATGGAGATGTTATTAGAAACAAAGCTAGACTTGTTTGTAAAGGGTATGCTCAACAAGAAGGTATAGAATTTGAAGAAACATTTGCTCCTGTAGCTAGACTTGAATCCATAAGAATGTTTCTTTCCTTTTCAAGCTTTCAACAATTCAAATTTTATCAAATGGATGTTAAATCTACTTTCCTCAATGGTGATTTAGAAGAAGAATTTTATATAGAACAACCAGAAGGATTCATTTTGGGCAATGATGAAAAACTTGTTTGTAAACTTAAAAATGCTTTATATGGTCACAAGCTCCAAGGGCATGCTACTATCGTCTTGACAAATATCTTCATCAACAAGGATTTTCAAAGGGATCTACTGATAGCAACTTATACACAAAAACTGAAAATGATAAACTATTGATTGTAGTAGTATATGTTGATGACATCATTTTTGGAAGTAATGAAGAGTCCATGAGTCAGAAATTTGCTTATGTTATGCAGCAAGAATTTCAAATGTTTTTACTTGGGGAACTAACATTTTTCCTTGGCTTACAAGTGCAAAAAGTAACAGATGGCATATTTTTATCTTAGGAAAAATATCTTAAGCAAATTCTGAAGAAGTATGGGATGGAAGACTGCAAACCTGTAAGTACACCAATGGTAACTGGGTGTAACCTCAGTTCTCATGATGATTCTCCCACGGTGAATCATCCAAAATATAGATCCATGATTGGAAGTCTACTTTATCTCACCAGGACAAGACCATAAATTATGCATGCAGTTGGGATTGTTGGACGATTCCAAGCTAATCCAAAAGAGTCTCACCTTTAGGCTGTAAAAAGAATATTCAAATTTATACAAGGGACTCAAGACATTGGTCTATGGTATCTAAAGAATGCTGATCTCACTCTCCATGCTTACACAGATGCATATTGGGCTAGAAATGTTGATGATCAAAAGAGCACTAGTGGTGGTGCATTCTATATGGGGCCCCGATTAGTATCTTGGTTCAGCAAGAAACAAAGTTCTATTGCCTTATCTATAGCAGAAGCAAAATATGTGGTTGCCACATCATGTTGCACACAACTACTTTGGATGATGAAGACTTTACAAGACATTCAAATCAAATTTTCACCTTCCATATCCATTTTGTGTGATAGTACATGTGCCATTAGCATCTCAAAGAATCCTGTTATGCATTCCAAGACCAAGCACATTCCTATCAAGTATCACTTCCTACGTGAACAAGTGTTTGAAAAAAAGGTTAAGTTAGAGTATGTTCCTTCCAAAGGACAAGTTTCCAATATATTTACTAAACCTTTTCCCAGGGAATCATTCGAATATCTTTGAAAGAAACTAGAAGTTGTCTCTACCTCTCAAATTAGATCTGCTTGATTTTAGAAGATTAAATTCGGTACGCAAGTTTCTATGCATAAAACCGCATATGGGTTTTGCTGACAGAAATTCTTTGGGTCAGCGTTTCAGAACAGTTGTGGTTTTGTCGGGTAATCTATGTTTTTGTTCCAGTATTCATCTTTTTATATCATTCTCTGATATTTTTCTCCTTGATGAAGATGCTTTGATGATTTGTTGTTGAAGCTGTTCAGGATGCACAAGCTAAGGGGGAGCACTTGTCTTGTGGAAAAGGATGCATTTTTGGCATTCTGATTGGTTTTTGTGTTATGATCTCATGTTTGAGATTCTTTGGTTTTGGTTATAAAAATTCATATCTGTAATTTGACGAAAAGGTCATGTTGAGACCTATGATGTAAAATTTTTATATTCAGTCATGTAAGGACTTGTTCAAATTTGTAAACCCACTTGGTTGGGTAGTTGAGTCAAATTTGTAAACCCACTTGGTTGGGAAATTAAGTCAAATATGTAATTCCACTTGGTTGGATCATTGATTTATGTATGATTCCTTGGTGATAGGAAAGGTCATACTAGGTTGAGTTATAGAGTCATGTACTTCATTGAAAAATATGTCTGAAGATTTAGCGTGAACTTAGGGGGAGCATGGTAATTTCAGTGCACATCAAATCCACAAAGCTCTAATTTCTACAAGGGAAATGAAACCCTGTTTTGGTATTGATCTTCCATTTTCCCTTGATGTCAAAGGGGGGGAGCATCTTGGTGTTTGAATAATGGTTATGATCAACATACATATCTGTTGTGGTGATCAAACACCATCATGGTTTCCATTAAGTCCAAAGGGAGAGATTGTTGGCAATATGATGCAATATGTTTTCCTTGATGGCAACCTACTTGATGATGTTTTACTTGATGGAAACCTCTTGATGAGTTTCCGTTTTGATAGCAAACTATTTGTTAAATATGTAAAAATGATGATTCTACAAGTCAGTTCGGATGTGACAGAGAAATGAATTCCAGTAAGTGCCAGAGAAATGATAAATATAAAATGTCACAATGTATATGCAGGTTTGATGAAGGAAACCTGCATATGGATGCAATGTATACACTAATTTTATGAAGGCAACCCGCGTATACATTCAGGATAAGTATATACACAGTTTTTATGACGATAAGTCACGTATACGCATGGATAATAATGATCCAAGTCGCGTATGCCTTTTACGCTCTAAAATTATGATACCAAGGGGAATTACCATGGTATTAGCCCACAGTATTGAGCATTGTATTGTCTATTTGATTCCGTCCAAGAATACCATTAGCAATTGTGTGGTTTTGACTCATGGTATTGGTAGAAGCTAAATCTATATAAGGAGAAGAAGATCATAGTGCAATGTGTGCAATAGCAAGGGTTGTTAATGAATAATTTTCTATGAGGTATATCTGCATGGGATGAACTCTGTTTTAATTGATAGATCTAAATCTATGAGGCACCCATGGATACAATGATGGTTCATGATCTCGAGATCTGAAATGACTATGCTCTTGTGTGATCCATTGAAGAGATGATTAGATCTATTACCTGGCGCAAGTTTTCTGAAGTCAAATGAAGGAATCTGGGTAAGTTCTATGGATCTGGTTCATTCTGTAGAGTTTACATTTACAGATATATACGCTATTTCGTCTCAGTAAAAGCACGTATATACGTGGGTTTGCTTCAAAAAAAGTGCATATGGAAGTTTAGGGTTTTCCGAAGCTTATTGCAGATGCTTTTTCTGTGATTCCTGCTATTTTTATGTTGTCTGTCAATGAAGTCTTCTTCAAGATCTAGGTTGTTTGAATACTGTATATGCTGGTAAGTTGATTATGTAAAAATATGATCAATGAGAGAATAAACATGGTTGATGGTGACTAACTGATGAAGGGTTCTTCTTTTCTAAAGATATCTGACTGAAAGCCTCAGATCTGGATCTGAGACTGATTAAATTTTGAAAAATAGTTTTCATAGAGTTATATGCAGGTTGGTATGAAGGAAAGCATGTATATACATGGGTTCAGTGAAGAAAAGTAGCGTATGAATTTTAAGTTGATGATGGTTTAGGGTTGAGTTTGTATCTACATATTTATTCTAAAGTCTGGGTTATTTCTGATGATCTGATTACAGTGGTCTCACTGTTCTAACTGATGTATGGGGTAAAACTTATGGTTATTGATGTCTATGAATATTTGCATTGATTTTGTTTGATCTAGCATGAAAATTGATGAAACGTGGTCTACAGTGGTTCTGAGGGTTGAAGCCTTCAGTATGGAAGTAGAAGCTTCCTACTATTAGAAGCTGGGGTTATGTTCATGGGGTTGAAGCTCCCTTCCAGGAGTGGCTGGTAAACGAGAAGAAAGGGGGTTGTAGCTCCCATCCAGTAGCAGCTGGAAAATGAGAGAAGGTAGTAGCCTTCTGCAGGTAGATGTCTGCGTACTGATATGAGTCTGCATCAGTACTATATTGTAAACAGTTTTTCCATATAATAAATATTGAAGACAGAGATGACAACAACGGTGGTTTTCTCCCGAAATGGGTTTCCACCTTAAATATTGGTGTTCATGTGTGTGATGATTTATACTGCTGTTACTTCACATATTTACTGATTCTCTAACAAATTCATGATTGGTAAATTTTTTAAAGATTGTTCTTGAAAAGATTTCTAAACTGTAAAATTATATCAGTATATGCTAGTTTCTTTCAGTACATGTGCGTGTATACGCGAGTTGGGTTCCTCAAAGTCACGTATGGAATTATGTAAAGAAAAAAGTTAAAATATGTTCAATAAGCTCTAAATACTGATTCACCCCACCCCCCCCCCCCCCCCCCCCCCCCCCATAGTATTTTTTCCAACATACAAGAGAGGACTTGGTGGAGTCCTTATGCAAGATGGACATGTGGTATTCTATGATTCACTGAAACTAAATGAGCACGAGCATAACTATTTGATGCATGATCTTGAGCTAGAAGAATTCATAAATGCATTGAAGATGTGGAAGCACTATCTTCTTGGTAGGATGTTTGTATTGATGAGTAATAACAGTGGATTGAGGTATCTATTTGACTAGACGAATCTGAATTTTAGGCAAGCCAGATGATTGACCATGATCTGTGAGTTTGACTTGGAGATCAGGTACATCAAAGGTAAAGAGAACAGCGTTGCAGATGCTCTTAGCTGGTGGATATAGGTAAATCACATAGCATCTATGAACTCCTACGTGACAGATATACAGGATAGGATCTTGCAAGGAAGTTAGCAGGATGACAGGTATATGGACATTATGCACAGGTTGCAGCAGAGTACAAGTACATGTACACTGGTATTGGTACAAGTACAAGTATAGGTAGTGGTACAGGTACATGTAGTGGTATAGGTACACGTATTGGTACAGGTACAGGTACAGGTAAAAGTAGTGGTGCGATTTTAGGTATAGGTAGTGGTAAAGGAATAGGTGCAAGTGTAAAGGATTTGGAATATTGTCTCACGGCAGATGGATTGGTTAGGTTTAGAGACAAGATATATGTTCCAAATAGCTATGAGCTCAAGAAGGTGATATTGATGGAGTTTCATGTGAAACCAAATTCAGGTCACCCAGGCTACCAGAACACATTGACCGCAGTGAAGAAGTTTTATTATTGATCGAATTTGAAGAAGGATGTAGCAGATTTTGTCACTACGTGTTTGGATTTTCGGTGGGTGAAGGTAGAGTGTAAGCATCCAAGTGGACTGCTACAGCCAATTTTGATTCCAGATTATAAATGGGAGGTCATTTCCATGGAATTTATTACAGCTTTATCGAGGACATATATAGATCATGATTCCAAGTGGACAGGTTGACAAAGGTAGCGCACTTCATTCCAGTGAATTCTACATTCTTAGCTAGTGATGTAGCATAGGTGTTCATCAAATATGTGGCCATATTGCATGGCGTTCCAAAGAATATTGTGTTAGATAGGGATGCGAAGTTCACTTCCAAATTTTGGAAGGATTTGTTTGTAGGTTTGGGCATGTATTTGGCCTTCAGTACAAATTATCATCCGTGGACAGATGGACAGACTGAGAGAGTCAATAGGATATTAGAGGATATGTTGAGGATGTATGTGATGCATCAACAATGAAAGTGGGAAGAGTATCTTCCACTAGTGGAGTTCTCTTACAACAATGGGTACCAGTAATCATTAAGGATGATTCTTCTTGAGTCATTGTATGGGTTAAGTAGCAATACTCCCATCAATTGGAGTTATCCAGTTAACAAGGTGTTGATTTGACCGGACATGTTGGCGGAGATGGAACAGGAAATGTAGGTAATCAAGAAAAATCTAAAGGCAGCTCAGGATAGGTAGACGAGTTATACAGATTGGAATAGGTTTCTTAAGGAGTTTCAGGTTAGGGAACAAGTGTACTTTCGCATCAATCCCAAGAAGAGCTCCTTGCGGATTGGATCATGTACCAAGTTGACACCTCCATTTTGTGAACTTGTCAAGATTCTTGAGAGGATTGGGCCAGTAACCTATCAACTTGCACTACCTCTGACAGTGAAATTACATGATGTTTTCCATGTTTCATTGCTTAAGAAGTATGTTAAATATGTTGATCATATGATTGACTAGTATGTATTGCAGGTGGAACCAGAATGATAATTCCATCCGAACCTTAGTGCATTTTGCAAAGAAAGACGCTTATGATCCGGAATTGAGCAACCGAGAAGGTTAAAGTGCAATGGAAGAAATTTGGTGTCGATGAAGCTACATGGGAGATGGAGGATCAGATGTGGGCCATGTATCCTTCAATATTCATTGTTTGAGTGAATGTTTTGGCATGTGTTTTGGGTATATGTTTTGGTATATGTTTTGTTATGTGTTGGTATGATGTTTTGGTATATCTTGGTATGATGTTTTGGTATATGTACATATGTATATGGATGTAAATACTTCCATGAGCTATGTTATAAAGCTCCAATAAGAAATATGGTTGTCATGTAATTATGACGTTATATTTTTCATGTTATCATGTTGGTTTGTCTCTTAACAAGTTGATCATTGTAAATATTGCAACGAGCTAAGTTATAAAGCTACATGGGTAGTATGTTTTTCTTATAGCAATCTTGTTGGTTGTAGGTGTCGTTGAACACTGAGGATGGTGTTCCCCCAAGGGGGAGGTTTTTGTAACAGCCTTGGTGAAAATTTCCATGTAATAAAATTTAATAAAGGAAAAATAATAACCAAGGTCATGGGATACATATTCCAAGATGAATGTTGGGAAAAAATCCTAGTGTGGGTGTTCATATGGTTTATTATAGCTATGGAAATTGGCAAATGAATGGCATTTATTGGCATTTATTTATGAAAATAATGGAAAATAGTAGAGAAAATGGAGGTGAAAGGTCACAGGTTGCATGAGAGGAGGAAAATGAAGGAAAATAATGGAAAATTGAAGAAAATAGAGGCCTCATTAATAAAAAGGATTATGAGGATCATTTCATGGCTTTTGATCAGTGCAGTTTTGGAGCTCTAATTTTCTCTCTCTCTCTCTCTCTCATACTCTTGGATACTTATGGTTTTCTTGGATCACTCTTGGAGAGTGTGGAATACATAGATATTTGGACCCAGAAGGTAAAGGAAGAGTAGGAGAGCACAAGAGGACATCAGCATCAACAACTACATCAAATTTTTTTGTACGTACCAAATTACATGTATGTTTTCCTCACTAGTTTTGGCATGCATGGAATATGCATGTGATTTCTTTGTCATAATATTTCATTGGAATGGAGGATTTCTTGGGTTGACAGTGGATTTTCCTAGCCTTTCCATTTCATGGATAGCCATGGTATTGTGGGCTCATTTCATTGCTTTTTTTTTGGTTGGTTCTCATGTGATTTTGTTGTGGGTTGATTTATTAGTTCATGGAAGCCTTGGTTGGACAAACACTCTGGAACCCTTGTAACAACTTAGGTTGAGTTACTAGTCCTAGAACCCGTGGTTATAAAAATTCTCAGGAAGCCTTTGGTGGGTTGAGTTACTAGTCCTAGAAGCCTTGGTTGAAAAAACACTTTGGAAGCCCGACAACATATGTGGGTTGATTTACTAGTCCCGGAAGCCCTGGTTAGAAAAAAAACTTTAGAGCCCTAGACAACTTGTGTGAAGAAAAATCTGGTGATGGTTGTGATGTTTGGCCATGAGGTGGAATGAGTTTTTCAAGTTTTAGGTGGTCTGGCCTCTGGAAGCCTTGGTTTGGTTTTTGATTGATGAGTTTTCTGAGATCCCACATTCATGTTTGGAATATTGCACAAGGGTGACTGGCTGAAGAGATATTTGGCTCAGCCATGTCTATGGTCAGGTAGAACATGGAAGTACCAAACTTGGTTGAATTTTTCTTATGAAAAGAAGATTTATTTTCCTCTTGAATTGATGGGTAAATATTCTTGTTATTATGTGGCTTATATGGTTCTTATGTGCTTGTCATTTCTGTTGTTTATATTTTGGTTATGAATGTGTTTTATGATAGTGAAGATGTATGGCTCTCATCATGTTTCGGTTTCTAAATGAATGAACAATTTATCTATGCCCAAATATATGGTAATGCAGTTAATGTGATGAGGCAACAATGCTTCCTAGTGATTCTCAGATAAGTATGAGCCCCATATGCTCAGATCTATTATTTAAACCTGTAGACTACAAATTTGTGACATGTTTGATGAAATTCTTGTCATGGCTAGTATGGGTCCATTCAATTCCTTGTTGAAGTGTTTTCTTTTGCATCGTTATTTCGTTGTTATATTTCATTTATGAAGGTGTCATGGTGTTCTGGCCAGTGACCTGGGCTCTGGGCCTGAAAAATTGGCTCAAATCCTAGGACACTGACACGGGTCTGAGGAAAAAATTCCTTAGATGCACACATGCCCATGTTGTGGGAGCATCCAAAGCCGCCCAGGCACACCCTTTCCCATATCAAGGGAGTGTCTGGAGGATTAATGGTTTAAAAACCCAGTTGGACCTAGGGGTTGGTTACCTAAGTGATTAGGATGGCTCTTGGGAGTTTTTTTGCTGATGTGGAAGGTATGTTTGATGTTTTTTCTTCGATTCCACTTCCTTAAGGTCACCTAGGAGGTTGAATCATATCATAGTAAATATTCATCACATGTTTACCCTGGTTGTCCAATTGCTTGGGTAGGCATGGGAGGAGGGTGTTACATAAAGTCTCTAATCAAGTTATAAAAGCTAGTGTCATGCATTGATCAAATGCATCAGAAGCAACCTATCTACTATTCTTTGTTTTGTGTGTAAATGATAATTATATCATGAGTGTGATTATTCCTTTTGTTCTGAAGCTTCTTAATATCAAAAATATACCACAAAGTCTATGCTTGTTGATGTTTTTAGGATCACTTCAGGTTGTTGGCCTTGTTTTGCAAAACGTTATCACTCTATAATTTAGGAGATTAGCAAGACTAAACTATAAAGCACAACATCAAACCTGTTTGGATTCAAGGACCTAGCCTTCCTAGACACAGAGAGAGCTCTCTCTATTTTATGATTTAACTTGATGATTACGAATGTTGATATTAGGCTAGTTCTAGAAATCAGGTTGTTTGCTTGATTGATTGGGTGGTTAGACAGCAGGGTTGCATGGAATATTCCATTGGGCTATGGAGTCAAAAGGTCAGAATGGCACATCAACATCAAGAGCATCACAGAACAATCTAAATGTGCTAAATGGATCTAAAGAGTTGTATTAATTATGAGGTGAAGGAAAGAGTGAGTTTTAGTAGTGACTAAAGAGCAGTTAAGAATTATTTAATCGGACTTCAACAGAAAACATCCATATTGTAAATACAGACAGAATTAAGGTGCTCCGACAGCAAATCTTAATCTAAAATTTCTGATTTACAATTAGATGAACATATGCACAGTAGAGAAAACAACGAAAACATTTAAACATAGAATTATAACATCACCATTTTTACACAGCTCAAGAATCATGTAAATGGTCTTTGATTATTGATGTCAAGATCCAAAATTACAGTGCTCCAATATAGTAGTTCTTACAATGCAGGGGCTAACAATATCCAACCCTTAATAATGAGAATTCTAGTTGTATTTAACCAACAACTAAGTCGGTTTCCCTAATATACTTTGGAAAACTTCATTAATTACAAACAAACTAAAATTAGACAAGTGTGGCCATGCAAGGCCTGAATAAAGAAAATATCTGACAAACACCACCTGTAAAATTAATTTCGGTAACTCTTCAAGAATGAAAAAACTTAGGCGGCTCTTTGTGAATCCAAAAATTGACTTAGCGGAAACTAATATGGTTAAGAAGAGGAAACGCTAGGTGGTTCTAACATTTGGCTCTTTATTTGGGCTACTACAACATAGATCATAAAAGAGGTTGTGCTATTGGCACTGCTAATCAACCGGTGGTTGTGTTGAGGTGTCTATCGTGCCTTTTCAATCTTGAAATGTACACAACCTATTCCACTCTTTTTTGCTGGGAATATTCATCCTTATAACTTGTTGGTGCACTTCGTCCACCTCTATGTATCTGCTGAAAGTGGACCTGGTGAGGAAAACATGCTTCAAGTCATGTTGAATAAATATGTTATTACTCAAGAGATCCCGAATAACTTTCTCGGTCACCCTTCCTTGGATGCTAGTGAATTTGGTGGTATCCTTAGCTGATTCTCTGAGTTTGGTCATATAATCTTCCCTTTGGATTAGCATGTTTCCTAATTCCTGATTTTCTTTTTCAATGGCCACTGCACAGTTGTCTACCAACTCTTTTTGTTCAAAAATGATGTTTATGGGGTGCCACATTTCTTCCACTGAATTAATGATACTACCCCAGATTATCAACTTCATTTGGCCTAGAATGCTACTATCTGAAAATTCCTTCTCTTCCTTCTCCAATCTCTTGATCTGATTCTTTGCTATCTCATGGGAAATTTTTGGACTTGGCCTTTTGATATTTCAGGATACCAATTTGTGCCTCCAATCTTTGGATCTCTTGTGACTACAAATTCATACATTCTATGGCCTTTTCCAGCTAGTCTATCCCACTAGATGTTCCAGTAGTTGTGGGAACAACTAATGGGATTGTTAAAATGGGGACAACTTCTACTGGGATGAGTGCCACTTGAGCCGCTTCTTCTTTTTCCTTCATTAGCTTCTCCATCTCATTTTCCATCTGTTTGATTTAGGTAGACTGTTCCATAACTAACTTCAATAGCTTTTCCTTCTATGACTCATCTTCCTCAATGCCTTTGGCCAAGGGGTATTTTGTTGTTGGAATCTTGAGTTGTCTCCTGAGGGCTGCTATGTCAGCATTCTTCTTCTTTAGGACCTCCTCCACAGCTTGAAAATTGGTTGGGTCATGACTCATATTCACTATTAACTCCTCTAAAGACTTGATCATTGAGTCTTTAGCCATGGTAGATATCTTATCCATCTTGATTTGTGACTGAGCATTGGATAAGGATACCTGCATCTTTGATAATATCATAGCAGTACTTGTCAAGGTGGAGACCACCATCTCTCCATTATTATTGTGTAATTCCATTTAATCAATTAGATGAATGTCCTTGGCACTAAATTCAAATGATGCCTTCTTGTAATCTCTAGATCCTTGAGGTTGTGGGACCAAGTGTTAGTATGAATCTTAATTCCAAGCGTACGAAAAAATACCACTTTAGTTGTGCATAAAAAACAACCCTAATAGCAAATATGGCTGCCAATATCCTCAGATATGTAATTAGGTGATAAAGATAAATGTTGCAAAAATCTAGATCTATGCATTAGAAAACATTAAGCAATAGAAAAAATAATATTTACTCCATGCATCCAATAGACAAGACAGGAATATGTTGAATGAATTTTGTATTAATGGAACCTGGGAGGAAAATGCAGAAGGGTGTTACCAGTTCTCCTCAATGGGATGGGTTCTTGTAAGTCCTTAGCACTTCAGATCTAAAATTCCTCTCTCTTGATGGTGTAGAAAACCCAGACAAAAATGGTAGCAAAATATGACTATGATGGTGGATCAATAGTCAGACCAAAAGTATAGATCCAGAGTGATCTTTAGGCAAAAAAAGGTGGTAAATGAATGGGAAAACCCTTCTATTTATAACAAAATATTGAGTTAGTCTAGATATTGGTGCATAATTAAAATATTATTAACCAAATCAAGATCCAACTTTTATGTAATATTTTATTATATTTGTTGGAGGGAAAAGGAATTTGACTTGGGTCAAATCCCTTTATTTGTAAATAATAAATAAATAAATTATTTATTTATCATTTTAAGGATGTGGTTGAGTAATAATCAAATAAATAATGATTTATTTAATTATTTAAGGGTGATTTAGTCATATTTAACAAATAATATTATTTAAATAAGGTTTAAATGATTATTCTTATAAAATAATAAGATAAATAATGATTTATCTAATTAATTTCCTTGTTTTGGGTTAAATATAACTAGGAATATTAATTAAATTGTTGTTTAACTAATTATTCCTTGAGTAAAATCAAACAAATGTAGATTTATTTAATATTTCATCATGGGGTTTCCTATTTAGACCATAAAAAACTTAATAAAGGTGGTTTACTAAGTTATTTTCATAGTGAAAGCAATTTTACTTAGGGTAAAATTGGTCTTACATGGTGTACTTGGGTCCATCTAATGATAATAGTTGAAGACCCAAAAATGGTGGACAAACTTCAATATATGAGTGTTAGGGATTAATCAGATGACCCAAGTACGTTGTAAGAATCTCAATCACTAGACACCGATGTAAAGTCAAGAGAGACAAGTATATAGAGACTGTATGTTAGCAGACTAGACCTATGAGTGGCGAGAATTATACAAATAAGTTTTTTATATGCGAGTACCTTGCACATAGGTGAGTGTAATAACGATGTTCATTAAAAAAAGCAAAGAATAAGGCATCCAGTAAACAAGGGACTAAAAAATATAGTACATTCTAGCATAAACATGAGCCAGATAAACAACATGATAATGGATCCCACATACATATTGTGCCTAGGATAACAGCCAGGAATTGTACAATAATATCTGAGTACATGAGATATAAATACAACCCAGATTCCCCTGTAAACAAGAAAGGGCTCTGAAAATCTGACTGATACATGCAAAAAAAAAGGCTCTGCAAGCAGCTAAGGCCGACATCATCAAATATATGGAGATGCATCAAAGGCTGTAATGAAGATGTCATCCGGGCATGTGGGGGGCTACCTATAGGGCTACCCCCTCATGAGGGTTGAGACATCTCACACACACCTGGGGATCACCGATATCAGCTACTGCATCACTAAACCATTAAGTATACGGATCTCGATTAGGCTGAAAAGAGCTAGAGCTTAGAAGAAATCAATTCAAAGGGCAATAAGGAGTCCCTTTTCTTGATCCGAGGCATCAAACAAGATTGGAAGTTGTAACCAAGGTACACCACCCTCTAGACCTGTCTTCTGGAATGAATGAGCTGATGTCGACAGAAGGAGGTTCGCCATAGGTGAGGCAATAAGGGATCCTCAACTAAGGCACGAGATAAAATAGTAAAGGCACTGACAAACTGACACCAGGGATGATGATGAAATGGTGGGTACTAAGTAGCGAACAGACGACTTCCCTTGTTAGAGCATAAAGGGCATGGATGACCTGGCAGCGACTGACACAATATCACGAGGGATAGGGGACAGTGGGACTGAAGGCCATAATGTGTGACACGAGAGAGGAACCAAGCAATGAAGGATGTAGGACTATAACGAGATACAAAGGGACTCAAGATAGACTCCATGAATGCAATGATGACTCAACTCGGATGCTCTAAACAAGGGTGACTCGACGGTGCTGCCACATAGAAAAAGGTCCAATGGGGACCATAAAAACATGAGTATATGATGGTTACTCACGACGAAGATCGACACAAGCCTAGAAAAGTATGAAGGCAAAGGGATGCCCCTAAGTACAAGTGTGGCAGGTGAAGAAATTTTATTTTTAGGAGTGGTGAAGTGACCCTTCTTGGAAAAAATGTGTCTTGGTGAAGTATCAAATCACAAAAAACTAACATATATACATTTGAGGGCTCGGTGAGATATTTCCAACGGTACATACGGTTTGGAAAACTGAGCTACGGTTTGGCCGTAGCAGGCGAAAGAAAAATCAAGGGTTTCTCTTTTAATAAGGCATTTTCCCTCCAAATTCACTCATTTCCATGTGGAGATGTGGTGAATGTAGAGAGGAGAGAAGACCCTAAATCTTGCAGCGATCGTAGCGGACAAACCAACCATTGGAATCGAGACCTGTCAGTTGAAGGTAAGAGGCCTAACCCTACTCTTTCTTTTCAGTGGATTGAAAGTTCATATTAGGTCCCCAGGGCTCAGGAACAAACCCCTACTCCTCTTCGTGAATGGTTGCACTTTTTGGGGAAAAAAGTGAGACCTGGGTAGCAAGTTTTGAGCAGAAAACTACAACCTGTCCCAGGTTTGGGCTTGAAAAGTGAAACCTGTCAGGGAGGGGTTTTTCTGTGTTGTTTTTTGGCTGAGCATTGGGTTTTTATGTTGAGATACAGTATTTACTATCTGTACACTGACAAATATGATGGTTTTGTGTAGATATGGCAGAATTATGGATCAACTAGAGAGAGAGATACCTGGGCACATTACGGTCGGAGATCCGAGAGGATCAAGGTGTCCGTAGTGCATTGTCCAGGTTTGGGGTTGTGAAGTTTGTGGAGAAATATTTGATGAGAGATGGAGAGCCCTTTTTGGCTCGTATTGTCAGCTATTGGGATCTGGACCATGAGGTATTTATAGTGCAGGTGCACTGGATCGAGTTGATGGTCCAAGATATATATTTCCTGACTGGTCTCCCACCACTTGGGATGGTAGGGAATACTCAGCCAGTGTTATCGTGGGGGTAGAATATCATAGAGTTTGTAGAGCTCCATTTTCGACCAGGTCTCCAAGTCAAGGGGACTCGGATACCCATCGGGGATTTGGAGAGGTTAGAGACCTGTGCTTTGGCCACAGCAGTGCTACAGATCCTGGGCAACCAGGCACTCCACCACATCACCGGAGGGCAGATGACGCTTGTGGAGAGTGTTTTGAGTGGAACCTACTATGGGTGGGCCCAGATGATGTTGTCGTTGTTGAAATGGCAGTTTTTGCTATGCAAGCTGCAAGTGAACCATGATTGTTCATATGGTACAGTTTTGTGCTCATTCTTCTTTAAGAATATCTCGACACTTCGACCTCGCATACAGCTCCAGGATGAGGGCCCGGAGAGCCTAGGATGCACCGAGGGGGGGCAACTACTGTGCAGAGGAGGAGGTGGGGCAGTTGGATGGGTGTTCCGACCCGAGTTTTTTGCTCATTGGGATAAGATTCCATTGTATATAGACGACTATCCCTATAGTGGGATGAGTTATTGTAGGGACCCAAATTTGCCACTGCCACCTGGTCAAATATGGGGGACCAATGGTAAGTGACAAATTGATAATATTTTATGTGCATGTAAAGTTCTAGAATATTGTATATGGTACTGATTCTTTCCCTTTTGGTATGCAGATACAGCACTAGTAAAACCGGCCAGGTATATGGGACGACCTGCGGTATTAGGGACCGCAGGACCTAGTGGATCAAGAGCGCCACAAAATGAGGATGCAGCAGCCCTCTTGGAGGACATCCATTGTAGATGTGAGAGGCTTCTGACTAGTGTTTCAGAGCACAGTTGGAAAGACTTGGATGACCAGTACATAGAGCCATGTATTGGTCTACCCTCAGAGTGACGAGGGGTCATGCGGCACATGGCGATGGCCGGACAGGGTATGCGTGATCTACGAGCTGCAAGAGCAGAGCCATTGGCTTGGGATCCTCTAGATAGTGATTAGGTGTAGGGGCAGGTGGTGCCCCCTATTTTGATTTCTGTCACATGCTATGGGCATGTCATATGTATCAGAGTCAATGGACTGTAAAACATTTTATATGACACATGTTATGGATATGCATCGTTTGGATATTTTTATGTTATTTCCTTGTGTTAAATGCATGTGCTAAATACCAATCTAGAATATGGTTTGCAATGCTATCTACATAGTGATTTTGTGCTATAGGTACATGATTGAATGTAATGATTTCAAATTCACGCATCAAAAGCTTCACCGTAAATATCTTCTAAAAAGGATAGGATTATGCACACGAAAGACACCATTCAATTGCATGACAAGAAGAAGGGAATCTAAACAAACATGAAGGTGGAGTATGTGATGTGAAAGGGCATCAGCTAATAAACCTCGCACTACATCATATTTTGCCTGATTATTGGTAGCAGTACCAATGCATACACCATTCGAGAGAACAAGCGAATGCAAGGGGGTAAAAATGGCCCAACCTGCCGAGGCTAGATTTCGGGAGTAGTGACTTGCACCATCAGAGAAATCGATATAAGGTGTCGACGAGAGGTCCATCTGAAAGGTGCCACAAGACAATAAATGGGAGGATGATTAAAAATGCTGGTAACTTGAGCGCAAAGTAGAAATCAAACACACTCCAAGGGAGCGAGTGATCTGGGTAGGATGTCTACTACTCGCACGCCAACGGTGAGGTGGAGTGTGGGAGCTACCAGAGGTGTAGCTTGTGCTCAGGACACGAAAGTCACCATAGGCACGGATGGTGCCATCCGGTTTATGGGTGGGAAAGATGAAGTCAGTGGTGGACATTGTTTGGTCAATTTAGTGCATCCTAAATTGCTGCATTTAATTTTTCAATCCGGGAATCGTAAGCTGATGAAGTGTGGCGCACTATATGTGCAAGATAACCTATTTCCTAACTTTTTGTCGTTTTTGGTTTTTTTTTAAGAAATTGGCTACCTAGTTACACTTCCCCGGCAACGGCGCCAAAATGTTTGGTCAATTTAGTGCGTCCTAAATTGCTGCATTTAATTTGTCAATCCGGGAATCGTAAGATGATGAAGTGCGGCGCACTATATGTGCAAGATAACCTATTTCCTAACTTTTTGTCGTTTTTGGTTTTTTTTTTTTTTAAAGTGAAATGGAAATTCTAAGATGAAAACAAGTTTGGTTATGTTTGTTCAAGGAAGTGATATCCCCTATAATGATTTACCAACTTGAAACTTTAAAAAGCGAATTGAAATTTACAATGACAAGACTTGAAAGAAAATGAAAATGTACTGCTGAAATGAAAAGGTGCTGCTAATCTAATAAATCAAAACAGTAAACTAGTGAGCATGAAAACCACACTATTCTTGCTGCCAACTAAACACAAAAGAAACTATGCTTAAGGAAATTCAAAATTGCAACAAAATAAATCTAAATCAGATTACATCAATTCATTTTCTGACCCTTCATCATTAGACCAGCTATGATTTTCGGAAGTAATCATAAACAACTTGTGTAACTGATATTTAATTTGCAGAAAGCAAACTAATACTAAACCATACACTCATGATTCAATCCCTCGCCATCAGTCCAGCTGTGGCTTTCGGAGGCAACTGAAGATGTCATATATGATTTAATATATCTAAATTTGCAGAAAAGAAACTAATACTAAAATACACATTTCATAATGCAGTCCCTCACCATCAGTCCAGCTGTGGCTTTCGGAGGCAACTGAAGATGCTATGAGCAGCTTAATATATCTAAATTTGCAGAAAAGAAACTAATACTAAACTACACATTTTATAATGCAATCCCTCACCATCAGTCCAGCTGTGGCTTTCGGAGGCAATTGAAGATGCTATGAGCAGATTAGTATATCTAAATTTTAACTACTGAAGCAGAAAAACAAAACTGAAATGTACAGAGCAATACTGAAATTAAACAAAAACTATGAAAAGAAAACTAGCAGCAGAATAATGTTAGTTCTATGTCATTAGTCAAAAAGCTATGAAAATGCTCGGGCTGCCTATCTAAAACCTGAAAAACATAAACACTGATCAGTGGTTAACAATCATAAAACATGAAAGACAGAAATGAAATGGAAATTATGGAAGTATATAAACAGAAATGAAACAACTGCAAAGTATGAACATATGAATGGATTATGATACAATGATTTTTAAAGAAATGAAATGAGAAATATACACTAATACACAAAACCTTAGCTAAGCATGGGCCCTCTACACAGCCTTGGTAACGGTCCTCAAACACGAATTAAGTTGAAAAACAGAGTCTTCTCATATTAAAAAGCAGTTCATTACAGAATGGTAATGTTACGGCACAAGTGCAGCGTAATCACTACAGAGCAGACTAAAAGATAACAGAGTACATTCACTAACATCAACTAACTTTATGTGTGTATACAAACGCGCTATATATAACAACAAACTATAACTATTTCCTAATGTTCATGCTAGTGGAGAGCACGTAGACCACTACGTCCACGGATATAGGAGTATGGCCGTGTTGGAAAGTAGATCTACGAGAGGTGGATGCTTGAATTCGAATCTAGAACCCTGTACAGATGTCGATTTAACCTCCGCAGGCTTAGAAACGACCGTATGGATCTTTATGTGCCACGAAACAGAGTCCGGCCGACATGAAACTCCATAGTTGACTTCCATGTGGACGCCTTTGACCGCGGCTTCTTTGGACGAGCTTGCTTGAACCAATAGGACACGAACCATGTCCACGTCATTCCTAGCCTGCCCATGTGGCTCGTTTCCCTTGTAGACACCTGTAGCATAGAATTCCACAAAATAGCTGCGGAAAGTTGTAGCAGCTGCGGAAAGTGGCAAGTTTCCGCAGCTGTATGAACAAAATCTAAATCAAATAGAAAACACAAAAATATAATTAAAAACCATGTTAGATGCTCTTTTGCACATGATATTGACAATTTGAGAGGTTTAGGTGAGTGAAAAAGGTATGGAAAAATGTATGGAAAAGATGCAAATTTGGGACTCAACAGACATGGCTTCCATGATGTCATCATCACAATAGAAGATGGAGTGACTGGAGGAAGGGAGACCACATGACGCAGCAAAGCTACCTGACTCATCATCATGAGAAGAAAGGTTCACATGTGCATCGTCACGGGGGATGATGTAAGAACAAGCAGATAACGGATCTACTGATGTTGAGCCCAGGGTGATCCCTAAAGGGATGTCAAGCAAAACAACATGGGAAGATTCAGAGGGAGCTTCCACTGAGGGTCTCATGGATGATGATAGTTAGAAGATGGTGGCCGCAGGCTTTGTCATCTCAAAATCAGGAGGGGGAATGTTAATAGGAGTGGGTAAATTCTTAGTCTGGCCTGCAGCATACTCTGCAACTACGAGAGAGGCGAATTGGTTCTGTTCAATCTCGTACTCCCAAACTACCTCTAAAGAGGTGCGGTAATGCGTAAGGCGGGGACAATGGTGGGAATAATGTCCATGGAGATCACACAATGCACAAGGTTGGTTGGTGTGAATAGTTTTACGATTATTGGCTGCAGTCGAGGAAGAAACAGAGGCTTCAAGGACCATAGACTCAGGGAGCGCAACTTTAACCATGGGCTTCAAACTGGGCAGTTCAGGATAGTTATGGGTGGCATGGCCGACGTCATCACACAAAGCACAGGGATTTGGGGGTGCAGCAGGGGCAGGGTCTATCGGAGCAGCCTTGTCCTTGTATGCCCTCTTGTGAGCTTTTCCCTTCTTACCTGAAGCGGTCGCAACAGGAGGTGGTTCCTATTGAGGTGGTTGAGGCACTGTTGCAACGGGGGAAGTCATGGGGACCGGTTGAACTGGGGTCAAAGAAAGATAAGTTTTGGGTTGACCAGGTGGGGTAGAAGCTAGAGGATCAAGGTACCAGACAGGAATCCCAAGGGTCAATTTAGGAAGAGAGAGGGTGGCTATGACAGGTGCCGTATAAACTCCTAGTGGGGGAGTTAGGAACGGTATCTAACTGGAGGGATAATGGCCAAGCGGGACGACTCCTAAATGGTTAAAGCATGGAGGAACTATTCCAAGAGGGTAGAGAGGCTCATGGATACTAGCTGAAGGGCCAGGAGGAGGAGGTCCAGAAGGATGAATCGATGGGCTAGGAGTAGGTTGTGAAGGGTGAGGAGGCTGCTGACTAGCCGAGGCAGACAGCTTGAGAGAAGCCTAAGATGATTGCATCATGCAAACATTCTATGAGTTGGGATCAGAGACAGGAGGAGGAAGACCAGGGAATGTACCAAGAAATGAGGAATATTTGTAGACTCTGGGTGAGACACTGGTCAAAGTATCGACGGTTTTCTTGTTGGTCACTGAAGAGATGGTGGACTCAGGGGTCGTCTGAGATTTCAGTTCGTAATATGTCAACTGGTCAATGGTGACTATCTTTCCATTATGAGGGAAGGACATCTTACGTTGGACTGCAGAAGGGATAGCAGACACCGCATAAGTGTAGCAATGAACCAATAGAATTTTTTAATCTAAGGGGGCATCTATGACTTCTACGTCAACGCAAATAGTCTTGCCCGCAAGAGTAATAGGAAAATTATGGAATAAGTCAATGGGCTGGGAGGCGTGGCCATCCTACACTCAGAGAGTGATAGTGGAAGAATCCAACTCAGGTGATCCGAGTTGCTTCCAAACCGAAGTGGACATCACACAAGTGGATTCCCCCTCATCAATTATGCTCCAGGAAATTTTGGCGTTTTGGATCTTGACTGGGATTTGGAAGGCGATGGAAGCAGGGAGAGGAGGATGTTTTGACTGGTCAAAATCAAAGACAATCAATCGATCATCAAAAGGATCTACAGTTCCCATGGCAGATATTAGAGCTTTTCGTTGTGAAGGGCACGACTAGAGTAGTTCCAGCGTTGAAATGGCAGCAGGAGATTGTACCAAATCATCTACTATACTATACGAATGGGCAGCTTTTCCAGAAGCAGCATTTCGGCAGAATGGTGCCTTAGGGATCTTCATATGAACCTCCACCTTAGGTTGAGGGATCTGCAAGGGACCATTAGGTGTCGAAAGAGGCTCTGTAGAGACCAAAGGAGGTGGCTCAGGGACAAACGTAGCAGGAGGCTTGTTGTACGGACGGGACCGAGTCTGAAGATTGATGTAGATAGTTAGAGGATGATCAGAGTTCATCATGAGAATATATTAATTGGAGGTACCAGATGGAAGAGGTTGAGTGGCCACCTAACCTTCAGGTGGTTGGGTAGCCACAAATCCTTGTTGAGGGAAAGGATCAGTAAGCACAGCCAGTTGACTAGGTGCAACACTGGGAGGGACGGAAGGGGAGGCTTGTTATCCTCGCAATGTTGCTTGAGACTCCCACAACTATTGCATCTGTGGTAAAAGAGGAAAATCATGTGTGTAATGACATAAACACCACAACAATAACAAGGCTTGTTTGTGTGAATAGGCCTGTCCTGCTTGGGTTGGGTGCCCTGTTGCTAGTTAGTAGTGTTAGGAGCATTATTTTGAGGATTAGGTCCAAGATTAATAGGAGCAGACTAATTTTGAGTGTCTTTCCTCTTCTTTTTGGAGGGAGGAGTGTTAGTCACGCCTTGCTATGCATACACCTACTCCTGGGGGGGTGGTGGCTGTTGTTGCTATGGTTGAGAAGGAAAGGGAGGAGGTGGTGCTAATGCTGCAGGATTTGGAGCACCAGGATATGGATATGGATAATAAGGAGGTTGGGTAACAGTGTGGTAAATAGGAGGTTGGGAAAAAAGAGGAGGCATGTCGTATCCTGGATACGTGCTACCGAGAGGGGGAAAAGTGAAGGAGGTGCTGGTCTCCCCTCTGAGGAAATCCATAGCCCATGGGAGGTTGAGTGTATGGATTAGAGAGAGCTCAATGATACCGTTAGTGGTGTGAGATGCACCCAATGCCTTAGCACCACCAGGTCTAGGAAGATCAGGTAGAATGGTATAAACATAACCTGAGAGCGTAGATTAGGTCATATTTTAACGCAATTTGGAGAGCGGCTTCTTCGATTTGAGGAAAGTGCGATGTGACATATTTCCCGATAGGTGGCAACAGAGTTCTAAGGAACCAGTCCATGTAGACACGGTCTTCGAAGGTAGGGGCTTGACATAGGCTCATTCTTATCTGCCATTCCTGGACATCGTCAGATATGTGGGTCGTAGATGATTGACGAAAACAAGTCAAAATTTTGGTACCAGTGTCATAACGGAGGGGAAGCTGGAAGTAAGACAGAAAATCACGGGAAATAGTCACAAAGGTGGTTTGAGAGGAAGGGGCCTAATCAACATACCACTTAGAAGCTTCACCTATAAGTGTACGTTCGAACAACCGAAGATAGACAGAGTCATCGGTAATGAAGTTAGACAAACACCACATGTGGAAAGATCGAACATGATTTGTAGGATCTTCTCCAGCAAGGCCTTCAAACTTGGGGATGTCAGAAGGGAACTTCGTCAGCATAGAAGGCCAACTAGCAGCATGGTGTATAGGGGCATTTATCAACTGGTAAAAATCGGGAAGGCTGAGGCCTGCCATGAAGGGGAGCAAGGGCACAGCCGGGGTAGTGTCTGTTGCGGTCCCACTAGTGGTATTCCCAGCATGAGGTCTGAGGTTACCACCAACATTAGGTCCTGCACCAGACATGCTGAAGGTGACATGGGGAGAACCGAAGGCGGAACGAGAAGGAGAACCTAATGAACCAGAAGAAGAAGAAGAGTGCGGACTCGGTGGAGGACTAACTCGAATCCTATGCAGAGGAGTAAGTCTTCCTACCGGATATTGAGGATGAAGGCCAAGGGGTCTCCAGGATAAATGCCTTGGTGGTGCAATGGTGATGACACAAACACGACACAAGGGAAAAAGA
This sequence comes from Pinus albicaulis, assembly GCA_034641835.2. Classification (NCBI taxonomy): domain Eukaryota; kingdom Viridiplantae; phylum Streptophyta; class Pinopsida; order Pinales; family Pinaceae; genus Pinus; species Pinus albicaulis. Next base: position 287,680,845 of record CM076579.1, on the reverse strand, counting down.
GACCGACAAGGGCAAGGAGGTGCAGGATCAACTGATTACAATGTCAAAACAAGGGCAAAGAGGTGCAGGATCAATTGATTTCAAAGTTTTAGAGTCTTTTCTTGGCGGTGTTAACCAAGCCCTTTTTCGCTTAGGGTTTGTGTACAAAGTGTGTAAATTTTAATTTTTAAACCCAGACGTTTGTAGAGAAAAATAAAAAGTGTGTTTTGTAACTGAAAATAAACCTGTAGATAACAGTATATGAAACTGAAATAACAGTAAATAAACAGTTAATAATGCAATAATCTAAACCCAAGGAAGCGGTCCTCTCAACAACTAGTCTATAGGTGGGTAAAAAACTAGTCAAAACACACCAAAATAGCCAATAGATCTAAGGTCGGGAGGGACAAGGATCTAAAGGTCAAAATCTACTGGAAAGTGGTGCAGAGAACAACAACAAATCAGAGGAAAAATTGTTATAAATGAGGTGGAGAAAGGCTATCTCCTGGAGGAAAATGGAGTGAACCCTAGAGGAAAACCAAAAAAAAGCTAAATGAGGTGATTTGGATGGATAAAAAGCCGATCTGAAGTGGATTTGAAGGTGAGGTATCAGATCTGAAAAATCGTTGAACGCTCTGAAAATTTCAGACAACCTGCAGCAACTAAAACTCTTCCACAAAGTGTGGAGGGTACTGAAGCCCTAAGGGGCTAGGTTCCCAATTAGTTGAGTAAAACAAAACAAGTACAGGTCTGAAACAGGTGGAGACGGAGGTCGGACAACCCTGAACAGAGGCCCAGACAAACCCAAAAAACTTTCAGAAAAAATCCCGCAAAAAATCCAAGTCACGTTTTCTGACCTGTTTTCAGCAGAGGTCGCATTTTTTGGGCTGAAAAGTGCATCTTGAGGCTGCAAGTCATAGGTTTTGGGCCAAAATGTGTGACCTACACTTTTGGAACTCTCGGTAGTAGATTTCAAAAAAAAGTGTCGTCTCAGCTGCGGCTGATGTCTATCACCTGCGCAATAGGTCCGAAACACACGGAAGTTAGAATTTTTACTATTTTAGGGTTTTATAGGTTAAAAAAAACATCAATAAAAGCAAAAAAAAAGAGGCTGAAGAGAAATCCTAGGGTTTGAAGCAGCTAGATATGCAAGGATCAGAAAAAAGACAGAGGTCGTAATCGTAAACCCGTGTGGAGTCGCCAGTTGTTAGTATGAATCTTAATTCCAAGCGTACAAAAAAATACCACTTTAGCTATGCATAAAAAACAGCCCTAATAGCAAAGATGGCTGCCAATATCCTCAAATCTGAAGTAGTCGATCAAGATAAATGCTACAAAAATCTAGATCTATTTATTAGAAGACATTAAGCAGTAGAAAAAACAAGATTTACTCGATGCATCCAATAAACAAGAAACGAATATGTTGAATTAATTTTGTATTAATGGCACTTAGGAGGAAAACACAGAAGGGTGTTACCAGTTCTCCTTAATGGGATGGGTTCTTGTAAGTCCTCAGCACTTCAGATATAAAATTCCTCTCTCTTGATGGTGTAGAAAACCCAGACAAAAATGGTAGCAAAATATAACTATGATGGTGGATCAAAGTCAAACCAAAAGTATAGATCCAGGTGATCTTTAGGCAACAAAAGATGGTAAATGAATGGGAAAACCCTTCTATTTATAACAAAATATTGAGTTAGTCTAGATATTGGTGCATAATTAAAATATTATTAACCAAATCAAGATCCAATTTTTATGGAACATATTTTATTATATTTGTTGGAGGGAAAAGGAATTTGACTTGGGTCAAATCCCTTTATTTGTAAATAATAAATAAATAAATGATTTATTTATCATTTTAAGGATGTGGTTGATTAATAATCAAATAAAAAATGATTTATTTAATTATTTAAGGGTGATTTAGTCATATTTAACAAAGAATATTATTTAAATAAGGTTTAAATGATTATTCTTAGAAAAAAATAAGATAAATAATTATTTATCTAATTAATTTCCTTGTTTTGGGTTAAATATAACCAGGAATATTAATTAAACTACTATTTAACTAATTATTCCTTGAGGAAAATCAAACAAATGTAGATTTATTTAATATTTCCTCATGGGATTTCCTGTTTAGACCATAAACAACTTAATAAAGGTGGTTTACTAAGTTATTTTCATAGTGAAAGAAATTTTACTTAGGGTAAAATTGGTCTTACATGGTGTACTTGGGTCCATCTAATGATAATAGTTTAGATGACCAAAAAATGGTGTAAAACCAAGGCTTCTAGAAATTCCATTTGCATCCTTATCTTCTCGGTGTCAAAAGCAGACAGTAGCCTGCTTTGTGAACTTGGGGTCTACTTCTAGAATTAATTGTAAGTTTTAGTCTTCAGTACCTCGTTTCTCAATTTTATTTCCTTGAATGTGTCATAAAACTATTTTTCTTGGCCTTCTATGGTAGGACTGGAAGTGGATGTATACAAGGCATACTAATGCAGATACATTGTGGTTGTAGATGTAGAGGAGGCCATTTTTTGACCACCCATTGGAGATGGCCCAGGGGTGTCTGCAATATGAAACATTGTTTGCTGCCCTGATTCTCCTCCTTGGTCAATCTCCATGTGAACTCGGGCCCTCTTCCTATATCTTATTTTGAATTCCTTACTGGAGGTATCAGTCTTTGAAGGTGACTGATCCTCTCTGGGCCTTTTTATCCCTATCTCTTTCTCTTTCTTTTTCCCCTTCTCTTCTCTTCCTTCTACATTCTTCCTTCCTTGTGATGTTGGGGTCTGAACGCCTCGATTGGAGAACACTTGTTCTTCCTCTTCTTGGAGGGTATTAGTCACCCGTTCCATTTGATTGGCATATTTATCAATTAAAGGCCTGTGTGTGTGAGCATAGGGTGTGGACTTGATTTCCACCCTTTTCCTGGAGATAACCCCTGCAGGGTCACAAGACCAAGTGAAATTGTGGTTGAAGCCCATATCTTTCAATATCTTTTCTGCCTCCTCTCTTGCTACTCTACTATTAGAGATTAAAGGCCCAATTTATGTCTTGATCTTGACCTGAGTATTCTTCTTTGCAGAGACAAATTGGAGCTCATCTTCATGTATCATTTGCCTTATGTATTCAAGTGAAAATACCCTCATGGATAGGAACTTTGGCAATTTGTAAGGGGCTAGCTCACTTCCATAGACTCTAATCTCTATGTAATTTTGGTACAAATACCAATCTGTTGTCTTCACTTGCTCTGTTAGCTGCATGGTCTTCCTAATTTCTTCATTTATCTTGGGCTCTGCTTCCTTGTTAGGTGTGTTGATGGCTGGGTGCATAAACAAATCCACAAAATGCTTATATGTATAATATTTTTGATCTTTTAATAGTAGCGTGGTCCAGAATATGATAGATTGGGGCTCATTATCTTCATTTACCTTGGTCATCTGGAGTTGAAACCTTCTATACTGGAAATGGACAAACATATATACCAACACAAAGGAATATTTGAAAAACTCCTCCGTATCAAACTTTAAAATTTGTTCATGAATGGCCTTTGCAAGAAGCTAGGCATAATTGAAAAGGAATGTGGGTTTAGCATCTAGGGAAAATGTGGCGCGTCGAGTACATGCAACGGTAAGAAGGCACAACGGTTTGGTGAAGGGTGCAAAGGGCTTTCCAGAGGGGGGGTGTGGAATAGCCCTGGGCGCAACACATAGTCAAACGGGTGGTATGGGATCATACCCCCCATTCTAGACCCCCCTCCTTTGTTATCCTTTGGCAAGAGTCGGGAGGTCGAAATGCATTGTAGGCCATATGATGTGTGGAGGTGAGCGAAGATGGCGGGGAGTTGTGGGGGCTTTAACATAGATGTGACATGTCAAGGAAGGTGGGTCTGCCTGCAGCCCACAGAATGCATTTTTTCTTATATATCGCACTTTTTCTTATATGCCGATTTTCGATCTGTGCTCAAGTCCCACCTTCATCACGCATCGCACTTCGGCATTTTAATAATTTACCTTTCCATATTATCTTCTAAGATTCATGATTTTCGATTTCGATTGGGTCCCATCGTGTCGCATACCGCACTTTAGCGTTGCATAGCTTTTATGTTGTAATCCATTTTCCTCCTCTGATGCGCTTTAACATAGAAAAGGCCCTTACTATGGATTCCAAATCCTTTGGAATTTGTATTTGAAACTACATCGTGTCTAGGCCTCCATCACACTTCGCAACTTTTAACTTTTAACCATAAAATTACCCTGTGAGATCTGCAATGTGCGGTACACGGGCCTTACCACGTCATTTCCATGTCACCTACCACATTACCATGCCACATCACCATGCCACATCACTTCATATCGCATATCGGTGAATTTAACATTTGTCCTTACACTTGTTTTCTAAAATCTGCGATCTGCGATTGGGCCCCACAGTGGTATCTCATATCGTGCTACGGGGTTTTAACACTTTACCTTTGCAACTTATCTTTTAAGTTCTGTGATTTTCGATTGTGATCGAGAAACAGACCCCTCCATAAAATTTTCCAAGCAAACAAATGATTCTATTTAAGAAATGGAAAAAGCCGCTCGAACCATGATATGAAGGATTTCGAAGCATTTGGGGTGTATACGAGGATAATATGGGTCCCGCTAGTCCTGCATATTGCACTTCGGAGATTATAAAATTTACTCTTGGGTGCTTATCCTTTGAATCTTGCGATGTGCAATTGCGAAGAGAGGCAGAGGTTCAGACTTGGGATACAAAGGAAGTGGGGTGTTTATTTTGGTTTATGTGACATATATGTGTGTGTGTGTGTGTGTGTGTGTGTGTGTGTGTGTATCAAGCGGCTGGATGTGGGGGCGGAGCTTTGAATAAGACAAGTTTAAGTAAGAAAATGATATGGCTGCTAGTGGGTGGGTGGAGCTATAACCACGAAATTTCAGATTTTAATATAAAAGGGTTTATAAAGAAATAAGTCCCAAAGGTTATGCATGTGGGTTTTGAGGTTTGAATGGGATTTAGAGCATTTCATAATATGGAGGAAATGAGGGGGAAAATAGGGTGAATGAAATGGAATGAGGGCAGAAAAGAATTTTGATTCCCATCACACCTTATTAGCAACACTTCCTTCCTTATACTGACCAGAAAGGAAGATTAACTCCTTTGGAGCTCTTTACAGTCAGGAGTTCCCTTTCTTTATCTGAAAATAAATGATAGCCATGGAATATTATTTTTAGTAAAACAACATAATAAATACTTAGTCACCTTGTGATACTATAAATTATAGGACTCTAACAGTGGCTCCAACTGGGGATGGCAGCTCCTTCAAGGGGTGTCAAGAACACCGTAGACTAGTGGCATGATCCATTGGGTTGATCCCAACCCTACAACCTGGTCTGTTGCAACTTCTATGGTTGCAACCTTCAAACTGAAGTCAACGCCTTTTGCAAAATAAGGTCTGAAACACACTTGATCTTGAGACTGAAAAGCAACCTGAAACTGAAAACTGGAAACATGCTCAAAGTACTGAGATCTCACTTTCACACCTACCTACCCCTCCTATGATTCTAATCATTTTTATTCCTTTTGGGGTGCATTTAGACTTGCAAATCCTGACATCATTTTTTCTTTTGAATTTCTAGCCTATCACCTGTCCCTTGTTTCTCCTATTGGTTCAAATTAAGCTATTGAACCAATGTCATTTTCTACCAAGCTACTGATAAGCCAATTTTAAATGGTTTGTAAAATCTTCATTTTCTAACCTATCAGCTAGAAAATTCAAATTTTTACAATCATGCTTAAATTGTATGATAGCACAAACACTCTTTTCAATAGTAGTGGCACTTTGATTTGCAACACTTTCAGAAAATTTATTTATTTATTTATTTTGTTTTATTTTTTTATAATATCATACTAGGCTTATGGCCTTCACTTCGGGCTTCGACCTTGTCCAATGGATTATTGAAAACTTTAAGGCTATGGTATTTACAATGACGAAAACTATAATCTGAGTTTTTTAAAAGAGATAATGTTTTAGCATCCTGCCATTGACAGGAGCTCCAAACAGCTCTGTTCCATCCATTTCTTGCAAGAAAAATGCATTATCTCCTCTGAAAGAATGAATAATGTATGGCCCTTTCCACAAGTTGTCAAACTTACCATGCTTACCTTTATCTTCTCTTATGGAGTCCCATTTCAGCACTTTATCTCCGATATTGAAATAATTGGCTTTTGTCCTTTTGTCAAAGATATTCTTCATATTTTCCTTCACCACCTGAGTTTTGTTTTACACCTCTTCTCTAGATTGTTGCAGCTGAATGGTCTGGCTTATTCTTATTTTCACATCATTTTCTTCAACATGCGCTTCTTGAATGAGCTTCCAGCCAGGATGTTGGGAAAACTGCATCCATTCCATAGACTAACTTGTATGTGACATGCCAATTGATGTCTTAGTTGTCAGTCTGTCAGCCCACAATGCATGTACCAGCTTGTTATGCCGATATCTCTTGTTATCTTCTAGCAACTTTTTGATGATATTGACTAGGCTCTTGTTGGAGGACTCAGCTAATCCATTACCTTGAGGGTAATAAGTTGTTTAATGCCCCAAAGAAATTTTATATCTATGGAAAAAATATATCATCTTCTTGGACTTAAAAGCAACATCATTATCTATAATGATTTTCCTAGCACTGGACAGGATGTTGACTTCAAGGAATTTGATAATCACTGAGTTAGTAGCAGTTCTGGAATGGATGTCATCTATCCATTTCGTAAAATATTTTGTAGCAGTGAGGATCCATTTATTGTGGCTAGAGGAGGAAGGGTGAATTTCTCCAATGAAGTCTAAACTCCATTGCTGGAAAGGAGCCTCAACATAGCTAGGTTGTAAAGGCAGAGGAAACAAATTTCTTTTTCCCTCAAACATTTGGCATTTATGACAGGTAGCTACCATTTTGTGGGTGTCTGGGAAAAGGGTAGGCTAATATAAACCAACTCTAAGGATCTTATTAGTAGTGGTTTTCCAATAGAGATGACCTCCACAATCCCCTTCATGCAATTATTTTGTAACCCTATCTGCATCTTCTTGAAGAAAAAATTTAAGCAATATGCCCCCAGAATATTTCCAGTACAAAACATTTTCTAGGATGCAGAATTTTACAGCCTTTAATTTCAAGAATCTAGCTTTTGTTTTAGACAAACTAGGAGGAGAATTTAAATAAAATAGAACATATAGTATATCTTTGTACCAGGGAGAATTTAGGAATCCTTCCTTAATAGGTGGAGTTTCCAACTCCTCTTGTTCATGGAGTGAATAAATCATGTTAATATCTAGTGCTTAAAAATTGGTTTCAGCCATCAACTTGGCTAATCCTTACCCCTTGATTAGTTTGGTGGGCTTGAGATCTAAATCATACTCCAAGATGACATCGATCCACTTGCCTCTTTTTCCATTAGGATCTTGTGTTAGGATGTATTTGGCAATTGTATTGGGCACAAATGCAATGATGTTTGAATGTAGAATATAAACTCTAAAATCCTTCAGTGCTTTGATCAAGGCAAAAGCCTACTTCTCCATGATATTGTACTTCAACGGTGCATCTCTTAAGACTTGGGTGAAAAATGCTATGGGTTGCTCTTGTCCATCCTTAATTTTATGCAGCAACACAGTAGAAATCGTGTTCACTTATGCAAAGGAGAAAATGATGAAATCCTTGGTGAAATCAGGGCTGATGAGAATCGGTGTTGTAGTAAGTTCCTTCTTTACCAGGTCGAAGGACTAATTAGCTTCTCTGGTCCACTTGACTCATGAATCTCTTTTGAGCATGTTGGTTATATTCCTCAGGAATTCAGCAAGGTTTGGTATAAATCTCCTCAAAAAATGTATCTTTCCAATGAAGGATTGCAATTCCTTAATGTTTCTGGGATGGTTGATTTGTAGAATTCCCTCAATCCTGCTGGGGTCAATCTTGATCCCTTCTTCAGATATGATGTGGCCTAGAATATTTTCTTCTTTAAGACCAAATAATTATTTGATAGGGTTCAGAGATAGAAAAAATCTTCTGCATTTTTCAAAAACTCTTCTCAAATGAGCCAAACGCTCCTCATCATTTTATGAATATATTGTAATATCATCAAGATATATCCAAATGAAAGGACCAATTTCTTCTAAAAAATAAACATCCATTGCTCTTTGAAAAGTGGCACCAACATTTATTAATCCAAAGGGAATTTTTACATACATGAAGATTCCCCAAGGAGTAGTAAATGTTGTCTTGTGTTGATCATTTGGATGTACCAACACTTGATTGTATCTTGAAAATCCATCTAGCAAAGAGATTCTCTTGGAGCCCACTACCTTTTGTAATATGTGGCCCATCTTTGGTAAAGGGTAATTTTCCTTAAGAGATTCCTCATTCATATTTCTAAAGTCAATGCAAATCATGATCTCACATGTCTTATTTATTATTGGTATAATATTGGAAACCCATTCAGAGTATCTGATTGGGACTATTATCTTGGCATCATACATATTCTTGATCTCCTTCTCCACCAGAGGAATTTGGATAGGATTTATCCTACGCAGTTTCTATTTGAAAGGCTTTTGGTTCTCCTCAAGTGGAATTTTGTGCTAGATAATATCTGTATCATAAGATTTCTTGTCTTCATAACTCCAGGAAAACACATCAATAAACTCTTTGAACAGAGCGTTGTATTTATGTTTATGGTTTCTGGCAGTGTTTTTGGCAACTTTACCATCTTGGGCTCCTGCTCACTGCCCATATTTCATTCTAATTCGATAGTTTCTTTTCTAGATTCCATTTTTGGTTTCTTAGCCACATCATTGAAATCAAATAGTTTCTCCAGAAGGACCAGTCCTCTAGGCAAGGTGTTGTCTCTGAATTCTAGTACTTCAAATTATTCTTTTATGGATCTTCATGCATCTCTGTCCCATGCTTATCTTCATTTACTGAAAAAATAACATCTCAATTGTGAGGGGGTTTCTCCCTACCCATTTTCTCTTTGGTGGAACACTCTTCTTCACAGTCCAGGTCCAAATTGGAACCTTCAAACTCTCCCTTAGTTTGCAGGAAATTCTCAATTTGTTTGTCATCTTCAAAGACTTGCCAATATCTCATATTGTTAGGGACAGTTGGGTGGCGTTTAACCTGAATTGTATATTTTTTGTTGGGATGAGGTAATTTACAAGTGCTGGCTGAAAATGCTAACCCATTAGCTAGAATATTATGATTCCTTCGAATGGCAGTAAGGTCATATTCTTCAAATGTTCTTAGGATTTCCGGAGTAGCATCCTTGGATGCTCTCAATCGGGGATGCTTGAATGAATATTCTCCCATGATTCGTTTAATGACCAGATAAAAATCCCCATGAACAAAGATTCTCTTAACTCCTAGTTTCTTCAGTAATTGTAAACCCAAAAGGAGTGCCTCATATTCTGCTATATTGTTGGTACATAAAAAAATTAGCTTGTAAGAATGCCCTTATGCGTAGTTATTTTCAGTATTGCATACCCACAGCCCTACTCCTAAGCCATCTTTGCCACAAGAACCATCAAAACTCATATTCCAGAAAGGTTAATTTTCAGACTTGTGTTGCACAGTATCCATTTGGTCTGACTATTCTCTCTTATGGTCTTCTTTTTCTCTAGCTAATTTTTCATTAATATTTACATCATTGTAAAGAATAAATGAATCAAGTTCAGAATGGACAGAGTAAAGGGAGTAGTTATGAGGCTTGTCTTGACTACTCACCATGTATTTCATTAGATTCTCCATATACAATATTCTTTGTTGCCAAAACCTGGTATGGTAGCATATGTCATTTCCATTTAGAGGGTGCCTAAAAGCTTGGCTCCCCATGTACGTGATAAAATCATACCATATTTGGAGGGATATCAGCCACCACTATATCCATCACTAGACTCTTGGTCGGTATCTAGGCTAATGAAATATAGAGATATTTGGTGAGGCCCATACATTTAACCTTGCTGGAGTCAAATGAGTACAATTCTTTGTAGGTTCTAGTTATCTGCAAGCCAAGTTTCTCCATAACTGCCTTAGGAATGAGGTTATGAGATGCACCTGAGTCTATCATGGTGTTATGGAGGATCTTATCATGAACATTCAAACTGAGATAAAATGGGGGAACACCTCCCTCCTGGAATTTTTCCTCTACTTCTGGCCCAAAAAAAATTCCAGGTTTGTCATCATTTAGATTGACAGTATCAGTGATTTCTCTTATGTTCAACGCTTTTAGGATTTGGGACCTATATACATCTTGGTTTACCAATTCAGTGAGACGGACAAAGATTTTTATTTTGGAAATCTAATTCTCAATGTTGAATGGTTTCTATGTCTTTGGCAGATTTGAATCATTATTCTCAAGCACTATTTTTGCAGCAATTTCAGATTATTGACTTGTTTTAAGGATATCAACTGGAATAGTTTTGCTAGGGCTTACTGTTGATTTACTAGTGCCACTTTCTAGATAATCGTTTCCAGCTATTTTAGTAATTTTCTTTGAACTCTCTGTTGTTTTATTAGGATCAGATTTAGGGACCTTCAAATCAGAGTTTTCAAAATTCTTTCTCTTGGGAATATCCGAATTTTTCTTGCTTCGAAGATTGTAATATTCCAAAATTTGCATGCAAAAAATTGGAATATTAGTTTTTGTTGATTTCACTTAGGAGAAGAATAAATGGGTAAGAAGGCCCATGCATAATAAAAATCTAAATAAAATCCCTTATAGTATGAAATGGGATCATCATTGGAGCTGGATTTCACACCCTGATGTGTGAACAGGATCATTTGTAGGAGGACAAGGTCAAGTTTGACCAAGTCAATAGCATTGGGATAGGAGATGGAGAACACTTAGAGAAACAGTGCAGTATGAATGGGAAGAGGTTTCTTTGGTGAAGGAAACCCTAATGAGTGGGCCCCATGGTGAGAGAGATGTCACTTGATTAAAAGGAGGGCAAGGCAACCATTTTAATTCATTTTGAAGATTATTGATTTCTTGTCTGTTTAGACTTTGTGCATTCTCCTATTGTTCAGGAGAGTTGCAGTGCTACTTAGCACAAGGCATTCATGTTTAGGAATTCCTTCTCCTTTCAACAGAGGCCTATTGAGGGAGTTTCTCTTAATTTTCTCCACATTCAAGCTTGAGAACAAGCATCCTCCTTTAGCTACAGTGTTATTCCTGTAGCAGGAAATGTTGTGTTGCAGGGTGTTGCAGTGGAGGTCCTACATCACCACTTCCGGAGCTATTTTTCAGAGGAGGGAGTCTCCTTACCTTTGGAGGATAAGTGAGGGATAATTTGAGCTAATTCCCATCATCTTTGGCATCAGGCCAACCATTTTTCATCACCTACAGCGCAATCCCTCTCATTGACTGCGTTATTTTCATTTAGTATCTACAATGAGGGTTGCAGTATTGGTTTGGAGGGTCAGATCTTCAGTGTTAGGATCAGAATTTCACCTGAGAGATCAATTGGATAAGATATATTCATCATATGTATCATCATCATCTATCTTCATCCATTTCTAGTTTCTAAGTTTCAGTTTCTACTGCAACTCCGACATTTTCTGCAGTTTTTCCATATAGTGTATACTTCAGCCAATCCTTCTAAGGATTCTTGTATTGTTGTTTCCATGGGTTTAGAGCTTTTCTCCCCAACTTATTTTAGCCATAAATATCCATATCTATGTATTGACATCATTTTGCAATAGTTATTATATATATATTGCGCTATCATAGCCTGGGGTTTTACATATGTAGCAGTGTTCTTCATTTTCTTGTACATGTTCTATTGAGGCTTGTATTGCCTATCCTGAGTGACTCTTTCCTTAAGGGATTGTAATCTTTGCTGCTATATTATAAATTTGTTGCCTATTTACATCTTCATGTATGCTATCTCATAAAAATAACTTTGTTTCTCCATTTCTTGTTCATGCATTACTGCAGCCACTTCATTGGGCATTTTTCCAAGACAACTAGGTGTGGGAGACCTGTTTAACCCACCTAGAGTGATTTATTTTGTGCCTCCTCTTGGATTTCGGTCTTAGATACATTGATATAAGGGATACAGGTCTTGGTTTCAAATCCTGTAGCAGCCATTCCTGAAAAATGCGTTTTTCAGGCATGCCTTGCTAAGCAATCCCATTTGGGGATATTACAGTGGTATCGGAGCATCTTTCTTGGCTCAGCCTGTGACTTTCAGCCCAAGAATATAGAAGAAGGTTAGAATGATGAAGAAAATGAGATTACTCTCATCAGTGTTCAGAACTAAGAAGAGCCTCTCCAAAGAGGAGGAGCAAAAATAAGAGGAATGACCATGCACTTCCTATTCTCATGAAGAAGAAGAAGATAGGCATGAAGGACACTTGGATCATCAGATTCTAAGTGATTACCTTGTTGAGTACAAATCTCAACCTAGAGCCTTCAAGGAGACTCTAGCTTTTCCACCATTCATCTAGTTGAGAGAAGAGAAGAGACCATGTAGCAAAAGATAAATCCAAAGCAATAGATTTATGTTGTCTACATTTGATGGGTCATCTACAGCAAGAGCTTGGGTGAGGAAGTTGGAAGCATTTTTCCTACTACATCCTATAGTGGAGAAAGAGGATGTTGAGATCTCAGCGCTGCACCTAGAAGGTGAAGCCCACATTTGGTGGTTCAACCATTTGAGCCATGCAAGAGTGTCTACTCTTGCTAAGTTTTCTCAAAAGATGATCAAACAGTTTGATAATAGAAGAACAGAAGAGGAGGAGCCATCACCACCACTTGAGGAGTTTATCCCTAACGTTGTCACACTCATATAGGAGCAGCCACATGCATCAATAGTTGGGGAAGCCAACACATTGGAGGAAGGAAATCTTGTAGCACTACAAGAGATTCCAAATTCTCATCAAGGTATGAAGGATTTTCCACTATCTATTGTTGCAGCAAATTCTTTTGATAGTTGTGGAAATTTGCTTTTACATGACCAAGGGTCAAATCGCATTGCTGATCTAAAGAAACATGATTGCACTGCACTGTGAAAATGGTTCAAGGAGGAGAGCACCCATCATCCTCATGCACCATTGTTGAGTTTCACACAATCCTTGGGGTTGGGGTTTGAACTTTTGGAGGATGAAACAAACCATGACACTCCTATTAAAGACCATGAAACCATCCTTGAGTTGGAGTATGAGACAGCCACTACATCATTGGAGGGATTAACAGCGCTGTCAAACAATGATGGAGAAGAGATGTTATCTTCATCATATTTGGATCCTTGTGGATTCAACATAGTCATGGGTGAGAGATCTTCTCTAGGAGGTCTCCAAAGAGCTGCATTTCAAAATTTCATGAAACGCAAGGAGAAATATTTGGTTTGGAAGGATGGTAGCCCTCATGGGAGGAGTACCAAGGAAAAGAATGGAAGAATACATCCTCAAGTGATTGAGTGGATGTGGATGAGAAGCAAGAGGCTGGTAAGCCACTTGCAAATATATGACACTGAGCAGCAAGAGGCTTGGCTATGCTGGCTCCTCTTGAAGGAGTTTGGCCATCACTTGCCATATCCTTTTCCAAAAAGGATGGGGAGGGAGGAGAGATGGCAGGATGCTTGCATCATTGGGAAGCATGAAGTATGGATGCATGGTGTTGATTTGAAATTGATATCATTCATGGTGTCTTCGTCACATGAGTTGTACTATGTGAGCACAAGGATGCAGCAAGCATTGTGGTTGCTTGAGTTATGCTTGAGAGAGCAAGGGAAAAATTTCTCTCACTTGTTGTATGATGTTGCAAGAGTAGAAGAGGGCACTCTCATGGTGCAAAGGGGCTACTCCTTGACCTTGGATGATTAGGAAGCACTTCCATCTTGGGAGGTATTCTATATTTGCAGTAGCATTACTAGAAGAGTCTTTGACAAGGAGCATGTCAAAGAACAGAGCTTTGTATTGACAGGAGCCTATTTGCATGAGCTCACAGCACTGTCACTTTGGAGCAGGGACTTATGGATGGAGTGTCCCCAAGATCACTTCACATTGGATGCACTTGGTGAACAAGGATGAGGTGAGAATGATAGAGTAGTGGATGGAGACATATATTACTATGACATATTCTTCTTGACTTGGGCTTCCAAGCATAAGAAGGATGATCTTCTTGCAGCACATGGTTCATTCCTCTTCATAGCTTGCCAAAACACTATGGAGGACTCACTCATGGATCCATGTATCATCTTACTTCCTGCATATGGTAAGAAATCTATTTTCACATCTATTTATTTGCATACTCTTACCATTACTATGCAGTGCATTGCTCCACAGGAGGGCAAGCTTTTCATTGAGCTCCATGGTCAACATTGGGCCAAATTGTATGATGGAGACAACCATCTCTTATATGGCCTTGGGAAAGTGTTTTCTTTCATGTATGTTTATTTGATGTACCTAGCCATTTTCTATTTATTAGTAGATGTCATGATATACATAATTATCCATGTAACAAAAAACAACTTGCCATGTAATTTTCTGAAGCAGCAGTTTGGAAAATTGCACCGTCACTATTGGGAAAATTGTTGGTAACTTCTTGCACTACGTAGTACCTTCAACATTTTCCTCATTTTGATGTTGATCATGATTTCATTTTCTGATATTGATCTTATTTGTGTTGAAATCATGATTGGGAGAGAGAGACATGAGTTGGGTGTGTCCTTTGGGGGAGAGGATTCCCACACTTTTTGCATTGCATGTTCTAATGGGAGCATGAGAGGAGATATGGCCATCACTGCCAAACAATTGTTTCCTTTTGTTGAGATGGACCATATGATTTTTGGGATACCATATGGTGATGTTTTCCTATCCATCACATATGGGTTGATTTGGGCTAGCTTGATTCACAACATTAGAGGAGAGATCTTTGGGGATCTAGTCTTCATCTTGCCACTTGAGGGCAATTAATTTGCAGCCCAGGATCAACATTTTCTCTACAATTATCATAAGTGGAGAGGAGGAAAGTGTGGGGTAGGCTTCTATGTCTACCATATTCATATTTTCAGCCCACCTACATTGCATGAGCTCAAGGTAGAGGAGCATTTTCAGGAGTTGCCATGTTGGGAGGTGACTCATTTTGTATGGATGATTGCTTGGGGATGGAGGATCCACTTGGGGAACATGTTTTCCCAACACTTTTTAGTCTCCATGCCTTGGGAGGAAAATTTTCAGTTCTATCCTTGTAGTTGCTTGAGGACAAGCAACATTTGGGAGGGAAGGACTATAATATTCCAAAATTTGCATGCAGCAAATTGGAATATTATTTTTTGTTGATTTCACTTAGGAGAAGAATAAATGGGTAAGGAGGCGCATGCATAATAAAAATATAAATAAAATCCCTTATAGTATGAAATGGGATCATCATTGGAGCTGGATTTCACACCTTGATGTGTGAACAGGATCATTTGCAGGAGGACAAGGTCAAGTTTGACCAAGTCAATAGCGCTGGGATAGGAGGTGGAGAACACTTAGAGAAATAGCGCAGTATGAATGGGAAGAGGTTTCTTTGGTGAAGGAAACCCTAATGAGTGGGCCCCATGGTGACAGGGATCTCACTTGTTTAAAAGGAGGGCAAGGAAGCCACTGTAATTCATGTTGAATATTATTGATTTCTTCTATGTTTAGACTTTGTGCATTCTCCTGTTGTTCAGCAGAGTTGCAGTGCTGCTTAACACAAGGCATTCCTGTTTAGGAATTCCTTCTCCTTTGAATACAGGCCTCTTGAGGGATTTTCTCTTCATTTTCTCCACATTCAAGCTTGAGGCCAAGCATCCACCTTCAGCTGCAGCGTTATTCCTGTAGCAAGAAACGTTGTGTTGCAGGGTGTTGCAGTGGAGGTCCTACAACACCACTTCTCGAGCTATTTTTCAGAGGAGGGAATCTCCTTACCTTTAGAGGATTAGTGAGGGAGAATTTGAGCTGATTCCCATCATATTTGGCATCAGTCCAACCATTTTTCATCACCTGCAGTGTAGTCCCTCTCATTGACTGCGTTATTTTCATTGAGTATCTGCAGTGAGGGTTGCATTATTGGTTTGGAGAGCTAGATCTTTAGTGTTAGGATCAGCCTTTCACCCGAGAGATCGATTGGATGAGATATATTCATCATATGCAACATCATCAACTATCTTCATCCATTTCCAGTTTCTGAGTTGCAGCTGCTATTGCAACTCCGGCATTTTCTGCAGTTTTTCCATATAGTGTATATTTCAGCCAATCCTTCTAAGGATTGTTGTATTGTTGTTTCCAGGGGTTTAGAGCATTGCTCCCCCACTTATTTGAGCAATAAATTTCCATATCTATGTATTGACATCATTTTTCAACAGTTACTCTATATATAATGCACTTTCATAGCCTGGGGTTTTACATATGTAGCAGTGTTCTTCATTTTCTTGTACATGTTCTATTGAAGCTTGTATTTCCTATCCTAAGTGACTCTTTCCTCAAGGGATTGTACTCTTTGCTGCTATATTATAAATTTTTTGGATATTTACATCTTCATGTATGCTGGCTCATAAAAATAACGTTTTCACTCCATTTCTTGTTCATGCATTGCTGTAGCCCCTTCATTGGGAATTTTTCCAAGACAACTAAGTGTACGAGACCTGTTTAACCCACCTAGAGTGATTTCTTTTGAGCCTCCTCTTGGATTTTGGTCTTAGATACGTTTATCTAAGGGATATAGGTCTTGGTTTCAAATCCTGTAGTAGCCATTCGTAAAAAATGTGTTTTTCAAGCATGCCTTGCTGAGCAATCCCATTTGGGGATATCACAAAGATTATATTGTCTATGCACCTCCATGATGGGATTCTTGAATCCTTGTTTATAATATTTAGACTCTTCAAATTAAAATTTAGTTTGAGTCGAAGAAAATAAGTCTTGTTCTTCTTCGGTGAGGAAAACAATATCTTCATTATTAATTCCTATCAGATTAATTTTACTTTCTTCTAATTCTTCAACAATCCCCTCATCCTCATCAGCATAATTTTCTTGGAATGGAGGCCTAATTTTCTGTTCAGGCCCTCTCTATTCTCTATGTATTATTTGAGGGGGGTCTCTTCTAAAGTTTTGGTTTCTATTTTGAGGAGCTGGTTGATTTTCCCTAGGTACAGATCTCTCATTCAAGTTGATCCTCTCCATCATTCTCTCCATGGTTCTCACCAGGCTATCAATATTAGCATCGGAGGTGGAGGCTGCAGGCTCCACCCTAATAGTAAATCTCTTCTCACTTCTTATTCTAGACCTTTTCACAATCAGGTTTTCTTCCACGTTTACTGCACCCCTCTGCATGTCTTCCAATGTAGCTGGGTATTTTTCTCTCAGTTGATAAGACATCTCTGGGTCGAAACCATCTAAAAATTTCATTGGGGATAAGCCTTGTGGGGGTTTCATCTAACGAGGGAGGGCATCATGTTGGCTCGAGGGGTCCTGACCCAGGTTCGGAGTTAAATGTTTGCCAACAAACCCCTATACTACTGGCCCTTTCGGCAGTGACCTGCTTTCATAGGTCAAAGTCTCACCTGAAGTAGTATGGGTGGGTGCTGGAACCAAGTTTCTGCACCCTAAGAAAGGGTAGGTAAGGCAAGAAGAGATGCATCCAGACCCGTGATGCCTAGATCACTTCTTTCGGCGCAGGGATTACAAGTCTCCACATGCACAAGGTCTACAGTGTTTGGTAATTATACACTTATATGAAAGTAGCACAATATTGCATAAAAAAGAACAAAATAGATCCAGATATAGTAAACACACTTACACAGAACTTTCAAATATTGAATATAGAATGTGCATAATATATTAATTACCAATGATTTGCACAAACAGTACACATAGATTCAGTTCTCAAACAGTACACATAGATTCAGTTCTCAAACAACCTTTCTTACTTATCAATTCATCAATTCCCTCTTACAATACTCCTCCCAGCCTGTGCACACAACAGCAGGGTTCGCACACAGCAGGACTCTGGATCTCCATGCACATAACCAACAGGAGTCCTTTCCCAAAATCCCAAACAGATATATTAAACCACAGTTCGCATCAATAGCTCTCTCTTTCTCTACCTTACAATTCAAAATGTTCCTCTATTTATAATAATCTAGCCTAAACTTTCCTATGGTCCTCAAATAGTGGTTTTTCAACCCCTGGTTTTCCCTTTGACCCATTACAACACTTTCGGGGCTTTGACCCACCACAAAACCCCTGCACTAGCCTAATTATAATGAAAAATATACAAAATCAAACCAGTTTCGCAGCTCGTAGGAGACCCCCTTCCAACAGTCCCCCAACATAATCTTGTGACTTGTCCCAAGTCACTGTGGTGGTGCGGTTTCTATCTGCGCACGTAAGGTATTGAAGGCGACGATCATCCGAGGTAACACTTCCTGACTCTGGGCAGCAGTACTTTGTGTGATATCGACAAGCTTCAAGGAGGTAGGTCCTTCAGGGGCCGCGGTAACTCGTTCAAAAATTTGGTTGAGTCGTGCAATGGTGTTGTGAGCATCCTGAGATATCTGGAATGCAGCATCGCCCCATGGCTTCAAGTGCTTTCTAATGGCATGCTTAGCATGCCAGAGATCCACAATCGTGTCTTGGAGAGTGTTGCTAGTTTTCAAGAGTGCCAGATGCAGGGGCGAGGGAAGGAAAGGTATCCTCGATCTGATCGAAAGTAGCTTCCTTCTAGCGTAAGTCTTCTCTGACATGCCGAGGCATCGAGTTGAACTTGATCATTGTTTAAAGATGCATGGCTGCTTTGAGCAACTGAGTACCCAAAGTAAGCTATCCTTTAATAATTTTTGTAGCTTCGGTTGTCAACGCAGCCCGTTGTGTCCGTACCTCTGGGGATATGGTAAGTTGTGCTTGGACCTGGTACGTTGTGAATTGGCAAGCCATTTGGGTCTTGAGGGCCTATACTTTGGTTCAGGACACCTGAGTGCTACAACCAAGCCTTCTAGGGTAGCCCGGAGTGGAGCTGATGCCGGGAGTTTGTCAGGGATCATTGCGTTGAGCTGATGAACCACTGTTTCAATTTGCGCCAGAAGGGGGATATCTTCGATCTAGCGTGTGAGGAGTGGTGTGGCCACATTGAGGTGTTGCTGCACAGTCTGGTCATGATGATGGATCTATTGCAGCACGACCATGTGTAATCCCTGTAATGCCTCACGGGGCAGCTGCGCTAAATCCATTTGGAGTTCCGTAGCTGTTGGGAGGTGATCGCCGACCAAGATAGTGCTAGGTAGTGAACAAATATGGCCTTCGTTGCTAGGGAGCCTGGAACTGTGGAGAAGTTACAGCGTGTCCTTATATCACTTCATACCCCGAGGGGACGGAGTATCCCTGTTGGTCATCCCTTCTGTGCGCAAGACTAGCGACGACTTGACTGCACCAGTCCTCATGTTGCACTGTGGTAGTTACATATCATCCCGC
Source organism: Pinus albicaulis (assembly GCA_034641835.2). Taxonomy (NCBI): domain Eukaryota; kingdom Viridiplantae; phylum Streptophyta; class Pinopsida; order Pinales; family Pinaceae; genus Pinus; species Pinus albicaulis. Next base: position 287,661,385 of record CM076579.1, on the reverse strand, counting down.
ATAGCCTCTTCAGAGCCCATCTGGCTGGGGCCTACGATCATCCGAGGTTCGGGATGGGCGTGAACTTCCGTTGTGTAGTTGTGGCACCATTATGCACAAGGTTCAAAGTTAATTTTTCTTTTAGGGAGCCAGAGGGCGATCAATTTATCAATCTCAGCGTCCCTGAACCCTCTTAACACAAAGTCTATAGGCACTGGATTGGTTGGTGTCGAGGCGCTCGGAAGGTTAGGGTCTGCCATAGCAGCAAAAGGATAGGCTTCAAACTTTGGAAACTCGTAGACAATGGAGGTAGGTTGATGGGATACGACCCAAACGCTATAGGTCCAGACAATCAAGCAGTAGAATAACAGATGCAGAAGACAGAGACAATATGGAGCCTTGAGCGGAACTATCCTTTCTTCCTTATAATGTCTATGGTTATCAAACGGTAGAGTAGATCTAACTTGAAACTTACCATCAATCATCCGAAAAAAAACTCACCATAAATTGCCACATTGATGGCCAGCCGCCTGTTTGTTGTAATGGTACGATTTTCTTTTCATCCGAAGGCAGCATTCTGACAGTCATCGCTCGCACCTGATGGATTTCCCATGGATCTACTGAATTTGGATGAAGTTTCTATGTTGTTCGCACATCCCGAATTAAATCCGATGTAAAATGTGTTGTAATGTGATTCAGATACAAATTACGCAGACGTACACATCCCATTGAGCACCGTGGTTGGGACAGTTCGGGGATCACTCACTCCCTCACATCCCATTGAGCACCGTGGTTGGGACAGTTCGGGGATCACTCACTCCCTCTGTCGAGTTAAAGCTCCAGTATTCCATCATGTGCGGCATCAACGTTCCCCCTAATCTTGGTGTAATGTGCAGGCATGCTTTTCCCTTGATCAGGGCATCCTTGTTCTGCGGAGCTGCATCGAGCTTCCTTGTGCCATCTGCCACCTTAAATGTTCGCAGAAACTTAACTCGCAAATTCTCCCAATTGTGTGTGCGCTGGTGTAGCTCCGAATCTAAATACCATGCAGTTGGGCATGGGCCTAGGCCATGGATAAACAATTAAACTCGTTCGTTTGGGGTCCTGTCGGACCATTGTGTTTCCCATGCCAGCAAATATCTGTGTGGGTCCTCCGATCCAAGGAATTCTAGGATCTGTTTCCCAGCTGGAGCTTTAAACCATAGGATCATCTTATCCCGACATTCCTCCCAATCGCGGAATACCATCCCATGTGTATTCCACTAGTAAACAGGTGTTCCACGCAGGGCTAGTTTAAGGGGCCCTAGCCTGCATCCCTTAGGAACTTCTGCTTCGAAGGAATGTAAAAATTCCTTAATGTTACCGAAGTCCCCAAAGTGGGGCAAGTCTCTTACCTTGGTGGAGATGCAGTGGAAATTCCTTGTGACCCGAAGACATCATAGCAGCGAAAACTCATGCAACCAGCCCTACCAATTCTCTAGTTCCCCATCAGAGTCAGACAGGCATTCACTATCCTTTTCCTAGCAGAGTACTCCTTCCACCGAGGGGTTAATCCAATATTCGTCCTATGTGGTGAGCTTGTAGATTTGATCCACCTCCTCCGCATCCTGTGTCGGCTCTGTATACCACGTGCCTTCCACAGGATCCAATGGTACTATTACTCATGTGCCGTTATTTTCAAATACCATGCTGCGCCTTTTGAGATTGATCACACCCCCCATATATATAGCCCAGTCTAGTCCTAGGAGTGCAGGGTAGGGATCCGCATCTTCCACGATTTCTATTACCTCGAAGTCAACATGGAATTTTACTCCTGTGATATCTACCATAATGTTTGGAAGCCTTCCCAGAGGGATGATCTTTTGTTGATTTGCCATGCGCAACTGGATGGTGGACCATTCCAATTTAGGTTCTCCCATTCGTTGCCATGTTTGCTTTGGTAATACGTTCGTATCTGATCCAAGGTCCAAAATAAATTGATCCATCTCGTAGTCACCAATCTACGCAGTCAACCGCATTTCTCTTCCAGTGTGTTTTTTATGCGCAGTCAACTGCATTTATCTTCTGGTGCATTTTTTATACCTGTATAGCTTGTGTACATCCTTGTTACCGAGAGTCGGATCGGGCTGAGCTATGCAGCTATTCATTAATGCTTGAAGGTTCTCTACAGCCTTTGGGTTACGTAGTAGCTTCAGACATGCCTGCAGAATGGGCTCAACCCCCTCATCTGTCTTAAGGTGTGTCGGTACCTGTGCAATAGCTACTATTTTCTCTTGTCCCTTGCTTATGGTCGATCCTTCTTGAGAGGTCATAGGATCCCTGACAACCACTTCCTTTACTCCCTGGGTGACCATCCCACTGTGTGTTATGACTTTCACACTCAGGTATATGTTTCTTAGCTCGGTTTTAACTCTTTGCACACTCTGCGTAGGGGTGGGTTTTTTTTCCTGCATCTTGGCTATTATTATTAGGAAATCTTCAACCACATGGTCTAGCCGTCTATAATATTTGCACAATCGCCTTGTGGGATTTGGGCAGTCCCTAGCAAAGTGTCCTACCTCCCTGCAGTTATAACATATTAGCTTCCCATGTCCTCGTCCTGCGCTTCCTCCCCGACTTCCCCTACCCCTTGCTGGAGAGCTACTAAAGCTCGCGGGAGATCTTGGTGACGCAGGGTCTGATTGTACCCTATACAAGTTCCCACGATCTATCATCAAGTCGTAAGTGCGATAGTTCTGCTCATCATGTCCTACAGACCGACAAAACCTGCACCATTGTTGCTTCAGTTCTGGTACATATGCACCTAGCTGAGGGCAATGGTTCATATCATGCAGCCCCGCTACACGACAGCCATTGCACCACAATGTAGGTCCGTTTGAGCCTGGTCATGACAGGATGGGTTCCCCACTCGCTCCTGGGCGTGTTATAGCATCATTTCTCACCTTCATATGATTCATGATTGCTTTTATGGCTTTGGGCACCCATTCCTATAGACTTGGGAAAATTCACTTAAAAACAGTGTAAAAGTCCCCATACGTGGTTATGCCCAACTTTTTCCGCATGTATACGCGAGTTCACATGCACTTTTCCGCGTATGCCATTAAAATTATGAAAAAACATATAAAAATTCCCTATTTTCGGGCTAGGTTGATGGTTACTCAGGTAGTTCAACCACCCCAGCACGTGCCCAACTGTTTCCAACTGTTGAAACTACTTGGAGGGAGTATAAAAACCCCTCATGTGCATGGCCTAAGGGAGAGAGAGAATTTATTGATATTATACTCTGTTGGTATTCCCTATCCAAGTCTAATTCCCCGTGCCTCCTGCACTTTCCCAGTTCATTACAGGAAACCCTTGTTTCCTTGAGATGCTCATCTCCCTATATGTCATCTCGTATGCACCAGTTTGGAAGGAATCTTAGCGAGGCAAGGGCGGGACGGATCCGGACGACGGTCTGCTCGAAGATCGTGGAAGGATTCAGGTGATCTCTCCACTCATTATTTTGTACATGCTATTTATAATACAGAAGTACCATCTTGTTCCCGAAATATACGTGTTAGTGTCTGCTTACATATATGAGAAAATTGTTATTTAAGCATTCATTATGGTTAATCTGATGTTTTATATGGATTTCACTAACATTTAGAGTAGATATATGCTGTACAACCGGTTCTTCGTGCTTGTTTCTTCTTGTCTTTCAGGTTAAGAAGGAAGGACGGTTGCTGGGGGTTTGGACCCCGCGGGATCTGCTTCAACCGTAGGACCTACGGGTAACTTCCTCAATCTACTCTATTTAGTTTTTCTGAACATGCATGGTTGTGTGAGTCCTTCTTAAGTAGCATGCCCCTGCTCTGTGGAGGTTGTAACCCAACGAACCTCTAGGGTGATTTTCCCCGAAACAAAACTAGCGACTCCACTGGGGATCACATTCTTGTGACTCCCGTGTTGGGTGGTTTCAGCTGTTTGATAGGTTTCCGACAGTTTTAACTTTCATTTGCAGTCTAGTTTACTTTTTCTCAGTTAGTTTGAAGTCCTGGTTTCTTATCCAGGCTTGATCCTTTTTGTTTTTTCATTATTTACCTTTGTATACGCGCTTTTTTCTGCACACAGTCGCGTATACACGCAAGTTTTTCTAAAGGGAGTCGCGTATATGCGAGTTTCCTTTAGCACAGTCACGTATGCACGCTTGTTGCTAAACTGTGAAGTAGCGTATACCTACGCAGATTTTGAATTTTTGGATTTCTTGACTTTTTGGTCCTTTCTGGCTGTGGAGACCTGTCCCTACAGTGTCTTTGCACTCTCTGGATTGTGAAGAAGGTGGTCTTTTATCTTTTCTCTCTTTCTTTTGATTGAAAACTAGTCTTTTTGGCAAAGTGTTGTTTCTAGTGCTGGCACTTCTGGTTTGAGTACCAAGATAGCTTTCTGAGCATTCTTGGCTATTCTGCTTTATTAGAGCAGAGAGCTCCTGCTCATTTACTCTTTCCTGTCTTTGTGTTTTGCTTCACACTACGATTTTTGCTCATTTCTTGATTGGTTTTCTTGAGTTCAGTAGGCTAGGTCTTGTTGCAACTTTTGAAGAGTTTTTCTTGCTTCTTCGAAGTTTTTGTTTGCGGCAAGTTTATACTATTCTTCTAGGCTGAGTGGCTGAGTTTTCTTGCCTTCTTTTGCTCTTATTGATCTTGCTACTAGTTAGCTTTATAAGGTTTGGAGCATTGTTGAAGTTTGTGCTTGAAATTCAGTCTTGTTTGGTTTGGATTTTGATAGTTTTTCTTGGTCTTTTCGAGCTCTTTCTTTATAAAACTAAAAAGCTCAAAAAACATTTGCTTTGCTTTTTGTTTTTGCATTTCAAAGGCTCAAAAAACATTTTGTCTTGTTATTTGCTTTTGTTGTTGCATTTTCGTTTTCGTTTTGTTATATCTTTTGAAGCTTTTGTGAGGTTTCTTGCTTTTGGTTTTTGGCTTGATAATTGGAAGGGAATTGTCATTCATTTCTTCTTCTTGTTTTTTAAGTATCTTTGGTGTCTTCATATTAAGAGTTCTTGATTTCAGGAACTAGCTTTCTAGACAACCAAGACAAGTTAAAACTGAAGGAATTTTTGGGAAATTTCACTCTGCTTTAGGAGATTTGCATCTTAGGATTTGCATGCTTGTAGTGATTTGCATTAGGTGCATTTAAACATCTAGTCAATTTCATAGTTTTTGTGAGTGTGAGTTTGCTATTTGAAAAGAAAAAATACAATTTTTAATCTCGTAGAACCCGTGTAGAGATTGCTTTTCATCGAAAGACAATAACTGCATTTGCATGTAGTTAAGTTTTTATTAATTTCTTTCTGCGTCAAAAACATCATAATTTTCATCTCCATATCCTTGTGACTTAACATAACAGCCCATTAAAATAAGCGATATAATTTAAAATCAACTAGCAAGTTTCTAAGTGTCATACACCAACTAGCTAGGTTGTAGGGCCTTGGATTAGGTGAGTGGAGAGTTAACTCTCCAAGGCCGCTCAAACAAAACATAGAAGTTGATTGATTGAGTGAAATCCAACTCCGTTAGGTGGACCAGGAAAGCTCTCCTCCAGAGAGTCAAGCGCGAGGGGAAGTGAAGGCTGAGAAGAGGGATACCCCCTCTCCGATTAGCTGAATCTAACCTCAAGACCGTTTCGCCCGGCTTCTGACACGGATTGGTGCCCATAGTTGCCACTCCTAGGTTCCACACAGGTGACTGCGAGGGAGAATACCCGTGGTACCTGAGGCAGACGTCGCATCACTTTTAGCAGTACCTCTGGGGGGTTCCCTTGCGAAGCTTGGGTGCTTGAGCCGGCAAAGGCTGTCATTAGGAGGTCGGCGTAACTATTTCTGATACCTTCGCTAGTTGTTCTGGGCCCTAATCATCCCAGACTACTTTCGGGAGGTCCTATATTTCACTTTCCTATATTTTGGTGTCCGGTCCTCATCACCCGGAGCAGAAATACTTGGAGGCTGTTTGCTTGATTGTATCTTAGGGATTTTTATTTTAATGAGTGATCTTTGCTCCTAGCTTGCCTAGCTTTTCACTTTTTTGAGTCTAATTTAAAATCTATAAAAGTGGCTGATCAAGCGCCTCGTCGATCGAGGAGAATCCGGGGGTTATCTCCCGAGATTCTAGAGCCTTCTTCGAGAAGGCGTAGGAGTGATTTAGCAGGTGGTTACCACCCTGTGGCGTCTGATGCAATGGAGAGAGATCCTCCACAAAGGTCTGAAGGTTTCATAGCTGATTCTGGTGTCGGTTCCGAGAGGAGCGTTCCACTCACCTCGCGAGTTTTGTTTCCTCAGGAAGAAGATTTTCAAATTGAAGACGTACCTGAGCCTCCTGCGACAGGTCCATCTCCTCTTCCTCCTGACTATCTATTCGTTGTTCAGTACATCGAACCTAAGTCTGAGAGACCGGAATATCTTCCGTATCATTCATACCTTTCAATGGCCACGACTGAGAATGCGGCTTCTGCCGTGAGTGCTGCAGGCATTCAAACCCCTGCTTCTGTTGAAGGAGGGGGCACTATTGCTTTATCTTTGATTGCTTCTAGTGCTACTGTGTTTGGCTCTGGTTTCACCCAAGCACATGCTTCTCATTCTGGTCCCTTCTGTTCAGGGACGCCCTCTAGTGGGAATCCCTCTTTTTCCTTTTCCGCTGCTGCAGCTGGATCTACACCCATGTCTTCTATGGCTAGTGGATCAGCTTCCTTTCAAGGTTTCCCCTTTGGAACTGGGCACATTCCTAGTTCCAATCCTTCTTTAGGGTCCTTTCCGTTTATGTCCCAGACCCAGAGTTTCAACCCTTGGTCTGGGGGGCAAAATTCGACTACTTTTACAGGGTGGAATCCTGTGTTTACTACAGCGGGGGCAGGGAATCAGTTTTACGTAGGTCATCAAGGGAATACTTCTTTCCCTTCGTCGAGTGCTTACCAGACCTTTTCTCCTCTTTCTAATACCTGGAACCCCTATTAGGGGCTCTTCTCTTCATTTCATACTTCAGCGGGGGGAACTGGTCTCGGCTTTGGTAACTCTGCGTTGGGAGGAGGTTCTTCTCCTTTTTCTACAAGTCCTTTCTGGCAACCTGGTGCCTTATCAAATCCAGGCTATTCTTTTCAGAATGTTGGGAATGCATCCCATCAAGGATGGAATCCTCAGGCTCCGCCTCGCTTACCTTTTCTGGCAACGTTAAACTTGCCAGATCTGTCGAAGTTGACTAATGATCTGATTCGTTATAGTCCGGGGTGGCCTCCGGTCCCGACCAAACTTCCTTCAGATATTCCAAAGTTTGAAGGTAAGAATGGAGAGGATCCGGCTAACCACATCATCACTTTCCACTTATGGTGTTCTTCGAACTCCCTGATCGATGATTCGATTAGGTTGAGATTATTTCAACACACCCTAACTGGAAACGCTGCCAAATGGTATATCGAGTTAACTGGGGGCAGTTTTGCTACATTTGGAGAACTGGCTGTTGCATTTCTAATCCATTTTCAGTTGCCTGTCCGATATGAGGCTGGGACGGAACTCCTGGCTAATTTTAAGCAGGACGAAGCAACTCACATTTCTGATCACATTCAGGAATGGAGGAGAAGGAAGAGGCTTATTAAAGCTCATATTCTAGGAGAATTCCTTCTCGAATGGTTTCTGAAATCTCTGCAGTCAGACATTTCAAAAGATGTATCCCTATCTGGGGTAATTTCTAAGGAGCAGGCCATTTTTAGGGCCCAGCAGCTGGAACTGATCTATTCTCAGTCTGGGGTCCTTTATAAATATTTGCCCAATGCTCCTCGCTCCAAATTAGATTTATCGAAAAATAAGCCCGGTCCGCATGGTGATGGGCTTGTCGGATCGATCAATAGTGGTGCAGCCAGCCTGCTTTCTCAATTGCAGCAGTTGTCTTTACAATCTGCTCCTTCTAGTCAGGCTGTGCCTGCTGAGTCATCGCCTTCCCAGTCTTTGTCCATAAATGTTGTCCAAGCTTCTGATCCCAAAGGAAATCAACAATCCGATGGGAAGAAGAAGGGATGAAATAACAAGAAGAAGGGCAAGAACGGGAAGGGTAATGCAAATAAAACCAACGAGCATGTTGGTGAGGGTCAAAAGGAGAAGAAGAAAGTGAAGTTTCCATGCAAGTTGTGTGCTGGAGACCATCTCACACACCTTTGCCCTAAAATTTAGGATGCGCAGTGCTTGTTAGCCCAGCAGGGTTCTTCTAGTTCCCAGGCTGTGTTAACAAACCCTTTTCCCCAAGGGCAGCAATTAGTTGTTGGCGTGAACCAAAATCCTGGGGCTTCTTGTGGGAGCACCCAGGAAGGGGAAATTCCATCGAACATTTTTATGATAAGTGCTCACGCGGATATCGCTACGAGATCCTGTGATTATGGCAGAGAAGAGTCTTCGAAAGCTAAGAAATTTCCTGATGCTACTGAGCCGCTTCACATTACAAAGCCTACTGTTGAGTCTATGCCTCGGATGCCCAAAGCATCTTCTAAGCGATCAACGATTAATCCAAATGCTAGGGCTACCCAGAACTACTCGATTGTGGAAGATATGGCGCAGAGTCCTTGTGCTATGTCAGCTTTAGAGGTACTCCAGTCTTGTCCAGCTCAACGTAGTGCTTTTCTCACTGCCATTGGGGCTATTGATCCAAAAAATTCTCTTCTGATTACTTTTGATATGACTAATTTTAAGAAGAGACTTCCTCATCACATGGCTTTTCATATTAAATCATCGTATCGGAAGTGCAATATCTTTCGAACGGTTGTTGATGAGGGTGCTTCCACATGCGTGATGTCTCTCACATGCTGGAAGACACTTGGATCTACCAAAGTTGTTCCATCTAGCACTTTTCTTACTGCGTTAAATGGTCATTCTCACAGACCCCATGGTATTGTCCCAGCTTTGCCCATCTGTGTTGGGGGAAAAACTGTCAATATAGAGGTTGAGGTAGTGGATGCAAGCTTGGACTACAACCTTCTGTTGGGGAGGAACTAGATTTATGAGATGGATGCCATTGCATCCTCATTATTTCAGATTGTATGTTTCCCCCACGAAGGGAGGATCGTTACAGTAGATCAACTGGACTGTCCTCCTGTAAACCTGAATGCGTCTTCTGACTCTTGAGAATTTAGGAGTTGGAATGTATTCTTCCTTGATGGGTACTTTCGATCTTCCTCCTCCTATGGTGCATATTAATGCTATTTCATCCTCCAAGGCTCCCCTTCGAAGAGAGTTCTTCAGAACTCATTATTTTTCAGACCCTTGGACCTTACCTTCCCCTACTGCCACATTAGCGGAAGGTCAAGTGGGTGGAATGGAATTTCCTATTTCTGCAGCTGATATTGCATATCAGTCTATTGTTGACTCTGCAGAAACCATCCCAGCTCCTCTTTAACCGGAATATTTGGATGGTGATGTGGCTCCGGCTTGGACGCTTAGTTCTTCTTCGGCCCAGGATTGCCTTGATACCACTCTTCCATCTGAAGAGGCCATCCTGGAAGCCATGACAGGTATAGATAGACCGTGGGATGATTTGCATCATCGGTCTTACTTCTTACCTGATTTGAGTGAAGTTGAAACAAGTTTTCCGAGTCCTCCGTCTCCTGGTCCTGTTCACCCAGTCTTGAACCCTTTGACACCAACACAGGTTTATGATGAAGGGAACATGGCTGTGATTTCTCCTACTATCCCGGTGAACATTTCCAGGGATCCCAATATTATTGAGAATGTCTTCATTGGAGCTGAATGTTCCCGTGAAGAGGTTCAAATTTACACCAAGCTCTTTAAAGAGTATAGGGATGTATTCTCTTGGTATTATGAGGAAATGCCTGGAATAGACCCATCTATTGTCCAGCATGAGATCAAGACGTATGAAAACGCTAAGCCGGTGAGGCAAAAACTTCGTCCGATCAATCCTAGGAAGGCAGCAGCTATCAAAGCTGAAGTTGAAAAGCTGCTTAAGGCAGGATTCATTTTCCCTATTCCTCTGACTGAATGGGTTTCAAACCCCATTCCCGTAGATAAAAAGAAAGGAACGATTCGAGTGTGCATCGATTTCAGAGACCTAAATAAAGCGTGTCCTAAAGATAATTACCCCACACCATTTATCGATCAGATCATTGACGAGTGTGCCGGTAATGAGATTTTCTCCTTCATGGACGGTTTCTCCGGATATAATCAAATTACTATCCGTCCTAAAGATCAACATAAGACTGCCTTTATTTGTCCCTGGGGTATGTTTGCATACAAGAAGATGCCTTTTGGTCTTAAAAATGCTGGGGCTACCTTTCAGCGGGCCATGTCTTATGCCTTCCACGACATCAAGAAGATTATCGAGGCATACTTAGATGATCTAGCTGCTCATTCTCGAAAGAGGATGGATCATCCTGGTCACCTTCGGCAAATATTTGAAAGATGTCGTTTTTATAAGATTCGATTGAAACAGGGCGGATCGGACTAGGTCCTCCTACCTGCATGTAATCTGCCAATAGAGGGCAATTATACTTCGTATGGCCAGATACCTGACATCGTATGCACCAGAGATCTGCACTGGCTCCTTTTCCTCGTTCCTTTTGCAGGTTCTGAATTTCCATGTGCATAGCTCTGAGCTTCTCTTGAATTTTTTGTACTCCTACCGAAGTATCTTCTCTGGGTGCAACTTCTAGTTTCATAGCGACTTCCACAACTTTTTCCTGCAACTCAAAGGTTTGGTGACTCATTGGCATACGTAGGTGGGGCAACAGCATAGCGATGAACCATTCTGTATGTTGTCTATCGTCATACTCAAATCCTCCTTCCCTTATTGCTTTCTTCAATCTCTGATCAGCCTCCCATACAGACTCAGACGCACCTTACTTGAAGTCCTTTACTTCTGCTACCAACTGAGAGTAATATTTTGGCTTTCAAAATTGTTGCTTCAAAGCATCCTTAATATCTTGAATAGATGCACTCCCGTTCTGAGAAATGTATTGCATATACCAGTCCAACGCTCTATCCTCGAGCGCCAGGGACAGCTGTGCCCTCTTCACCATATCATTTTTTACATTTTTCGCAGTCCAGATGGAGTCTAAAACAAACCAAAATTAGTCCATATCCTCATCCCCTACCCCCTTAAAGGTAGGTAGTCTCAGGTGCGCAGCCATATCACTATCCGGTAGGGGTGGTGGTATGGGTGAGTTCTTACCTTTGTGTGGCTTGGGCGGTGGTGTAGTCGGGGGTTCTTGCACAGCCATTTCTCACAGAGGGTTATAGGTGGATCTTCCCCCATTGAGGTTGGTCCTATAGTATTTACCACTGCGCGTCATGCTCTCATCGGGATCCGAGGTCATTCAGTCGGTATGACTACACAAAATACTTTTCTCACACAGTAGTATCTTAATTAGCAATGGTAGCATCTTCAGGAACTTGCCCCAGAATCCTTTAAAGAATATCCATTCGGCCTCAGATTTAGAGACAAACTGATCGATAGAAAATTTCGTCAAAATTCCTCCTAGCACACTATCCACCCAGTGATCCACCATGCGAGTGATGGTATTATCAGTTCTTTCCAACTGCTAGATCAGCTCTGGAGTCCACTGAGTGACTCGTTCGTCCTTCCAACACTTCTGGAATTCTACCAGCCCAGCCAGCCACTCCTGAAGCTTGATTTCAAATGTCACAAAGAAACTTTCGTAGCTTTCTGTAAGAATGTACCTATTTTTCCACATTTTCTCCGTTAAATTCGTCCTGCGATTTTCTTTCATTGCAAACTCCTTAATCTGCTTTTCGAACCACTCCTCAATTTCCTTCCTTTCAGGCTTCCAGTATTCTCTTGTCATTATCCGATCCCTTCCTCAAAATGCTCTAGGTCCCGGCAAGGGAACCATTTGTTGGCTCGAGGGGTCCTGACCCAAGTTCGGAGTTCAAGGTTTGCCAACAAACCCCTATACTACTGGCCCTTTTGGTAGTGACCTGCTTACGCAAGTCAAATTCTCACCCGAACTAGTATGGGTGGGTGCTAGAACTAGGTTTCCGCACCCTAAGAAAGGGTAGGTAAGGCAAGTAGAGCTGTGTTCGGCCCTGTGATGCCCAGATCGCTTCTTTCTGCGCAGGGATTACAGGTCTCCACGTGCGCAAGGTCTACAGTGTTTGGTAATTATACACTTCTATGAAAGTAGCACAATATTGCATAAAAAAGAACATAACAGATCTAGATACAGTAAACACACTTACACAGAACTTTCGCAGCTTGAATAAAGAATGTGCATAATACAGTAATTACCAATGATGCTCATAAACAATACACATAGATTCAGTTCTCAAACAACCTTTCTTACTTATCAATTCATGAATTCCCCCTTACAATACCCGTCCCAGCCTGCGCACACAGCAGCAGGGTCCGCACACAACAATACTCTGGATCTATGCGCACATAGCCAGCAGAAGTCCTTTCCTCAAAAACCCAAAAATATATATTAAACCACAGTTCGCATCAATAGCTCTCTCTTTCTCTACCTTACAATTCAAAATGTTCCTTTATTTATAATAATCTAGCATAAAATTTCCTATGGTCGGCAAACCGTGGTTTTTGAACCCCTGGTTTACCCTTTGACCCATTACAACGCTTTCAGGGCTTTGACCCACCCCAAAACCCCTACGCTAGCCTAATTATAATAAAAAATATACAAAATCAGACCAGTTTCACAGCTCGTAGGAATCCCCGTTCCAACACATCATATATACTGTTGAATCTGGTGCAGTAATCTTATACTCTCTCCAACATTTCTCTTGATGTTTTCATATTTTGACAGGATTTGGAGAGGATTTTTCTTAACTTCCCATTTATTTATGAATAGCTTGTGAAGGGCAGGGAGGTCATGGATTTTGTTAGGGGTCAAGCTTTTGAACCATTTTTTTACTTCTCTCCCTAAACTTTGAGCAAAAAATCTCATTTAGATAGTTTCATCCTCTATCTCTTGGTACTCAAAAGCGTCATTCATTTTATCGACATGCTGTTGAGAGTTTTTAGGACTAGTTCCATCAAAATGTGGGATTTTGGATTGATAATCCTATGGCCTAGGCACCATAGGTTATGGTAGCACTAATGGAGCATAGCAAGTTGCCATGATTAGTGGTGGGGGAACCCAATGGGGGGTTGATAAGAGGAGGGTTGACCGAGGGAGGTGGAGGGTTAAATGGAGGAAGGTGGATAGTGGATGTATGAGTGGAGTTTTGAGCACTCTGGTGGGAAAGGTTCAAGGTAAAGGTAGGAGTTGAAGATAAACTTTATTAATTTGGCTGAGGATGAGAAAACTTGGAAATAACAAAAGGGTTTGTTGTAGTCAGAGTAGAAAATTCTACAGACTGCTAAATATAGGCATCATCAATAGCTGAGGTGAGTTATGTTACCAGACCTTGAAGGGAGTCAAAGTGTTGAAGAAGCTGAAAATTAGTTTGATTGGAGGTAGAGGCTTCCCCAAATGGACTTTAATGTAAGATGGATGGATCAAAAGCTGTCTGGTCTATCCAATTCTGAGATTTGGTTCTGAACAATCTTTTCTCAAAGTGTAAGTCGAACTGGATATCTTGCAAGGTTGCAAGGTTTTCAAGGAGGGAACTTGCTTTGTGAAGAGGCTTGCTAATAGTTCTATTCTGAGATCTGAGATTTTTTCTTATGATTATCTCTGGATTTACAACTATTGGAGGGGGATTTGGGTCAGGATGTGATATGGTAAATATTCTTCTGGAACGCAGAATTCAAACCCAGGGCACAAACAGGCTGATTATTTTTTCAAAAACCAATCTATAGCAATTACTTAAAACACACAGTATTTTGACTGGGGTTTCTGAGTTCTGATGAAATACTAAGATTCTCGATAATTCCCAGGTATGGTCACCATTATGTTAGCACTCTATAATTTAGGAGATTAGCAAGACTAATATATAAATCACAACATCAAACTGCATTGGAGTCAAGGACCTAGCCTTCCTAGACTCAAAGAGGTCTCTCTCTGTTTTATGATTTATCTTGATAATTACGAATGTTGATATTAGTCTAGTTATAGAAATGAGGTTTGTTTGCTTGATTGATTGGGTGGTTGGACAATAGGGCTGCATGGACTATTCCATTGGGCTATGGAGTCAAAAGGTTGGAATGGCACATCAACATCAAGAGCATCACAAGGCAAGCTAACTGTGCTAAATGGATCTTAAGAGCTGTATGAATTATGAGGTGAAGGAAAGAGTGAGACTAAGTAGCGAATAAAGAGAAGTTAAGAATTATTTAATCAGAATTCAACAAAAAACATTAAGATTGTAAATACAGACAAAATTAAGCTGCTCCAACAGCAAATCTTAATCTAGAATTTCTGATTTACAATTAGATGAACAGATGCACAGCAGAGAAAATAATGGAAACATTTAAACAGAGAAGTAGCACATCACCAATTTTACATAGCTCAAGAATCATGTAAACAATATTTGATTATTAATTTCCAGCTCCAAAATTACAGTGTTCCAATATAGTAGTTCTTACAATGCAGGGGCTAACAATATCCAACCCTTGATAATGAAAATTCTAGCCATATTTAACTAACAACTAAGTCGGTTTCCCCAATCTACTTTGGTAAACTTCATTAATTACAAAAAAACTAAAATTAGACAAGTATGGCCATGCAAGGCCTTAATAAAGAAAATCTCTGACAAACACCGCCTTTAGAATTAATTTCGATAACTCTTCAAGAATGCAGAAACTCAAGCGGCTCTTCGTGAATCCAAAAAGTGACCTAGTGGCAGCTAAGATGATTGCAAGGACGAAACCTGGGTGGTTATGACATTTGGCTCTTTCTTTGGGCCGCCACTACATAGATCATAAAATAGGATGCACTATTGGCACTACTAATTAACCGGTGGTTGTGCTGAGGTGTCCATCGTGCCTTTTCAATATTGAAATGTACACAACCTATTCCACTCCTTTTTGCTGGAAATATTCATCCTTATAACTTGTTGGTACACTTCATCCACCTCTGTGTATTTTCTAAAAGTGGGCCTGGTGAGGAAAACATGCTTTAGCTCATGTGTTAATAAAGATGTCATTACTCAAGAGATCCCAAATAACTTTCTCGGTCACCCTTCCTTGGATGCTAACAAATTTGGTGGTATCCTTAGCTAATTCTCTGGGTTTGGTCATACAATATTCCCTCTGGATCAGCTTTTTATTAATCACAAATAGTGAGGGAAACCCTTTTGCTATCAGGGGTTCAATCTTGTTGAGGAATCTACTGATCGCCATGTCCAACTCACGACACTTCTCCTCCAATTTCCTTACTAAATCCCTCTTAGTGAGTATCCTTTTCACTTCTAATATGGTTGTTATTATGTCTGGTACATCTAACACTTCAATCTCATAGTTGGTTTTGTAGTTCAGGAATTTTATAATCTTAGGGGTTGTGTTTGGCATGTTTCCTAATTCCTGATTTGATTTTTCAGTGACCACTGTGTAGTTTTCTACCAACTCTTTTTGTTCAAAAATGATGTTGTTTGGGTGCCACATTTCTTCCACTGACTTAATGATACTACCCTAGATTATCAACTTCATTTAACCTAGAATACTGCTATCTTAAAATTCCTTCTTTGCCTTCTTCAATCTCTCAATCTGCTTCTTGGCTATCTCATGGGAATTTTTGGACCTAGCCTTTTGATCTTTCAGGATACCAATTTCTACCTCCAATCTCTGGATCTCTTTTGATGGTAGAGCCATACTTTCCATGGCCTTTGCTAGCTATTTTTTCCCACTATATGTTCCAGCAGTTGTGGGAACAACTGATGGGATTGTTGAAATGGGACGCTTCTACTGGGATGAGTGCCACTCGAGTTGCTTCCTCTTTTTCCTTCAGTACCTTCTCCATCTTGTTTTCCATCTTTTTGATTTGGGAAGAATGTTCCACAACTAACTTCAATATATCTGCCTTTTATGACTCATATTCATCAATGCCTTTAGCCAAGGGGTCTTATGTTGCTGGCATCTTGAGTTTTCTACTGAGGGCTACTATGCAGCATTATTCTTCTTTAAGACCTCCTCCACAGGTTGAACATTGGTTGGGTCATGACTCATCTTCACTATTAACTCCTCTAAATACTTGATCCTTGAGTCTTTAGCCATGGAAGATATATTATCCATCTTGATTTGTGACTGAGCGTTAGATAAGGATACCTACATCTTTAACAAGCTCGTAGCAGTACTTGTCAAGGTGGAGGCCACCATCTCTCCATTCTGCTTGTGTAATTCCATTTGGTCGATCGGATGAATGTCCTTGGCATTAAATCTGAATGATTCCTTCTTGAAATATCCAAATCCTTGAGGTTGTAGGACCAAGGCTTCTAGAAATTTCATCTGCATCCTTCTCTTCTTAGTGTCAAAAGCAGACAGTATCCTCCTTTGTGAACTTGGGTTCTGCTTCTAGAATTGATTGTAAGTTTTAGTCTTCAGCACCACATTTCTCAATTTTATTTGTTTGAATGTGTCATAAACTGATTTTTCTTGGCCTTCTATGGTAGGACTAGAAGTGGATTTCTGCAAGGCCGGCTGCTGCAGATACATTATGGTTGTAGATGTAGAGGAGGCCATTGTTTTACCACCCACTGGAGATGGCCCAAGGATTTCTGCAATATGAAACATTATTTTTTGCCCTGAATCTCCTCCTTGGTCACTCTCCATGTGAACTCGAGCCTTCTTCCTATATCTTATTTTGAATTCCATACTAGAGGTATCAGTCACCGAAGGTGACTGATCCTCTCTTGGCCTTTTTCTCCCTATCTCTTTCTCTTTCTCTTTCCCATTTTATTCTCTTCCTTCTACGTTCTTCCTTCCTTGCGGTGTTGGGGTTTGGATGCCTGGAGTGGAGAACACTTTTTCTTCCTTTTCTTGGAGGTTATTATTCACCCATCATGTTTTATTGGCATATTGCTCAATCAAAGGCATGTGTGTGTGAGCATAGGGTGTGGACTTGATTTCCACCCTTTTCCTGGAGATAACCCTTGCAGGGTCATAAGACCACGTGAAACTGTGGCTGAAGCTCGTCTCTTTCAGTATATTTTCTACCTCCTCTCTTGCTTCTCTACTGTTAAAGATGAAAGGCCCAATTTGTGTCTTGATCCTAAAATGAGTCTTCTTCTTTGTAGAGACAAAGTGGAGCTCATCTACATGTATCATTTTCCTTATGTATTCAAGTGCAAGAACCCTCGTGGATAGGAACTCTGGAAATTTGTAAGGGGTTATCTCACTTCCATAGACTCTAATCTATGTGTAATTTTGGTACAAATAACAATCTGCTATATTCACTTTCTCTATTAGCTTCATGGTCTTCCTAATTTCTTCATTTATCATAGGATCTGTTGCCAGCTTTCTGAGTGTGTTGATGGCTAGGTGCATAAACAAATCCACAAAATCCTTGTATGTATAATATTTCTAATCTTTTAATAGCAATTTCGTCCAGAATATGACAGATTGGGGCTCATTATCTTCATTTACCTTAGTCATCTGGAATTTAAACCTTCTAGAATGGAAATGGAAAAACATATATACCAACATAAAGGAATATTTGAAAACCTCCTCTATATCAAACTTTAAAAATTGTTCATGAATGGCCTCTGCAAGAAATTGAGCATAATTCCAGATTGTGGGTTAAGAATCTAGGGAAAGAATGGAAAAAAAACCTAACACAGCTTCATCTACCCACTGATTAGTGTGATAACCTAATAAATAAGATAAAATGGAAAAAATGTGCTTGGTTCTATCCGAAAATGTAGATGAGGGATAAGGATATTGTTAGGTCCCTATATCACTAGTATAGTCCCTTATTATTGTTAGTTTAACCCCCTTATTGTTATTATTGTACCCTTGTAACCCCCATTTTGTTATTATTGTGCCCTTGAATTATTATTGTTAGGTCGGCTAGGATTACATTGTAGCCCACTAGGATTACATTATGGCCCCATGGACTCCTATATATAGAAAGGAGGTTTTGTAAATTGTATCATCCAAGAATTTTTCATTTATGTAATGTATTGGAGGTTTCCCCCTCGAAGTGGCTCATTTCTAAGACGTTGATATCTCTTTTCTTCTATTTTTGGAGCTGGTTACACAACATTTGGTATCGGTTGGATTCTCGGTTTCCATTGCTCCAAACGAGTCCTTAAGTAACACATTGTCGCTATAACTTTTTTTCTAAGAAGCTTCAGAAGCTGAAATATTTAGGGTGCGAAGCTGAAATCTTGAGGAAGGTTGTCTAAAAATTTCAGATCTTGGTTCGCAATATTTGAGGAGATATCATCTGTGGAAGTTAGGTATTTTTTCAGGCTCATAAACAGGTCATCGTGGCATTTGCGCTATAAATGTTTTTGTACGAAGGTTCAGAGTCTGAAATGCATATGGTGCGAAGCTGAAAGCCTGAGGAAATTCGTCAAAAAATTTCAGAGCTTGGTTCGCAATATTTTTGGAGATATGATATGTGGAAGGTAGTGCTTTTTCAGGCTCCTGAATTGCATCTCAAAGAGGTGATCGTGGGAAAAATTCAATAACTCTCTCTCTGGGCCTCAGATTGAAGTGCCGTAAAAAGTGGTCGCAAGTACACAGACTGAAGTTTCTGGGCTATCAATTTCAGAGACAAAGGACAAAACAGTGACACGTGGAAAGTCGTACAAGTTCGCTCTACTGAACCAGTCCAGAATTAGGTCATTGTGGGAGATTGGACACAACTTTTCCTTGGAGAATCCAAATTAGGTCAGACCTGTGGCATTTGAAAGAAGCTTCAAAGGGCTACTACAAGGTTGAATTTAAGATATTGAATAGAGATAATCCAATTTCAATATCGAGCTCCTCAAAAGCAATAAAAAGGTGTGTATTTTTTTTTCCGAATTGCATAAGTCTTGTCTGAAGAATCAATTTGA